>JAOYMR010000011.1:2435409-2456169 GCA_025802075.1 Tenebrosternarchus preto
GTTATGTTGTAAACAACTATGAACTTGACCACAGCTAACCTCAGTCTCTCTCTCTCTCTCTCTCTCTCTCTCTCTCTGTCTGTCTCTCTCTGTCTCTCTCTCTCTCTCTCTCTCTCTCTCTCTCTCTCAGTCTGTCTCCCTCAGTCTCTCTCTCTCTCTCTCTCTCTCTCTCAGGCTGTCTCTCTCTGTCTCTCCCTATCTCTGTCTCTCTCTCTCTCTGTCTCTATCAGGCTGTCTCTCTATCTCAGGCGAGTGATGTCAGGATTGTCAGCCACCTGTGGGGTTTAGAGACAGGGAATGAGAGACAGGTTTGTGCAATGACCACTGAACGGGTGACTATGATCAGGGAAGTGGAGGGTGGCTGTGATTGGTGTGTGGGCTTTGGCTGGGTCCTGGCTGGGAAGAGACATTAACATGGACTCTCTGCCATTTAAGACTTCAAACCAAAGGTAAAATCTGAGAGTATTTATACGGCATTAAACGGCATTTCAAAAGTTACATTTTTTCCAAGCTTGTAACTTCATCTGTTAAACCCATTTTCTTTTTAAATACTTAACACAGATTACATCTACTCTCTCATTTTTGTTAATCGTTTTTGTTCTTGTGATTAATCAACTACAAATAGAATCATGGGCCACAAAGTACAAAGATAACCTCAAAGTGATTTGTAATAAGAAGGAATCTAATTTCACGTTGGCACTGATATGTTAACTGTGTGCGGTCTCCGCTGAAACTGCTCCAGGGATATGTGGGGGGGGGGGGGGGTTAGGCTTTGGCTTGGTCTGCGTTCGCTGTCTGGAAAAACATCCATGTCAACTCTGTTTAAGCAGGTCAGGGAGCGTGAGCGCCTCCTGTGTTCACGGTGGCACATTGCCGTGCCCCTGTGCTCACCTTTAGACCTGGAGTCCCCTGAGCAGCGGGGAAATTCCCGGTGCTTGTTTACTGCTCCTGAACAGATGGTGTTTACCTGTGTCCTCCCTCATGACATAATCCATTTATTAAAGGGCCAGGGAGCAGTAACCCTCTGCTTCAGAATTAAAAACCGCCGTTGACGAGTCGCATCTCCAAGGTATTTAGCAACGGTTCTTCTATTAACCCTTTGAACTGCAGGCAGATGATTTGGGCCTATTGTAAGGCCTAGTATTCAGTAACTACAGTGAATTACACAATAACTATACTGAAACTAATGTGAAAAGCTGTATATATGTTATGTGAGTGAGGAATGAGAGTTTGGCTCCACCATCAGTTGTGTAAGGCGTTAAATGCCACAGTCAGGTGCAGAGGACAGGGAATTTATCTTGAGGCTGTGAAAAGTCAGGGGCATTAAAGTGTGAAACAGATGAGCAGCGTGTCCGTTACATGGTGTGGTAACATAACAGGGAGCGATGGGAGACATGTGGCATCTTTCACCCACAGGACTCGCTGCCCCTACCGATTTAATATTCCTGGGTGAAAGTCTCTCTGCTTTACAGCCATGGCGTCCCATTGGGGCTGCATGATTAATGGCCTTGTCCCCCACAGCTGATTCTACAGGCCTCCTTCAACGCACTGTATTAAACACAGCAAATAAGATACACAGGTGCTGAGTCATCAGGCTCCCCCGCACAGGGTCTCCAAAGGGAACGGAAGTCGCTTTTTTTTTCTCTCTCTCTCATTTGTTTGTTTGGATTTATTTATTTTTTTGTAAGATGCGATAGATGGGCCATGATGCTAATGGCCAAGCATTAAGTAGGTGGAGTTTAAATATTCAGATTGGCCGCTCAGAGTGCATGCATCAGCCTGCCTGGCCTCGATCTTCTGGTAAGTGCTCTCTGGGCTGGGAGCACTTCCACGTCTGATTGTGCCACATCCTTTTTTATTTTGTCAGGTTACACAGTGGCAGTGGGCGCTGTGTGGATCTCTCTCACCCATTCACAATGTACTGCACAGCACAATGCACTTCGCAAAGAACACTGGGTTTAAAAAAAGGCTTTTATTTACAAGTGTACAAGATGTACCATCTCTTAAACTATACAGTGTGAAAGCCAGGTCTTTATTTAGACTTCCACTGGGAGAGAGACACTGGCCAGCAGTTTACATTCATAATTAGCTTTAGCTTGCGCTGCTGGGTTTATTGCTTTACTTCTATGGTCATCTCATCTTCTTCTGTAATGATGTCTTGAAAGAATCTACGGCCTCACAGGGATCTACGACCTCACAGGGATCTATGGCCTCACAGGGATCTACGGCCTCACCAGGATCTGTGGCCTCACAGGGATCTACGGCCTCACAGGGATCTACAGCCTCACAGGGATCTTCGGCCTCACAGGGATCTACGGCCTCACAGGGATCTGTGGCCCTCCAGGGTCTATAGCCTCGCAGGGATCTACAGCCTCACAGGAATCTATGGCCTCGCCAGGTCAGCTGTCCCTCGCATGGTGAAGGATAGCACCGTGCCAGAGGGAAGTGGGACCACGGCCATTCCGTGGGAGGGCTCGCCACGCACGGACCTCCTGTCCGTAACCTTCAGATTGAATGAAACAGAGCCAACCTTAGCCATCTGTTTCATGAATCCTCGACAGATCAATAGACTGACAGCCCATTAAATCACATGCAGAAATGTACATTCGTTCAGTGACACACACACTCACACACACACACACACATGCAACTGAAGAGGGAGAGGAGCATTTATGATTTATAAAGTCATTAGGCTGAGTTTTACATTTAAAAAAGGGTCGACAGCTGTCACGTTGATGCATAACTGTATTGTCTGGTGATAAAAATGTTTTATTTATGCATGAGAACATTTTATGCATAGTGACTTCTGTCCCATAATTACAAAAGCTTGTAATGCTGTAGTGTAAGACAGTAAATAGAGTCCCCTTGTCATGTCTAGTGAAAAGACTCCTGCTTCATGTGTTCTCTGTGAATATGCAAGGCCCCAGTATAATAAATTATACAGGATTTTTAAAATCTAGTTAGATCACAGCGAACCTGCTATATGAAATCACTCATTTCTGCAGGGATGGCCGTTATGAGCTACATCAGCCTTGAAGGTGGCCTAATGGAACTATGAATTATTAATATCTTTCTCTATCTATAAAACAGTAAGCTGTCTTTTCACGAGCCCAAGTTCTTATTAAAGTAAGTGTGATCAAGAAAGTCATCAGATCAGCCCTTGATAACAAACTTTTGTTTTATTTGGGTAAGGGACAGAGCTTGAAGCAATTCAGTGAATTGCGATATGAGACCTAATTAGGTTTCACAGATAAACCAGGCATGCACTGGTTTCACAAATAGGACATAAATGGGGCAAAACTAATACTTCCAGCACATGCATTTGTTCTCTGTATTCTTGAGGCTTTACAGAGGCCTCATTCATTCTTTTTGCTATACGCACAGAGAAAATGCGTTTCGGCCATAGTTCACTGTGGGTGGCATACGGTGTGTTCTAGAAATTTCTGCCTGGCACTTAACAGACAAAGCTAGCAGCTCCCACCAGCACGGTGGCAACAGAAGCTCGCGCTGTTCCTTTCCGAATACAGATGAGCAGCGCAGCCGTTGGTTTTCCTCCCATTTCTCCTCGCTTGCCTTCTCCCTGACGGCTCACGGCAGCGCTCGGCCTCCTGCCTAGAAACTGGGCTCGCGATCCAAGACAGGAACACTGTGCTGGGACGAAAGCTCCCTGGTTTTGCTTGTCTGAAGGAACGGCACGCTGCTTCACCACCCAACTGCCTTCAGGTTTCTAATTTGTGGCCCCTGGTCCTTCCAAGCGCGCGGTGGGATCGTCCGGGGAGTCAAGTTGGGAAGGTTAATCTAATCGCATGCTAATGGAACAGCCAGTGAAACACGAACGCACCGGCCGAGTTTGCAGAGAACGTCTGACTCACGATTCCGTGTCAGAGTGTTGGAGATGTAGTTTTAGCGTTGCCTAAAGCCTGGCTGATAATAGCTCTTCATTATGCACAGATATGCTGGTCGATCTTGTGAGATCAGGCAGCAATTCTGTTATAAACCACTGCAAGAATTATTGCAGTTCTTGCTTGCCTGGTAACTACAGCTGCATAAACAATCTGAACAGTAGCTTTCAAGACTCCCTCAGGGCAGGTCTGTGCCAGGCCTTGTCATGCTGGCTGTTCGCCTACATCTGGAGCGGCGCTCGTCCCTGATTGGCTAGCTAAACCTTCGAGGGCCAATGAAGGTGGTTGAAAACCTTCCAGAGCGTCTGGTGTACGCCTCCATGTCACCCTGCTATCCCTATGGCCAGCAGGAAGCCCAGGGCCAAGCTGTTCAGTTGAGGAAAGTTGGCACGGAAACCCAAACATGGCGGCGCTGGTCCAGTCTGGACACTGTGTTGATAGTTATTTATATCTTAATCCTTATGGTAAATATGCACACGGAGAACAAGACTGGAGGGTCGTCATGCTCTTGGCCATATGCAGTGAGCAGATGTTGTTTCTCTCACCCATAGGTTGTGATCCTTTCATAGCTGCTCTCCTTCCTGTTTGTGGCACAAGGCACATGGTGGGGGTGGAGGAAGGGGGGGGGGGTCCTCGCATTGAGTGCAGGTTCTCGCTCGTGTTTCATACACATTTGTTCCTCGGGCTTGAGGACTCAGGCGTGTAACAAGCCTCTCTGCAGGCGAACTTCTTCTCAACCACTCGAGAACGCCCTGCCGAGGCGTTCCACTCTAATGGAGCGAGCTGAAGATTAAAGCCCAATGTGTGTTCTTCAGCAGAGCAGGCACACTTCACGCGTCAGAATTTTGCATACTGAAGCGCTTACATTGAGGTGCACCAATTACGGTTTTCATAGGGAGTTGCGGGGCAATTACTTTTGATGTTTTAGTAAAACCATGTACTGGATCCTGCCAGCTATCTCAGTTTGCTTTGTTGGCCTGTAGATGTAGTAATGAATATCACTCGCATTTTCATTACCTTCAAACCATGCGCAGTATATATTTTATCCATAAAAAGGTAACGGGCTAAGAGTGTAAGTCAATAAATTCGAACATAGCTACATTATTTAGTGTAATACAATACAAGTTTACAATGAACCAGAATTGCACGTGATTTTAAGTGTGTGTTCTTTTGAATAATCTGTTATAGATTAACCTCCCACCAGGACCTGAAACTTCGTAGAGCTGGATGATTCCTGGTCCAAGATCAGTGTAAGCACCACAAAGGTTAACCTAGTACCAAAAGACTCTCATGTTTATCAGATCCTCTAATCAACTGCTCTGGGTTGCAAGTTTACAGCTGTTCTATGAAAAAACTCAGTATAGGTATACAAATCAGCAATAAACACCTTGTTTCATATGATACAATACTTAGTGACCTTAACAATTAAACAAAGGAAGAAACTATAAAGAAACTATTTTATGCACATATGTGCATGTTTAGGGCAAAAGCTGTTTTTGTTTCAGATAGAAGGTTTCCATATGTGTAAAAGGTTGAATGGGTTTTGACATGCCATGAGTCCTTCCACATTAGTTTAATAGCACAAACAGTAACCCCGTGTTTTTCTCACTCTCTCACAATTCAGCCCCTTTGTTTCTCATTTTTTATTGTCCATTCTTCACTGCGTCATGTCCGTCATGCATTAATTCTACATATTACCTCTCTCTGGACATCCCTCCATAACGCACTCGTTGGTTCAGAGAAACGTTGCAGGCCGTAGCTCGTGATGTCTGAGACGCCGGGAGAGACTAATTTTGCTGCCAAGCCAGGCGGAGGTGAGTGATCCTCCCGATCCCTAGGCTCTCCGGTTCAGCTTCTGCGTTTTCTGGGCACGTGATTGGCTCTCTGTGGTTTTCTGAGCACGTGATTGGCTCTCTGTGGTTTTCTGTGCACGTGATCGGCTCTTTGTGGTTCTGCATCCTGCTGGCGGAGAGCTTGACACGACCCCAGTTGCACTTCGGCACGGTTCTTGCTGACAGACACCAGCAGCGAGCGCCCGTCTCCACGGGGTTTTTCAAAGCTGAACTCCTGGGCACGTGCCTTCAACTGCCATCCGTTCGTCTCTATGACTACGATGGCCCATTTATCTCTTCTTTGCTATTGGGGTTGATTTTATCCAGCTGACGTGACAAGGGCTGTTTGGTGGAAGTCATCGGTTTAATTAGGCTTCTCCGTAGGCCTGGGATCTGCCCTCTGAATGTAATGATTTACAAATTTCCTGGTGGAAATACACTGAGACATTATTAGTGCCATCGATAGATGACTGCTGACGCAGTGAGGGTGAGTCACAAGGTCTTTAGAACTCACAGCTGACTTGATCTGTAACACTGGTAATTGCCTGTGCTGTTTCAAATATTTATTTTTGCCGATGAATGAATTACAGAACCACCACCTGACATGCGCATGCTTTTTCCAGTAAGCATGGAAGGGTGGGTAGATTATAGTACCTGCAGCACAGCTGGCCACAGCTTCGTTTCAGACTGCAGGCCACAACGTCTGTGATGGAACAGCTGGGACTCAAACCCCAGACCTTCTGCAAAGACACAACCTCTACAACAGGAGAAACACTACAAGACACAGGATGGCGTAGAAGAACAGGATGTATCGATTGCTATTTGAAACCAAGATCACGAATATAGATAGAAGCCCAACCGCTGGACACAGTTTTGCCACAAACAACTGGTTTTACACACAACAAAGCTCCGCTAATGTAAAGCTGAGGTCAGGCTTTGCAGTGCACTTAATTTAAACTGGTGCCATTTTTTAAAATTGGCAAACTTAAACAAAAGCCTGTTCTGTATGTACTCCCTGATGTTACTGCTAGCACGAGGAAGGAAAACAACACACCTTGCTGCACTCATCCACTCAACATCTGCTGTGTCTGGAGAGGAAGTGGAGAATAGCAGTAAACAGATACCTACTGCACTGTATATCCACCACAACCCCCCCCCCACACACACACACACACGCCACGTACCCACCCTGAGTGTCTCTCCCTACCACCATCCCCAGCTTTTGCTTCAGAGGAGAAGCCACCTCTTTTTTTTGCTGGCTTTGCCAGTGTTTTTGATCTAGAATATTTGGCGTCTGTTTGATATTTATGAGCATCTGGGCAAGATGGGTTTGTGCGTGGGTGATCATGCAAAAGCTTCCTGCAGACGCCACCCAGGACACCAGGGCTGGACCCGAGCAGGGTGTCTGGCCTGGCCGCCACGTGTGTGTGATCGCCAGCTAAACTCTCCCACGTCCTTGTCAATCATCCCAGAGAGGACAAGCTGCTCAAACTTTCAACGAACCAGAACTCTGAAGCTCACCGCAGTAGCTTCGGGAACAGACAACCAAGACAAGACTTTTTACATTTTTTGTCATTTTTTTTTCTTTTCTGTCAGTCTCTCCACGCCGGGTACGCGCTGTGCCTGACTTATTCAGATGTAACATTTGCCCAGGCCTCTGCAACGGGACCTGGCGATCAATGCGCTGTCTCAGAAGAGCCTTCAAACGTCAGGAAATATTCTTGTCCTCTTCGTCAGGGTCAGCCGCACCTCTCCACAAAAAGAAAGTGTTGTCCAACTCGTCTCCTGATGCAGTTGCCTATTACCTCATTTGCAATTTATGACCAGGTTTTTCACTTTTTGGACAATGTTCTAGTTGTGTTCTCCCTCTTGGCACTGCTGAACTTGTGAAACTGTGGTTGTGAAGCTATCAGTCTTAGTGAAAGGATAATGTCATCTCGTGTGAAATTCAAACACTTCAATGTCTCCACCCCCACCTCCAACAACATCAGTGCCCAAAAACCTCCACTCTTGGTGTTAACCACCAGTGCATTTTGCACCCGCACCGGAGATCAAACTGCCGCCTCTCCTCAAGTATGTGCTGGCTCTGTTACAGAACTGATCCGGGGAAGTTTCTCCCTTGAGGCCACAATTCGGAGTAATGAAGTAGCGCGATGGACGAGGCCCGTGTGGTAAATGTGCTGCGTGATGGATGCCTTGCTGGGGACTAACCAAATTACTCTCGCTCCCACCCACGGCCTAAGGTGAGGGCCACCAGGTTGCCACGGTGATGGCAATTACTAATAGCTATCTGTTGCGTGGGTCTCCGCAACAATGTAAATGGCCGGGGAACGTTACACGACCAGTACAATAAGTGCTTGCTTAGATGCCATGGATTACACATACAGTATCTCACAAAAGTGAATACACTCCTCACATTTTGGTAAATATTTTATTATATCTTTTGAACATACTGTATGACACTTTGATACAAAGTAGTCAGTGTACAGCTTGTATAGCAGTATAAATTTGCTCACTTTCATTGCCAGCGGTTTAGAAATTAATGTCTATGTGTTGAGTTATTTTGAGGGCACAGCAAATTTAGTTATACAAACTGTATACTGACTACTTTACATTGTATCGAAGTGTCATATCTTTAGTGTTGTCCCATGAAAAGATATAATAAAATATTTACAAAAAATGTGAAGGGTGCAGTAACTTTTGTGAGATTCTGTAGTAAGCAAATTTGATTATTTTGCAGAGGATTCAAGGTGTGCATGCGCTATATAATGACTGGTGGATGTCAATTAATATAACATAAAAACACCACTTTCCAAATAATTTATTATAACCTTTGACTAGATGAAAATATTATTTAAATGTGATCTCAGCATAGAAGAGAATGCCTATGTTAAAGTTTACATTAGCTAAACACCCTGCATTGTGCAGTTCAATATTGCAAACATGGAAGAAGCGTGTTGAAATCAATATGTTTGCTTCATGAGTTGTGGGCATAATTCCCAGTCTCTTTATGCCACTAGCACATTTATGTGGATATTTAAGTAATCTCTTGGCTAAAGACAGTTACATGTACCATTAACCTTTCACACTGTACAGCCTTCATGGTCCACAGCTCATTCTTCTAAATAAGTCAGTTCTCAAAAACTTTTCTGAATATACAGATTTGTCAGAAGTGAAAACAGAACATGATTCAGCTTGGCCTGTCAAGAGTAAATCAGCAGGATGGAGTATTACATGTGAATATATTTGCACTACAGCAGTAAGGTGTACATTTCCTCTCTACTTGGTCAGTTTATTAAAAGCTTAGCTGAGTTCAAGCAGAAAACTTAAGGGGGCGCTATCGCTGATTATCAGTTTTTTTCTTGATCAAAGCAGTGCAAGAAATGGCTGTTTCCTTTTGTATTCAATTTAAAAGAATCACAGTATAGTCCAAGTGAAGCCTCCCTACAGCATATAGGAGCATGTTAAAATCTTGGTCAAGTCCTGTTTCCTGGCTCCCCAGCAAAACCCAGCAGACCCCCGCCTCAGCGGTCTGCATTCATCCGGCGCAGCTTGGCAGGCAGGTTGTCCTCGGGCCGCCCTCCGGCTGCCGGCAGCTGGTGTAGGTTGGGCCCCGGGATGGGGGCCGGGATGGAGGCCCCGGAGGCCAGTCTGTGGTGCTCCAGCTCCCCCGCTGACTGGGTGTGGGCTTCGGCGGCGACGCACAGTGCCTTCAGCTCCAGCCGAGTCTCGGCCCGCTCCGGTCTGGCCGGCGAGCCCAGCCGCTGCACGTGCAGGGGCAGGTCGCCCGTGCTGGAGGCCTTTTCGGCGGGCTGCGGCCCTGTGACCTTTGGGGCCTCTCTGCCATTCCTGGAGCTCATGCGCTGCAGCTTGCTGGGCAGCCTGCAGACGGGGCCCTCGGCGACAGGGACCCCGTCCAGGGAGAAGATGCGCTCCCTGCGGCCGTGTGGGTCGCCGAGCGTTGGCGTCAGGGGTGGGGCCGGCGAGGGCAGGCAGGATGTCTCCTCCTGCTCCTTCACGCTGTAGGGCGGCGTGGGCACTTCGAAGGTGCTGTGAAACTGTGAGTAGTCGACCCGGAAGAAGCCCTCTTCCAGGGACATGACAGGCAGGAAGCGGTGACCCCACAACACCTCATCCTCCGTGTAGGAAGTACGAGCTTGGCACGTCATTCCTTTGGAGGGAGAATGAAAGAGTGGGAGAGAGAGAGAGCGCGCGAGAGAAACAGAAAAAAGCGCAAGAGGAAAAACATAATGAGAGAGAACAGATAGTGAGAGAGAAATGGCAGGGGGTTGATAGGGATGCAATCAATCTAGTTCCAGAGTAAACACAGACAAGCAATACAACACTCTGCTTTTCCTTCTGATTGCAAGTGTGTTTGTCTCACTTTTTTTCTACTCCGACCACAAAATGGCCTGAAATTAATCATTTAGAGCTCGATCCATCGGCACAACGCTAACCTGTGGTTTCCACGATCCCCTCGAGGATGACGACAATCTCGAACTGCTCGCCCATGAGAGAGCGCTGAGAGAGGTCGAAGAACGGACTCTTTGGATTGATCTCATGGCAGATGGTGAGAGGGGAGACGAGGAAGAGCTGGTCGGCACCCGTCCCAAACCCTACGTCCAGCTCCCTCTGGTCTAGGGGGAGGAACTCCCCCTCAGGGGTCTGACGTGACTGGATCAGCGAGAGAGGGGGTGGGGCAAGGGGACAAGACGCAGAGACAGAAACGGAAAAGATTGGCTCAGGTGTTGTCTATTTGAAAATTCTTTTTGAAACACTTTTTTTAAACCATTTTTTCCTCTGCTGATGTCTGATCACGTACAAGCTACACGGGTGCCGTTTGTCAAATTGCATTTCCTGTCGCATTTTCTTAGAGCAAATGATTCTTGAGTGCACAAAGAAACCACTTAAATGGGTGTGTGTATAAGTGAATGCACAGCTTACTGTGCTGTTCTGGAGTGATTTATTAACTCCAAATGTGAAGGCAGCAAATACTGCGAAGGGGAGTGGCTGATTGCTTCAGCGTTTGGCCAAGATGTCTGAGAAAAACACTACTTCCCGCAAGCTTCACTGCTTCTGAATGTAAAGATAACAAATCTATATGGCATACTGAAATTTTTAGCATCATTTGTATTCGAGTTGATGAATCAACAAATCAACATTGCCACCCTCGACATCCGCGTTACTGCCAGGCCTGGCTGTCGTTTGAGATTTGCTGATGCAATTCTTAAATGCACCATTGTCTCCTACGTGACAAAATAGAACAGCAGAGATGCCCCACATACCTGTAATAAACTTATACGTGGGGAATAGGGAATATGTATTTAGGCTTCTATGTAAAATCTAACGAGGACCTAATGTTTCCTTCCTTCACATCATAAGTATTATTAACATTGCAAATTCAGCACTATGGCTAGCCTTGGTAATTGAAATATAAATTAATTTACAATCAAAAAGGTTGACTGCACACTGTTTGACTAAATTCCAATGTGAAATTCCACAGACTTTGTATAAGTGTACGATTATTTTCGAAAATGCTCTATACACACTGTTCCTGCTGGCAGCCCACAGGATACCGCGTGCAGCCCACGTACAGCACTATCGGAGCCAGACTGCATAACAAGTCACGGGAGAAAACCTGACAAATGCTTTCGCTGATCTGCTGCGTAACTCTGCGCGCTCGAGGGGTTTAAGCGAAGTTATAGCGCGTTTAGTAAGCTCATGACTAAGCATTGCCCCCCTCCTTTAGACATATACATTTGACCCGCCGTCTTTTGCATGAACATAAGGCACTAGCGGAACGAGCGGATTCTATCTACGTTCGCGTCCCCAGATGGCGAACAGACTGAGCTCTAGTTGCTGTGGCGTAACCGGAGCAAAGGGTGCGACTTTTCGCTGAAGAGAAGGGCTATCCGCACGACTTTCGTATTCAAGACGTAACAAAGCACACGTACACGTTTTCGTGGTCACGTAAGCACGTGTTGGCGCGTACACACGCTCGCATACACGCATACAAAAGTAACTTTCAATTGTGTGGCAGAAAAAAAAGCAAATACAGCAGCAAATCAAAGGTGTCGGTGTATTTCAAAGACAGAATAGCGGCCCTCGTCTGTCATGCTTGTTGCTGTCGGCGTGATTGAACTTCTAACACCTGTAAATCAAAGTTAACTTGACTTTGATCATTGTTCTTCTGCTTTATACATTATTTTCAAAGGAATGCGAAAACATCCCAATGTTGTGTTTTTATCATTATTATTTCGAAGGGAAGAAAGAAAAGCAGTCCCCCCCCAAAAAAAAACCGGAGGCATTTTTTTTACCTGCTAAACATTCTTTGCCGCGTATTTTTGCAGAAATTATTCAAATTCACTCTGCAATGCACCTTTATCGGAGCATCCTTCTATGTAGAGGAAACAAACTGAATACATCCGCAGTGTGAACCGTGGCGCATCCCAGATTTATTTTAAAAGAAAGATATGGAGGGAGTTGAGGCAGCCCCCAAGGCTTTTGCTGAACTGCCCTGCAGTCTGGGTGCAATGCGACGGGTAGCTGGGATATTTACGTGTGTAGAGTAGTGTCGAGTTAGATTTTCCGTTGCTAGCACTGGAAGCAGCCACGGGTAAGGTTTGCCAAACGGCTGCCACACTTTGCCACAAGACCCAGGACGCCTAATGTAAAATATACAATTTTCGTATTTTTGTATATTACATACTACATTTTATTAATCTTTAAACAGATTTAAAATAGAATAGAAATATGATGAAACACTACTTTAAAAAACAATCAAATTAGCTCATCAGTCGTAGCTGAGAACAGTCTGGGCCTAATGTTTGGCAGACTGGCACCCTACTACGCTCCAGGAGCACACTGCATACAATGGTGTGGGGAAGAAGACTGGGATTCACACAACCGTACGTGCTCACAATAGAAATGCGCCACCTGTCATTGGCTAGGTTTCCCAATGGCTTAGCTGTCATATTTGTCATATTTGTCACATTTGCTTTAAGTGCGTTCCAGCAGTATGAAACTTAACCACATACTTCATGGCATGTTCTTAAACTGCGCATACAACGCATATTAGTGAGGAGTATGAAAAACGACAGTATATGATTTCAGACACTTTTCTATATGTTCAGTGTGTCAGTCAGAGTAAGATTAACCTCATTACAAAGAAAACAAAGATGATCCGTTTCTCTTTGTTAGCATCTACATAATCAGTATTGCACCACTATTTATTGAACTAGTATAGGAAACCTTAATCATTAAAACTAGCTTTGGATTGCTCATTGAAATGGGAAGCATTTGGTGAGTCTCGTTCAGTTTTTTTAATGTTTGTTGGCCACACCAAGTTTAAGTTCTCATTCTTTTGCATGAGAGGTGGCAGACAATGATGTACTATATGAATGTGTGCGTTGTAATAGCTTGGCTTTTTAATGTAAACTAAATGTTTTAAATGGCAAATACAAGATGTAACGTTCCACACAAAATCCTAGTCTAAATCTGTACCCTGGAACCTGCAGCTATAGCACAATCAGACCTGACTGCTACTCAGCAAAGTGCTTAGTCCAAGTCCATACCCAGATAAAACCTTTATATCCCATTTAAAACCCATGTAGGGCCCGTTTGGCCATGTTAACTGGGATTAGACAAAAAAAATTATGTGGCAGAGGGAATTAGCATCCAATTGAACTGAAGCTTAAAGGGAACATTGGGGAACAGTGGAAAAGAGTTGAGCAATGTTGAGCCCTGTATTTGATGGCATTTAGGAATAGTGAAAAAGAGGATATTCCGAAAACAGCACTGTTCCTAACGGCAGCAGAAGCTGATTTCCCTGGATGACCCAACAGCATGCAGCTAATGATGAAACAGGCAAAACAAACTAACAAAAATACAGACAGTTACTGGAAAATTTTGATTTGGATCGTTGTGTACTATAAAAAGTAAGATGTAGGAAAGGCAGAGAGAGTTAAAGGCAGAGAACGATATTATGGACTTGAGTTAACTCACTGATCTCACTGACCAACTGACCAATCTGCAGCAGGACAGTGATGGGAGTGAGTGATATGGGACTGCGAAAAAAGATTTTAGGGGAAAGAAATGTCAGAATGAGAAGCAAAAATTCTTGCTAGACAGTTCAAAAGACAAAGCGTCTAACAGGAAAGTAGCGAAAAACATGCGACGCAAAAAGAAAGCAGAGTGGAGAAGTGTACACAGTTTGGAATGTGGTGATGAACAGAAACCACACCAGTGGGCAGCATTTGGCAAGGAATGTGCGGTACAATTAAGTGCGGTACAATTAACCACTTTGAGAAGGTCTGTAAACAGGTCTGCTGGTGATCTCTCTACAGGATTGATCTCAGACATGGGACAACATGTGTAGTGAATTTGTAGTGTTCACAGTCAATGGAAGGGTCACAAGAAGAGTCATCGTCTGCGAATCAGGATATGCGACACGGGCCAGCAGACATGCTGGAACAAAGATGGCCAGGCTAGATACTGAGCCAGTATGCGGAAAGATAAAGTCAGAGCTGTGAAGGCTGGAGCCCCTAGACACAAAAGAGAAAGAGGAAGAGCCGCTTGTAATTACTGAGGAAAAAAAAGGCTAACTGAGATTAAGCACAGACCAATAAGAGCAGAAGAGATGTGTGAATCATGAGTGTTACCAGCAGCCAAAGAGGTGAGTATAGACACTCGATACAAGAACTAGATGCTTCAGATTCTGGTAAATCTGTAGGTCAGCACCAAACTCTGTACATATGATTTAAAAAAAAAACTTTCAGCAGATATTCTTTTAAAATACTTTAGGGGCTGGAGATGCTGGAGGGGCTGGAGACACCAGAGATGCTCCACAAGACAATCCAGGTATTAAAGTCCATTTTAATGATGTGGGGCAGATAATCAAAGAGTATGATAACAGTTGAAACTCTGGAAACGACTACAGAAAATGGCCTAAATCTGCATACCGACAAGTGACGGATTAGGAAAATTGACATTTTTGTGTAAAGCTGACCCAAGAGGGTATCATTTACTATGTAGACAAATTCATGCCAAACCCAGCTAGCATCGGAAGCCTACCGTGTGAAACCACGTACTGGAGATGGAACAGTTCTCATCAAAAGGAATCTGAAGAGCTGAAACCTCTTCAGACCTTTTCAGTAATTGTGAATCCGGAGCGGTCATAGGTACAGTGGTGTTACAGAATCGTGGCACAAGCTGGTGTCTGATAGCACGGGCCTCCTGACAGCTTCAGAATGCAATTATGGACAAAAATAGAAAACAGCACTACCTCTTGCATATGGATGTGAAAAGCCTCATGTATTTATATATGGCAAAAGTGCTGACAGTATTGCACGTGTGGGTGACAGCAAGGTTTCAGGAAAGCACTCAGTATATGTTTTAAAGCAGTCACACAGGTTTAGTCAGTACATTTTGTATCAGTCCTGGAGAACCTGTACTGAGATGAGTTGTCAGATGGTGTTGTGTTTAAACGCTCAAGAATTGTGTGCATATGTGTGATGGTTTAGTATCGCTCAAAGGCAGTACACCTGGAATTACGCATAGACGTGCAGCAAGACTGTGAGGGTGGGTGTGGATTGTAGAGGTGGATGATATTAAAAATGGAACTGCACTGTGTTTTATTAACTTACTTGCCACCTTTAACGAATCAGACAATTTACACAAAACAACGTTATAACGATATAAGCTTATATTAACGTATAGTCTACTCAAATCATTACTAGTAATACAAACGGTTACCGGCAGCTAACCGCCGTCCTCTTAGCAGGCACAGGTAGTATGTCACAGCATTCACATTATGAGCGAGAAGGGGATCTCTCCCCGTACACCCGATTCGGCATTTATACACATAGCTTCGCCCCCGACTAAACCAACTTCCCCCTCAAGGGTCGACGTCGTTTAAAACTCAACATACAAACATATTACACAAATACATATACATACATATGTGTTCCCTGCTACCATCCCAAAACATTAATGTGTTTATACATAAAAACTTTACAATATACCAGGGTCCCTCGTCAGCCCCGCAGGTGGATCCATGCCTGCTGGGATAAGCAACTCCCTTTGTATAATCAGTACAATCTTGTGTCCATGTTTCGGTGATGGGCTACCTCGCACCATCACACTCCTATAACTCTGCATTGTTTAGAGAGCAGATACCTGAACAATTTAAAATTAGATTTAGAGGTCTTAAAAAGACTATTTAAACTAGTTGTATTAAACATCGCGAAAAGCGACATCTAGAGGACATTAGGTGGTATTTGAAATAAAGCAGCATATGGGTTTAGTTTAAATTGGTGAAAGCTGAACAACAGGCTCCAAACACACAGTGCTGCGTGTTAAGGAAGAAGAGTGACCCTTTCCTGTTTAAACCATGAATTGCTTATACATTCTATGGTTCAAAGTCAAAACCACGACTAACGTCAGAGCAGTATCCCTGCATTTTCATTTTTGGTTCCTGAATTCGTCTTTAACAGCAGATGGCAGTAGTGAGTGGTCTGTACTTTTTCAAGGGATGCCTTGTTTCCATTGTCAGAAAACGATTTTTATCTGTTTATTTTCTGAAGCATATTCACATAATTAATAACATGCTGGATGTGCTCATGGTCTGCTTTTGCAATTATTGTAAGGTCCATTTACCCTTTTATAAGCTACAGAAGCAACACCTCTTTTGATCATTTTGATGAAAAGAGCAAACCTTTCATTGAACTGCAACTCTACATTCTCTATCCTTGCAGGTGTCACCATTCTTACTAGCCTTGTCTGGAAATAGTCGCGAGATGGAGGTGCAGTAGCCCTGTTGATGTCGAGAGGAGTTGGTCCACTGTGTATCTGTGAAAATGACTTTCGTCCTGAGAAGAAGCCTGTTCAGCACAAACCTGCGCCTCGCCATCGCCACAACCACCGGTGTAGTGGCGAGACTCCCCTCGGCCATGCGACGCGCTCACCGCACGCTTCACGTGGGCGAACACGCCTCTCTAACCAAGGCTTTCACCGCCAGAGACGTCGAACTCTTCGCTCAGCTGACCGGAGACACGAACCCGCTTCATCTCGACCCTGAGTTCGCCAAAACGACGTCTTTCGAAGCACCCATTGTCCACGGCGTGCTGATTAATGGACTCATATCAGCAGTTCTGGGGAGCAAAATGCCCGGCCCAGGGTGTGTGTTTCTCTACCAGGAAATTCGCTTCCCGGCACCTCTGTACGTGGGGGAAGAGGTGGTGGCTGAGGCAAGGGTGAAGAAGATCAAAATGTCTTTTGTTTTTATTTCTGTTTCCTGCTCGGTTAAAGACAAAGTGGTTATGGAAGGGGAGGTCGTGGTCATGGTGCAGGAGCACACATGAGAAGACAACCGAAGAAACTCTTAGTGAATTTAAAACTTGCATGTTATCTCACTTAAGATGCTTGTTTATTTGGGCATTTTCTGGTTCTCAAGTTATTTCTCTTTTATAAACTTCATAAATTGCCTTTTGTTAAAATCAAACTAATTGTTCCCCTTTTCAGAAATGTTACAGATACAGTAGATGGAACCTGTAATGTCTGATGATGCTTTAAATGATTCACTATATTTGGAACCGTACCTTATAGTTGCAGTTAGACTAATTTTGCTCTTAGCTTTGGTAATGAAGAAACTTGATGCCTCTCTGCAGCTTTTCATTTATTTAAACTCTGTCTAAAAGGACAATCATTTAAACCCTCACATTTCCTGATAATCTCCTTTTCAGAAATGGGAAAACTCACAGTATAGTGTTATGATGTTCTAAAAACATGCTTTCTATCAGGTTTTAATGACTAGTTGCACAGATGTTTGCTAGTGGTTGGGAGAATTCACTGTGTAATATTAAGACCCTCTGTTCAAAACGTCCTGATTAAATGTGTAATATATGCATGTATACACTGAATTTTATACTCCACCATTTGAAAAGGAGAATCATAATCCTCACTGGAATGTTTAACCCACTACAGAGATTTTTTTGTTTGTTTCAGTGTACAGCAGTTAGATGTTGCTGAGATTGTTGTGATTATAAATTGAGAAGCAATTATTTCAGTAAGACGTGGATTAAAAACTGCTGAACCTATTTGTAAAATCACTTGGCTTCATTTTCTGAGAATTTACAAGTATGTAAAATGTCTTCTACAAACTGCCTTTAGAAATGGTCGGCTGTCCTTGTTTCTGGATTGTGCTGGTACTGGCCTGTTCTATGAAGTGCGTGGGTAGCTGGAACTGTGGTTTAATTAAGACCTGTTCATGCGTTCTCAAATGATCCCAAGAAACAACCGTCCATCAATAAAAGTTTTGTTTTCCCCCTCCCCTCCAATATCGTTTTGGCTCTAAGGTTGCTGTTAGGTGGTAAGGGAGGTTAAATTTGACGTTCCTCACTGTATCGTCCTGCTAGATGCAACAGTTGCGGTTTCAAATAAATGGTTATTTGATTATCTTACATCCACCGTCGTGTTGATTAAATTATGATGTTATGCCGTTATAATTTTATCTCGACGCATTACAATTTGTTTTCCACTTTGTTTCCTTGAAGTGTGCCATTACTGTTTTCCTGAAATTATCTTTTAGTTACTGGTGTAATAAATGTGTATTGTGCCGTGCCATTTAGCAGTATAAACCACTTTCTTGTGACCTTATTGTGTTTGCAATTTATTTATTTTTTATCGTGCTTGCATTATTTCGTCTTTTCTGCTACTTCTACGTGTTTCCGTTATTGTCAAATAACGCAGACGTAGAAGGCTTCGCGGCAGGCTGTCTGCACACTTGCCGACTGAGGCGGGATCTTTGCGGCTATCGTTTAGTCCATAGCTTTCCAGAGGAAGTAATGTCAACCTATCACCCTCTGCCACAATGACGAATAAGAAGCTTTTTCGTTGAAGGATTTTGTAGCAGTCTACGTACCTTATACGTGATATCGTTTAGTTACCGATCATTTGCGGTTCGCCAGAATGGCTTTCATGGAGAAGCTGTCACCTGGGAAGGTTCTTCTGGACGACACGGTTTCGCTGACAGCAGTCATCGAAACCAGTCAGAGCTTGCAGTCTCATACGGTAAGTGAGAGTGAAATCACCACATCACGGGAATGGACGGACCGTTCACGAAGGATAGCTAGTTAGTAAGCTTATGACTGGTAAACCATACCGGGAAAGTGAACTCGATAACTACTTAACCCGTCTAGCTAACTCGATAGCTGGGTTAGCGAAGCAGCTATGCCAGTTAAAACAGCTAGCTGGTTAGCTGGTTAGATGTCTTGATAGACTAAAGTGTCTAGTTATCCTACTACATAACCGCATAAGTGTCATGTCTAGCTAAGTTACCTATCAGTTTAGTTGACTGAATCACGTGAATGACAAACATCTAGCTAGTTTTTAAACATTTAAATTGCTAGCTTAGATATATATTTTAAGTAGATAACAATGTATATGCAGCTAACTTGGCTAGCTAGCTGTCTGACAACTTGCATTTAACAGGTAACGGCTAAGAAGCTAGCTAATACAAAATAGCCTAAATCTTTTTTTAAATGTTAGCTTT
Source organism: Tenebrosternarchus preto (assembly GCA_025802075.1). Classification (NCBI taxonomy): domain Eukaryota; kingdom Metazoa; phylum Chordata; class Actinopteri; order Gymnotiformes; family Apteronotidae; genus Tenebrosternarchus; species Tenebrosternarchus preto. The sequence goes on from JAOYMR010000011.1 coordinate 2,454,693, forward strand.
AGATAAAGAGTTTACTAGCTAAGTGATTTGTAGCGTAATATACTTGTGATTAAGGTTAGCTAGCTAGCTAGCTAGTTTTTTTTTTCATGTTGAAAATACGCTTATTATAAACCAAGATGGATTATATCTTGGCTAGTACTGCATACGAGGACTGGCTTGCTAGCCAACTTAGCTAGCTAGGATATTCAAGTTATCAACGTGACCTGCATGTTCATTACCAACCCATGTAACTTGGGTATCTAGCTGTCTTTGAATATGTACATGGTACCCGGCGCAGTTCAGATGGTACTGGAGCTACATTATTGGTACATTTTGTTTAGCTGTTTATTACTTGTTAAAATACACTGTTCATACACTGTTCAGTGTATTTTATGAAGTTGCACGTCTCCACGTTTGTCATTATCCTGTTTGTATGTAAAATGCTGACACCACGTAATGAATGAGGGATTTTCGCTTAGATTTACCATTAGTTGTGTTGTAGTAGTCACTTAATAAGAGTGATGTAAAGTTGCTTTCGGTTATGTGGCCTAGTGACAATGTTTTTGTTTCTGCTTTATTTTTAGTGTTCTTTTTGCTGTATCAGGTGAACAAAATAACATTCCCAGCGAAATGAACACTGTATTAATAGAAGCACTTTCCCTGCCACTTAAGCTCGTACACTGGAACAGGTTACACCTGATCTTTGGACCTCCAGTTTATCCCGTTTACCCCGTTCTAATCTCGGCATCATTATGTTTATTCACCACAGCCAGTAAACCAGATAAAGATCAGTCATATTTTTGCATAGACTAAATAAATATTAATGCTAATCATAGTCATAGGTTTTTTTCTCACTAGCTTAGTTGTGGGTCAGTGTTTGTTGTCATTATTTGTAATGCTGGCCTTTTTGTTACCAGGAATACATCATTCGTGTACAAAGAGGAGTCTCCACAGAAAACAGCTGGACCGTAAGTTTGCTAGTTCAGTTTAGTTAAGTAAAGGCCTGTTTCTGATATCCTTCCCCTTTTTGAGCAGTGCAGGATGAGGCAAATTTAATCAACTGGAGATCCTGCTTGATGGTGCATACAGCCCACACACAGGATACACAGGTTAAACATAATGAGGCCCAACTGCCTTTCTAAAATTGACAGTTGATTTGTTAAAATTAATCAATTGGTTTGCAGTTTTACCGGACATGCTCAAAACTTTCTTAGGTCCGCTGACTTTGTAATCCTCTGCATTATACTTGTCAAAATGGTTATTTATAAAAAAAAAAAAAAGTTTTGAAAGCCATTGGCACCCATTTTTTGTGTGTAATCGGCACTGAAATCTGTGCACTGGCTGTATGTATAAGCAGGTTATTTCCCTAAGTACTTTTCCCTTGGTGCACAGCTCAGAAAAAAGGATGTAACATGACTTAACATTTATTCACTGTGGTTAGAAGCTAAAGAACCTTTTTGCTTTCTTTTTTGATCTTTATCGGGGGGGGGGGGGGTTT
>JAOYMR010000011.1:2456269-2492691 GCA_025802075.1 Tenebrosternarchus preto
GACATTTGTAAAGCTGCTTTGAGACAACGTCTGTTGTTAAAAGCGCTATAAAAATAAATAAACTTGAACTTGAACTTGAATAATCCACCACTGAGAATGTGCTACCCTACCTTCAGTCGTGAAACAGCACCCTCATAAACATGATAATGTCAGGGTAGTGCGGTCTCGGTGGTGAACCAGCGGTGACCAGCATGGTCTTTTGAGCTCTAGGAGTCTCAGAAAAAAAGAACTTGTTATGGTCAGGCTAGGATGTGAATTACAGCTCACACTGCACCACAAATCCCTGGACTGTAGACAACATTAGGTGAATGTGTGCAAGTGGAGGCAAACATCACCTCCATGCAGCTAACTGATCTGGGCCATCTCAGTTCTGTCTCTCAACCTAGCAGCCCCAGCAGTTGAAGCTTAAATGGTGTCTGTGTTAAAGTGCGGCCCTTGACCCAGCAGTGTGCTATGTAGAGGGTACACTATGGGTAGCATCAGCCAAGAGGCCTTGGACAACCGGAAGGGATTCACTCATTGCAACAGTTCGTTTCCACTCCTCTTTACACACCAGTATATACATATTTTCAAACACATACACTGTCAAACAAAAACAAAACACCTCTTTCTCGATGGTGGAGTACTTCACTTCTCTCGGAAACCATGTCCTGCTTATATGCAGGATGGGTTGCTGGTTCTCTCCCTCTCCCTGTAATAAGACCCTAACCCTAGACCTGATGCATCCATTTGAACAATGAAAAATTGGGGATGAACCTATGGTACCATCCCACAAGACCCAAAAATGAGCACACCTTCTCTTTGTGGAGGATTGTGGTGTCGCTCTCACGGCCTCAGCCTTCTCCACTTTAGGTCGTATTTGTCCCTCACCCCGGATGTAGCCTAGGTATGAGACCTCCTTGCATGCAAGATGATATTTGCTTGGGTTTGCTGTGAGACCAGCTCCAGTGATCTTCAAGACAGTGCTCAGATGTCTCAGATGTTCCTGCAATGATGAACTGTAGATCACCACATCGTTGATGTAAGCTAGCTGCTGCGAAGTTCTCAGTGCCCCTAAGGACTTCATGCATCAATTGCAGGAACAGTGCAGCTGCTCCATGTAATCCAAAAGACATCATGAAGTGTTCTAAATGCTGTCAGCTTCCTAGAGGACTAACTGTAACACCTGCCAGTAACACCTTTACACAGGTCCAGTGTGGATAAAATCTTGGCCTTTCCCAACCTTTCTATGAGCTTGTCTGCTCGAGACATGGGGTAGGGATCAAAGGTGGACAGAGTTTTCAACTTTGAAAGGTCCACACAGAAACATAGGCCTCCATCCTTTTTTGGAACAAGGATAACCGTGTTGCACCATTCACTGTGCAGTGGTTTGATGATGCCCATCTTTTTTTTTTGATGATGCATCTCCAGTTCAGGGACAAGTCGTGCCAGCACACAGGTGGTCTGTCAGACTGGCTCGATCAGATTGGTCTTTGGTGAGTCTGATGCTGTGTTGGGTTACTGCTGTCTGTCCTGGTTCTTCTTAGAAGAGTTTCTTCGGGATTATTTGTAGTAGTTCCTTCTGCTGTTGAGTGCTCAGGTGGGACACCTTGGGAAGATCATTACGTCTCCATCCTGTGGGAAAGTATTGCTCTATCACTTCCTCATAGCTGTTCTGTGGTTGTGGTATCCGGTTCATTCCACAACCTCAGCATATGTATGTGGAAGCTTTGGAGTTTCCTTTTCCTTTCAGGAAGATACAGTTTGTAGCTGGTTTCTCCTACCTGTCAGTGCACTTCATATGGCCCTTGCCATTTTGCTAATAGTCCGGTGTCACTGTTGTGCAACAGGATTTTTTGTCCTGGTTTGATTACTCTTTTCCTTGCCACTGTCATACCAGCGCTTCTGTTGTTCTTGGGCCCTCTCAATGTTTGTGTGGACGACTTCTATCAGCTGACTCGACTTTTCTCATCTTCAGGATGTAAGACAAGATGTTCAGCTTCTGCTCTCTGTTTTCTCCCTCCCAGGATTCCTTTAAGATGTCTGTAAACTGTAAAAGAAAGCATATTAAAATGTATAGTAGCTTTGTAGATTACCATTATAGCAGCGCCACCCCCACCACCATCCATCATGATGTTTCCCTTGTAGACCTTGTTATATGTAAGTTACATAAACATCACCCATCCTTGTCTGAAACCCCATCACTAAGCCCAGTCTGGAGCCCCACGCAGTCGCTCTGAATTCACAAAAAGTCATGCATTCAGGAATTCTGTGATGTATGGGCTGGAATTCTGTGATATATGATGGGCTGGTAGTAACATGACAACGATGGCAACACAGAGCATTTTCTAACCTCTTTGACAAGGGAACTATTCTAGTGCGCTTTCCCAATTATCTTTCTTAAAAATTTTTTGGCAAGTCACTTACTCATTGACATGCCAGTACAGACTCATTTGATGACTAGTATCAAGCTCATATATTCTCAGAGAGACAAGACAATGTAGAAAATGTACATAGTAAAGCATTGTCAAACTGACTGTATATACATGAATTACATATCCTTTGCACATTCCAAGTTCTGCCAACGTGGAACTTGATATTTGCTTAATTTGTATTGGGTCTTAAAAAAAGTCAAATGGGGATAAGGCAATATTCCTCCTGTTGTGAAGTGTGCCACTGTCCTCCCTGACTCACATTTCAATTTGAGTGCTATCACCCAAAACCATGCTGACCATTTGTTTAAGACCCACTACAAATATTAAGTTCTTCGTCTTGGATAAGTGTTTTCTCCCCCCACTCGACAGTCAAAAAAAACAACAACAGGAAGGTTGAGCCTTTCAGATTAGACATAAACGCAAATTGAGCAGCTAAATGTGGCTACCTGAATGTGTTTTCATCCAGCCACTTTTGCTTGTTCCCTGTTTGAAATCAATACCAATTGCTCCAGTAGTGTTTGAAGGTTGAAGATCTTACCTGTCCTCTGTTGTCTTTCTTTTGCAATCTTTCTAGCTCCATTTGTTTAGTAGTAGTTTGAACCAGTGTTTGACTTTATGTGGTCCAGGTCATTACTAGGATTAAGTGAACCATGAACAGACATTAAAGACATTTTTCATAGCCGTTTTTACTTGTTTTAATGAGTTGTTGTCTGTGTGATGGTTTAGTATCGCTCAAAGGCAATGCACCTGGAATTACGCATAGCCGTGCAGCAAGACTGTGAGGGTGGGTGTGGATTGTAGAGGTGGATGATATTAAAAATGGAACTGCAGCATTACGGTGCACTGTGTTTTATTAACTTACTTGCCACCTTTTAACGAATCAGACAATTTACACAAGACAACGAGGGTCGTTAAGCTTATAGTAACGTATAGTCTACTCAAATCATTACTAATAATACAAACGGTTACCGGCAGCTAACCGCCGTCCCCTTAGCAGGCACAAGTAGTATGTCACAGCATTCACATTATGAGCGAGAAGAGGATCTCTCCCCGTACACCCGATTTGGCATTTATACACATAGCTCCGCCCCCGACTAAACCAATTTCCCCCTCAAGGGTCGACGTCGTTTAAGACTCAACATACAAACATATTACACAAATACATATACATACATACATACGTGTTCCCTGCTACCATCCCAAAACATTAATGTGTTAATACATAAAAACTTTACAATATACTAGGGTCACTCATCACCCCCACAGGTGGATCCATGCCTGCTGGGATAAGCAGCTCCCTTTGTATAATCTGTACAATCTTATGTCCATGTTTCCTCGCACCATCACAATATGACTGAGGGATACCTTGCTAGAGAACTTCATGAGATGGTCCAAAACAATATTTTACAGGCCAGGTATGAGTTCAGATATTCAGAAGGCCATTCAGTTTTTGTAAAGCCTGTGACATATATATAGGGCCAGCATGAAGGAGCTTGTGTGGGTTGAGAACAGTGTGACGTGTACACCATGCAGTGAAGCAGGTATAGGTGAGTTTGAAGCAAATACGTCCTACTAGCTCAGCCTCCAAGGTTATAGTATACATTAAGATCATACACTATATTGCCAAAAGTATTCGCTCACCCATCCAAATGACTGTGCACCAGTGCACAAAGCAAGGTCCATAAAGACATGGATGGCAGAATCTGGTGTGGATGAACTTGACTGGCCTGCACAGAGTCTTGACCTCAACCCGACAGAACACCTTTGGGACGAATTAGAGTGGAGACTGAGAGCCAGGCCTTCTCGTCCAACATCAGTATGTGACCTCACAAATGCGCTTCTGGAAAAAAACCACACTCCTAAACCTTGTGGACAGCCTTCCCAGAAGAGTTGAAGCTGTTCTAGCTGCAAAGGGTGAATCAATGTCATATTCAACCCTATGGATTAGAAATGGGATGTCACTTAAGCTCATATGTGAGTCAAAGAAGGTGAGCGAATACTTTTGGCAATATAGTGTATTTGCACATCATGTTATTGTGGATGTAGTGACACTAAGTCAGCACTGTTTATGGTCAAATCGGCTCATAGAAAATGCTGTGGGACAAAATGGTAAATTGATGGTCAAGAAAGTAATTGATCCTCCCTTAGCATTACTGAAGTACAAGCCAACACCCCAGGTACATGGTCAGTTGCCAACAGAACTCCTGTTCTGAAAAGCACAGATGGTGTAACGACAAAACTGTCTGAGAGTGAACAAAAGAAGACACGATTTACTACATCTGGCAGACACTCTGATTAAAATCAACTTGCATATATTTTGTCACTGTAATAGTATGTTTACACCCTCTTTATCAAACCCACAGCCTGGCTCCCTGCACTAATCTCCCTGTGCTAAATCTCTGTGCTCTTATCTTCCTGCACTAAATCTCGCTGTTCTCTGTCTACCTGTTCTACTAAGTGAAGGAGCACCAACACAAGAAGACTATAGTTGAGAAAAATGAAAGGTCATACAGGCCCAGCAAAGATACTACAAAGGCAAGCGATAACCAAGTGATAGAGTGTGACAGCATGACTGAAAACTCCGGAGCGTTCAAGCTGACATGATATACAGCGGAATGCCAAGTCCTGTATGGTGCATACACAAGACTGAGCATCTTACAGAGGCATATCTTGACAGAATAAAGTCCAGTGGAGGAAACCCATGCTGTACCATGCGAACCATACAGTAACATGCAGAAGTGGTCTGCAATCTGAAGACCCTGTAAAACCATTAAAGTGTCTTAAAGGTTTATTGAGCATATTTAATTACCAAAGGAAATTATTTCCTTTACTAAAGGAAAATAATTGAAAAAGCTGAAAAGTAATCTCGGTATGCAAAAGTCCATGACACGGATAGACTGAAGTGCTGTTGAAACTGTAGATATGTAACTATGAAAGAATGTCAAAACTGCTAAAGATTTTAATTGCTGGAAGCCACTTATGTGGGACACGTTGTTCATGTTCATTGTTGTTTTAAACAATGCTTTTAAGACGAAAGATGCGTCATACAACATTTACGTGAACTGACTCACGGGGTAAAGCAAGCACTGCCAGACTTAACACCAAGTCCGTAAGAAAACTACACTTATTAATTGTTATTACCTGTTTCCATGTAAAACCACACAGCATTACACAGTTCAAAACATTTATGTGTTAGAGTTTTCTGTCCTTTCCTGTTGTTTCCTCACTGAAATAGCCAAGTGTGCTTCTCATTGATAATCATTTGTTTTCTCGTGTCTAAATCATATTTGTACATAGATTCTTGATTAGACTGTATCTGTGTTCTGGTCAGTGTCATAGTTAATTTATTTTGACTTCTCTCCTATAAGGGCTAATGGGGGAGAATGGCAAGGCGGGTAAATCAGAGGCAGCGGAGAGTGCTTACTCTGCACAAGAGTCTTGCAGAAAGATGTGTGGCTACCGCTGTGGACACTTGTCCCCTAGACCTATTGCTTTTTTTTATGCATCAAAAGAAGAGTGAGAGCGAGGGAGAGTGAGAGAAATAGAGCCAGGGAGAGGAAAGGGGAAACGAGCTCTTGAAGTCAGCAATCCATCAGCCTGTTCTTCTCTGCTGTGGGTCTGATCACTTCCACTGCTGTCAGCAAGAGGCGAGAAAACAGCCCTCCCACCCCTACCATGCCCGCACACACACACACACACACATACACACACACACACACACACAGACCCTCTAAACATTCTACGCCTTCCTGCTCTGAACTAGTCCTACCTTCAATACTTCACTGATTTCTTTCTTCTCTCCTCAGACTCCTTCTTCTGATCCTGTCTTCTCTTTCTCTCTTCTGTTTTATCTGACCCTCAACCATAAAGGTGATTAGGAAGTCCCTGTAATATTTAACACAGAACTATTCTGAAGTTGCTAATCGGGCTAAATATAATGCAAAAAAGAACAAACACTTCATAAGAAAGACAGGTTCCCTCCCTGTGCTAAATCTCCCTGCGTTCTCCCTCCTGAGTCTTGGTCCTCCCAAAGTTTCTTCCTCAAATCCGCCCTAGGAGTTCTTCCCTGCCAATGTTGCCTCTGGCTTTCTCATTAGGAACCTTGACCCAAACATTTGTAAAGCTGCTTTGTGATGACTTGTGTTGTAAAAAGTGATATATAAATACATTTCACTTGACTTGGTGCTACATTCTTCTGGAGATGGTGGAGAGTTTTTTTTTTAACAAGTAATGATGGAGATGTTCATGTACCAGTCTCAGAAGGTAACTGAAAGAGCGGCAGAAAGAAATCCTGCGGCAATGATACACAAAACTAAACTACATGTAAATGATCTTCACCTGTAATCTAACTTCTTTTATCTGTGAAGATGTGTGACAGAAACAAAGTGGTTCGCTTATGATTTCCCATCTCTGTGTGAAGTCACTTTGAAAATGGATGAAAGTAATAGAGTTGGATGAAACACAGCATCTTTTCTCTCTGTTCAGGCTGTTTCTCTAGGTGAAAAGCTATGATGAACCACTCTCTTTAAAAAGCACATTCCCCTAGATATGTCTACTTCTTTACAAGAATGGAATAAAATTTGGCGAAAATGTCTGAAATTGCATTACAGTTTTGTTTTGGCCAAAAGCAGTGCTTCATATTCTATTCTTATGTGCATGAAAAAAGCAAAGTCCAGTACCCAGAAAAATAATGATACAATACATGATACCCAGAAAAATAATGATCTTTCTTTTTTTCATGGGACAATCTTCTTAGTATAGTCCAACTAGATTCCTAACACATAACATATAATCCTGTAGCCAACCTCTGTTTAAAATCAATAAAAGACTAATATTTTTTCCTTCAGGGTAATTTCCTGTGTTTAATTAATCATAGTGGAGATCTCACTAAAATCATAAAGCTGATTAAGCAGTACATCAACATGTATGCTGGTATTTGTTTAGTAATATTGATCTGGACTCATGTGTTCACTCTTACAGTGAATAAATCTATTTGGGCATAGATGAATAAGCAGTAATAAACTAAACACTAATCGTTTAATTCCATCCAGGATATCCACGCTTCTAAGAATACAATTACACAGTAATTTGTGAGACGCTACTTTCACAAATAAACAATATATTATTACAGCTAATAGACAGTTGTACTAGTATCTTGTCTATGAGTATATTGTCTGTGAGAATAGTGTCTCACAAATTACTATGTAATTATATTCAGCTCAGCACTATAATTGCGAATTGTATGAATATTTTTCTTCTTCTCAGTGTAACTTTTTTGCATACACATTGATTGCCAGGCTAAGGTGTAATAGTGCATTTACACACACACAAGGACAAACACCTACATTGTTTACTATTGTTTATACATTGAGTGTTGTGGACATATATACTGTTCTCGTGGATAGATAATAAAATTATTCATACAGAACGCATAATTACCTTTATGAGTTTGCACCTGATCTGTGCTGAGACCATGTGGCTGTTCCTAAGGTTTCCGACCCTAAACATTAGACACAGCTTGCCATCGCGCTGAGAGATGACTGCGTCCTGACTAAACATGAGCGTCTCGGCTCGCTTCTTCGGTTGGGACATCTTAATGAACATGCAGCCGATGAGGAACGCGTCCACAATTGACCCCAAAAGCGACTGGAAGAGGAAAAGTATTATGCCTTCGGGACACTTCTCCGTTATGTATCGGTATCCGTACCCGATAGTTGCCTCTGTCTCAATGAAAAATAGAAAAGCCGAAGGAAAGTTGTAAACGTTGGCGACACACGGGGTGTATGAGTCGTCGTGGCTACGGCCAAGGTCTCCGCGGATATAAGCAATTATCCACCACATAGATGCCATTATAAGCCATGCGACTGTATAGGTCAAAAGGAATATAAGTAAATTCCAGCGCCACTTTAAATCTACCAGCGTGGTGAACAGATCAGAGAGGTACCTGCTGGTCTCTCCACCAAGGTTACCGTGTTGGACATTGCAACGGCCGTTTTTCTCCACAAAACGCTGGCGCTTTCTTTTGGCTGGTGCGGAAAAAGAAACACCTCGGTTGGTGGTAACAACCTGATAGTCATCGCCGAATTTCCTTCTGATAGCTGACATAATTACAAAGCGGTTATCTTAGAATTACACATAAGTATTGCTCAAGTTTTGTAAGGCTATTTACGCATGGCCTGCGTCACACACCTCGGTTTAGTTCCATGTGATGTTATTTTATTATATTAAGCAATTTACAGTTCGCGTGAAAAAATATTTTAGAGTAGAAATCTGTAGAATAGGTGATGAAATAATAGTAAGATAGCAGTCAAGTATTAGGCGCCTCTTCGGTCCACAACTTTAAAAATACATCCTCTTGTGTAAAGCTCTTCTTTCTTTTGTTCTGTTTTCAAAGTAATTTAACTGCGGCACAAGTAAAACAGCAGACGCAAAAAGTCTTTATTGCATGAATGAGCTTATCCCGTAGTCTTCCAACTCCTCAGTCTGGTGCGTTAGTGCCCGTTTCACACATTTAATACCTCCAATATGCGGTCACGTAGCAATGACTAACATTCTACAACTGTAGAAAAACTGCGGCACTTGGTGGCTCTGTGCGTACTCGTGCCCGTGATTCCTACGCTGAGAAAGAGGGAGGTTTTGCAAACGTACTTGCCTGTTTCCAAACCAATCAGGTATTTTGGAGCAAATGGATTTACTGTAGTCTCGCAGCGCATTCGCCAAGAATTCAAAATCGTGTGTTGCCATCTGCCGTTCAAAGAAAGTAATTAACTGAATCCAACACAAACATAGAACAGTTTCTAAGAGACTGGTTAAATGTTAGAGTCTTTTATAACTATGCTTTCGGAAACTGTTTTTTACGAATTCGAAAAAAAGGGATGTAAATATGGATTAGTTGATTATACAGATCATGGAACAGGTCAGTTTCACAGACACAAATGAGCCATAAGCCTACACTAAAAAATTATTTCCATGTCCAGGAAGCTTTTGCATTCTTGTAGTCATGGTTTGTGGCTGAATATGGAATTAACCCTCAGACAAAAGCCTTGATATTGGCTGCTGTATAATATTCTTGCTATTGAATGATGTTGAGATTTTAGACTAATAATTATAAAACCATAAAATTGATCTGAATTGAATTTGGGCCTGTAATAATCTAATGCACAACAGAGAAGCCAACAAATCAGGTGAAAGCAAACTTTGTGAGCTTCTTTGTTCCAAATTATATATATAATAATTAAATTCTACTGTTTATGCATCTAGGCAGTAGCAGTATAACAGTACACAGCAAGGCAATTTTTAACCTTCCCAACAGCTCTACCATGAGTCATCAGTCATGTGTGTGTCCTTAAGTGAGGCAGTACCAACATCTGAGAGAGACGGTCGGTTGTGAGGCAGTCCTTCTCCAGCTAATGCTTTCGGTGATTCAGGCATTTTTAAAGTTAATCCAGGTAGTTAGAAGCACATGCTGTCCTGTGTTTGTTCATCCAGCTGGTGTCTGGGCCAGTTCATAAACACACTCAGCAGATAGATGCTAGTATAAAGTTGCCTATGATATATATGTACGTATGTCCTAGGATGTTTGGAATAATATACACTCACCACCCACTTTCTTAAAAATATTAATTTATTAGCAATGCCTTGTACTATATACTGCAGCATGATTGGTGCCATGTAGAGTTTGTGTTGACTGACCTCCATTCCCTTTACTCAGAAACTGAACAATCAGTTCATGAATGGGATCAAGTATGTCAGGCAAACTGTATGGAAACATGAGCTATATGTTCTATTTGTTATATTATTCTGTGAGTGATCTAAGAGTTTTAGGGTGTCAGGATTCAAGATTAATTATCTTTTTGAAAATTCTGGTCAGGTCTCCTCAAATTTCACATATGCCACTTTTCTCCCAAATGTCCCCTCAGAGATCAACGACATTTCTGGAATAAATACAATTTCAGTAATGTCATTTTATCTTGATCGTTTTGGTTTGGGCCATTTATCTGTTAGGATCAGGGCTTGGTTGTCAGGACAACTAAAGTGGATATGTGAGATCTTGGAGCCATAACATTCAATCTCCTAAAATCATTATTAGGCTTTTCAAAATAAGAGAGTAAAGAAATGTATTCTCTGGCATGACTGAGCACAAGAGGTTTTTATTCAGTTCCTTTTCTTCCTGCTGACATTTTGCTTACCATGATTAGTCAGTTAAGCTCCTAATAAGAGTACATTCTAAGAATTATTTACTAATCTATGTCCTGAAAATCAATTGATAGAATTTAAACAGGGATAAAGTCCTTTTGTCTACTTCTGCTAAAACCATAGCAGTGCATTTCTTTATTAAAGAATGCATAAAACTTAACACAATGTGAATATTCTATGACACTCTGAAAATATATTTACACAGTATATACTTATTATATAGCAGTGTTCATTTAGTAAAAACAGAAAAAAATAAAGAGGAAGGTATAAGTTCTGTTTTATTCTGTTTAACCAGTGTGACAATATTATTTGCATCCCTGCATGTCCTTGAGCAAAGCCAACAAGGTCGAGCTTGAATTTTAGGGAAGAGCCAGCTACATCCTGATGTGTTACTAAGTATGCTAATATGTTCGAATTTTACAGATTGCCTAAAATAGTCTATCATAATGCACACACAAAAAAAAGTAAAGGAACGAAAATAAAACACAATACTCAAAAAATCCGAAATCTTCGGGGTCAAAACTAATCAATATTTGGGCTACTGGAACCTGCACTGCACAACTGTTCAGTACGTGGCTCGTCTGTCTCTTCTCACGACCCGTCCGGTAGACCCACAATTCCCCGCGTGGAGACAAGATGGAAGAGGGCAACAGCTGCAAGAGAACAATGTTTTGGCAGTAAACGTTTGAAGAGTCGAGTGTTGGGGTTCATTCAAACGTCGAGAATCGGCTGTGGACATGTACAGGTGAGCGGTATTGCTTTGGCCGATTATTCCGTCTCCAAACATAGAAAGACTTCGAATTATGCGTCGTAGTAACATCAAAACCTAAGTACGGGCGCTCAGCGAAAGATGCGTTATTGGCCGAGCATCATTGTTTCTGTGTGCACGCAATGGGCCATTTAATACGGGCTCGCTGATGCTAATTGATTAGCTTAGCCATTCTAAGTGTAGTGTCGTTTCAATATCAAAGTTGAATTGCTTCTGTTTTCAAAGTGAATTGTAGTACAATCTTTAAAAAAACAGTAACGTTAATGGTGACTAGTTCAACATTGATACGTTCGTTTGGTTATAAAGGGCTATAATTAGCTGCTTGTAACTAGCGAGCTAGCTAAACTGTCTAGTTGCAACCTTTTGACTGAAATTCAAATTTGTTGGCGTGCTCTTTGCTTAGCTTAGCTAGTAACTAACGCGACCTAGCTAGCATAGAGTAGTAGCAGTACGTGATGCATAGTCAGATAGTCAAGCATGCTTTTTAAATACGGTGCATGTTAATGCTGGATTAAACGAAAGGACGGTGTTTCTGACGAGATACAACGGCGAGATGGATGCCTCCATGTTTGATTGAGCTCCTGAAGTATAAGGTAAATGCTAGGCCCAGTGAAATGGCTAATCGCTATTCAGCTAACTTAACTAGCTAGCTGTTTTATTCTTTTGGTTTCCGTGGCTAATGTGAGCTACTTAGTTAGCTGGCTACTAAGAAATATCGAGCGAGACGTTTTGCATTGTTAAAACTTTAATGTTCGGCTCGTTTCCTGTTTAATGTATGTTAGTTAGACACATAGCTAGCTAACTAGCTTACTAGTTATTAATTATGGTTTATTTATTGAACAATTGGCTCGATAACTAGCGAGCTAGCTAACTGGTTAGAGTAATGGGCTTTATCAGGTAAGTTCCCCGTCGGTTTGTCAAGCAGCGCCGTCAAGAAGGCGATGCGACGTAAAGTTAAACTTAGGTTCGACAAACTAACCACCAAATACTATTTTTAATGCTTATACTGTTCATTATTTATAGAAGGATCAAATGTAACGCCAGCATCGAGAGCAGCCTAGCCACACCGGCTTTCGTTTGGTAGCTAGCTAGCTAACGTTACCCACACCACGATACCTAGGTAGCTTTAATTCGCGAAATTAAATTATATATCTATAACGGAGAGAACTAATCAGACAGGATATTTGACCAATATAACTAAGTGCTGCCGCATTAAAGGGTTAGGGTTAAATTACAAATTGCTATGAAATGTCAGCTCTATCTGATTCATTGCTTTTCCAAATGCAGAACACAAGCCACTGTTCTGACAAATCTTTGCTCGAGATACTAGGCCGTTTTTCCTGTTAATGGTGCTTATGGCTTCAAGACTTATTTGGTCAGATCTGTGTAAGGAGGACATGTATAGGACCGCTCTCTTAAGTAGTCTTTAATTTTCAGCGTTATATAAAGATAAATGCTCACTATGCGGAGTATAGCCTTCGTTTTCATTGATCTTTAACTGTTTTTGATTATTGCTTTTCGCCAGTGAGACTATTACAGTACCAAGGTGTGATGTAGCACAACTCTATTATCTTCTCTTTGGTGTGAAGGACAAATGTATGTTTTCGGAGCTCAGCAGTAATTTTGCTGGAATCATAATGTATAGTACTGTATACTATACTGTATAATATTCAGCCTCTTGTGCTTTATGAACTTAAAGAGTTTTAAAGGTCGCTAATCTGGAATCATGGAGCTGGAGACCAACATTTCCACACATTGTTAGACATTATTTACAAATAATTTATGAACCCTTTCTTACAAATTAAGACACTTCTTGTTGATCATCTCTATATTTGCAGCGTCTCTTGCCTTTTTAGCTGAGTGAATATTGCCCACGTGAGGAACCCACCATGAGCATTATCCAGGACAAGCTTGGCAATGAGTTTCTGCGCAACGGCGGGATGGACCCCAATTTCCCCCCCAGCATGATCATGTTCAGCCACTTGCCTCCAGTCACCAGCTTTGCGAGGCTCACCTCCCAATCAATGGTAGCAGACCTGCCCCAAGAGATGATCCTGAAGAAGGAGAGGGACTCGCCAGAGCACGGTGCCGGGTTCCTCCACAGTATGGGTATAAAGCAGGAGAAACTGAGCGAGTTCGACTACCGCTTGCCTTTGTACGGAGCCCCGGAAACGGGCCCAGGAGGGGGAAAGGGCACCGATATGCTTGACGTTTCCATGGGCAACCAGCAGAACATGCTTCTACATGACATCAGCCTTAGCAATGTAAGCTTAAAAGAACAGCAAAAGGGATGGGCATTCTACCTTTGGAATTGTATAGCTCTGTGTTCTTATGTGTCTGCATGCACGCACGTGCTACGTGCTCAGGTGTACCTTGAGTGTCTTGAAGTATTTCAAAAATTTTTGTGACTTCCAGGCATTTTCCGTGTTATGATCTTTGTGTTGTTTTTTAGTTTCCAGGAAGGTTAGCGAAAGACCCCAAAGACTCCTCACACAGAAGAGGAAGAAGGGCAAATGGAGAAGGAGCAGAAGGCAAATCTAGAAGGAAACGAGGGGATTCTGCAAAGGTGCTCAAACCACTCCTTCATCGCTGAGCTCTAGAAAGTTCTGGTTTTGAGTTTGTGTATAGTCAAAGGACTAACAGCAGCTACTAGTGAAGCTAACATAATGGCCATTGCAGTTTATTTTGATAACTTGATGATGGCACATGCTAACTAGGGCATTCCCATTTTGGTAACGGTATGAGGACATGTAACTAAAGTGTGCATGTGTGAGATATATATCACACTATATTTGTAGTGAAGTACACAGTGTTTCCAGAGAAATAGGATGTAAAGAGGTCCTTCATCTGCTGTGTGAGTAAAGCTCTTCTGAAAGAGGAAGAGGCCATTTATATTGGAGAAAGATGTCTCTTCCATTCTTTTTCATTGTTTCTTAACTTCATTACAATTCTTAACTTAATTGAAATTTGTGACCCGTTACCTGATGCTTAGGATTTGAGCTAGAGGCTCTATAAGAGGAGGTTAAGACTTGATGGCGATTGACTGACTTGTTTCCGCTCTCTTACTCAGTCGCTGATGCTGGATGGGGATGGAGGCCCACTCTCCCCGAGCTCCAAACCACACATATGTGAACACTGCAACGCTGCCTTCCGCAGCTCCTACCACCTGCGCAGGCACGTGCTCATCCACACAGGTGAGAGACGTTCGCTGCCTGCCTCAGCTTGGATGCAGCTTTCCTGCAAGCCTTCTGTACCTGTTTGCTTATTTATAAGTTCAGGGAGACCTGCCAGTGCGATGAGACGTTTTTACCAGCATGTAAACCTCGAGTCGTACTGCTCAGCCAGACAGTAAACAGTTAGCATTGTTCCCAGTGAAAATGATTAGAAAAGGTCACCTCTTGACTGAAGCCATCTTGAAACTTTGTGCTTTATGACTGGGGTGTGTTGTTAATGTTGCGGTGTGGGTTTTTTTCATTTTTGACTGCACAGGTGAGAGGCCTTTCAGGTGCAGTCAGTGTAACATGAGCTTTATCCAGAAGTATCTGCTACAGCGACATGAGAAGATCCACAGTGGTGAGTCCCAAACCATCACACAGTTGTCAACGATGTACACTTATTCAGAGGATTGTAAAATTAGTCGAGGCATTAAAGGTTCGTTGATGTGTGGACGTAATAATCTAAGAGTGAGATTGTGTATACTGGGGAAGGGATTTAGAAAGTAAAATAACTACATATTGCTGGTGTTGGACTAAACCTATTCTCTCAACAGGGGAAAAGCCATTCAGCTGCGACCAGTGTAACATGCGCTTCATTCAGAAGTACCACATGGAGCGGCACAAGAGGACACACAGTGGAGAAAAGCCATATAAATGTGATACTTGCCAACAGGTGAGAGCGAGCTCTTTAGCATAGCCTCTGAAAATATAGGTTACCCCCAATTTGCTGCATGCCTTTATCCAAGAGGATGCTGCATGTATGTTCCACTGTTTGCTTCAAATTCTTTCTCCTCCGATTCCCCGGCTGCAGTATTTCTCTCGTACTGACCGATTACTGAAGCACAAGAGAACCTGTGGAGAAGCCATAAAGAAGGGCCTGGACCCAGGCATGCTGGACCTTGGTGACGAGGAACTGGCCCATGGCAGCTACCTACACACTCAGGGAAGCACCAGCGCGCCGCGTAAGAAAGGCAAGTCGAAGGAGGGCAGCGAGCGGCGCAGGAAGAAAGCCGGAGGAGGTGCGGGCGGCCACGGGCTCAGCCTGCAGAACTATGGCACGGACGTCCCCGCCGCTTCCTCCTCGGGCGCCGACGACGGCGGCATGCAGGATCAGCACACCCGCGGCCCCAAGCTCGTCTTCAAGAAAGGGGGGCGCAAGGCTGCAGACAAGGGCCTGCTTTCCATGGCAGAGGCCAGCTCCAGCTCAGACCACCACGAGCAGAAGATGCTGGGCTCCAAGTCCGGATCCCTGGACCTGCCAGGGGCCGGCAGCCTGGACGGCTTGGGCCTTCTGCAGAGCGCCTCTGGGTCGAAGCAGGCAGGCACCAGCAGCAACTACGATGATGCCATGCAGTTTCTGAAGAAGAGGAGATACCTAAACGCAGCAAACAGCGGCAGCGCAGCCGATTATGGCTCGGTCCACTTGCAGCCTCAGCAGACGGTCATCCAGGGCGGCCTTGGCGAGCCCACACTGGCCTTGTTGGACACCTCTCCGCTGGTCAGCGTCGACGGCAAGCACGACAAGTCGGGGATTCCAGACGAAGTGCTGCAGAGCCTCCTGGACCACTACTCGCACAAAACTGACAGCACCCATCAGGACGTGACCTTCGATCTCTCCGACCAGCACCACGTGGAGCTGCACCCGGCCCCCGCCACTCCAGAGCTGGGGCCCGACGACGGCTCCTCAAGCGGATCCGGCGACAAGAGCGGGATCATGAATGAGTACTCCAAGTTCCTGCTGCAGACCCTGGAGAGGACGAGCCACGGCGGAGGCTTCACGCTTGGCCCCGGCACCACCTTTCCCGGCTCCCTCTTCCTCGACAAGCACGTCTACGCCACCTCCCCCCTGGAGTGCAGCTTCGGCCAGTCCGTCGCCTCTCCCCTCGCCCCCTCCTCCTCTGCGTCCTCCTCCTCGGCTCTACCAAAGTCCCACTTCAGCATGCTAGTGAGTTCCCCGTCGCCATCGCACGCCTCACCCTCCCCCCAGCAAGGATTCCACCTGGCAGCCCTGGAGCCTCCTGCTCACCAGCAGCTTACTCCGTCTCAAGAGCTGGACAAGCCACCCTCGCCTCCCTACCCGCTCACCACCCAGGAGCTCGGCGGCAGGCAAAAAAAGCAGCAAGCGAAGAACGGCAGTGGTGCGGCCAACGGTGGAGGCAGGAACGATGCCGGCAGCAGCTCCTCTGTGTATGCCCTGGCTCCGACTCCTGACATGGTGACCTTGGAGCCCTCCAAGGAAGTGGATGTGCGCTCCACATACCAGATCGAGAACTTCGCCCAGGCCTTTGGCTCCCAGTTCAAATCGGGGCGCCGGACCCCGCTGCCGTACAGCACTGACCCCCAGGTTGGGGTCGGGGAAGCTGATCCCCGAATATCGCGGACTTCCGTGTCGGAATTCTCAGGGTATACTAGTCTGTTAGCTGACGTTAGCGAGCCAGCTAGCTCAGGAAGCAAAACCCCCACAAGCCAAAGCTATAGGTAAAGGCTTTGGTAACCAGCCTAACCCCGTAGTGTGGGACATGGACTTTTACCCAGACAACCCCCACCCCTCGCAAACCCTCATTTATTTTTATTTTTTCAATTTTTTTTTTTTTTTAAAGCAAGATATTAATTATTACACTGCCATTAAATGTTAATACAAGACTCTACCAGGGAAGGTCTGCAAGACCTCAAATGCAATTTTTTTATATTCGTCTTTTTAATATGTATTTTAGTCTTTTGTTTTATTAGTGTAGAGGATTTTCATGAGTAGGTGTGTAATGTTAAATCATAGATGGTAGATAATGACTGGCTTGACTTTTCATGAACCCTGTGTTTTAGCAATCATAGAATTAAAAAAAAAAAAAAAGAATAGATGATCTATAGTAATAAAAATTGTCAGGGTCTTGCCCAGTATTCAATGGCAAAAAATGTCAGCCTATTGTCTGTTACAATAACTGAAAGTATTACTCAGGAAAGGCATTTTAAATAATTCGGTGCAACTAGCACGTTCTTTTTGTTGTTGTTTTTGATTTTATTACAACTACACCTTTGAAACTACAGTGAATCTTTTTGTTTTTGCAATTCCTTGAGAAAGACTAGTCTATTTTCATCTGATCACACTGGTGACTCTTCCCACTATGTGTACATATGCAGAGACTATGGTACTTTGATGTCAATGTGAAAACACTTGGAGACTTAAATCACTAAGAGCCAGATGTAAGACACAGACAAGCTTGCATACGTAAATACACATGCACACATTCACATACAAGTCACGAGTAGCCACAGAAACCTACTTGCATGCATGTAAATATTCTAAGTAGTGTCTTTAGCGCTGCTGCGATACGGCCTCAGGGTGTGTTGAACACATTCATACCCTTTTTGTTCAAGTTTGTTGGCTCTCATCCCTTTCTGTTTTATTTCTCAAGGAGTCAAATTAGCACTTTCAACCAATGAAGACAAACTGTTCAATTACAGATACAGATTAGCTTTTTTTGGTGAAAAGAAAGCTGTGATTTTTTTTTTTATTCTATGTGTGCGTGTAATGGAGAGGGGTGTTTGTTGTTGATGTGGGCATTTGAATTTTTGTTTAGTTAGTGGGATGGGAGGTTTTTTTTAGCATGCTTCCGTTGGGTTAGTGATGCTGTTGAAACAGATGCCATACAAATGTTCTGTGCTGTGGAGCCTTGAGTTCAGGGCTTCCTTGTGCTGAAAGTGTATTTAAGTATTAAATCTAATTAGATTGAATAGCTGCAATTAGAGTTCTACCTCTCGGAGCAAAAAATATGAATCTGATGCCCAATGGATAAAAAAAAAACCGCAAACTCTGCAAGTTCTCGCTTGGAGTCATTTATCCTTTAAAACATGCACACTGAAATTGGTGGACCTGAATCTTATCTTTTATTATTATTACTAATGGCTGAGAAATCAGAAATGACTAAGGAGAGACTCTTTGCGTCAGGGGTGAGGTAAACGGCGTCATTCTATACCAAGGCCAGTTTTTGCGGAAATGGAGTGATGAGCCTCTGAGTCTTCCTCTGCTCTACCCCCACCTCCCCCCTCCCCTCCCCCAAAAAACCTGTCATGAATCGGTCCTAGATGTGGCCTCTGACCCGTCTCCCTGTCATCGCACTGGGAGTCACCGACTTGGTGCCAGTCGGAGGGGGGGGGGTTACTAAGCCTGAATGCTGCACTCCCCTTTGCTTTTAAAGAAAAATGGTGGCAAAAAGAATAAATTGACCTTAATATACCTCATATCGCTGTACAAATGAAAAACCAGGGACATGCGTTTCACGTAGCCTATGTAGTGGTAAAGTAGTAGTATACATCAGTCATTGTATAATCATATAACACCACCCGTGTTTACGATTATAGTTCATGTTGGTCTGTATTTTTTTTTTTTTTCCTTTCTCTGTTGAGCAGCCTCTGTTGAGCAGCCAAGCAGTGTTTCATTGTAGATTTTCCCCCTTAGAATTTCATGAATTTGTTTCCTGTTTTCCCCATGTTTTTTGTTTATTGCCATGTGTTTTTATATGATCTATGAAAGACTGTTTACAATAATGTACAAAACACTAAAAATGTGTGGGTTTTTTCCACTTTGATTTTGTTGGCTGAAATGCATGATATGAAGTTTTTTTTTTTTTTCCTTTTTCCTGATAACCACAGTTGCACCAAATTTTTTTTTGTAGCAGATGCATCCTCATCTTCAGACTTTCTTCATGACTCTACAGGGCTGTACATGTCAGATGACTTTATATATCATTAGATTAAGCCAATAAAACCTTTTTTGTTATGAAAACTGTTCAGCCTAACTGATTTGCACAGTCTACGTATCATGACCTCTACTCCGTTCACTGCTCCCGTGTTCTTAATTTGATTATGCATATATTGCTGGTTGTTGCTGAAGAAAAGGTTGATGGTGAAATATATTCTGCTGCTGATCTGTTAGAAATGTAGCATGACTGCAGTCCTTAAGGTTTAAATTAGCCTATACTATTAGCCTACTAATGAGAAAACATCTTTTCCATTAATAAAAAAAAAGCACTATTGCAACTCAATGTTGCTCTCACTTGAGTATCATACAATATTCATATTATTAAACTGATAGTTTTTGTCGTAAAAAATTTGACAAAAAGTTGGTCCCTGTGTAAAACGTACCTCCCTCACCTAGGCTGACTGACCGAGTGAGAATAACACGTGTTCACAGTTCAAATTTTAATACTCCCATTAACCATTCAAACAAATGAACAGCATTATATAAATGAATACAACACTAACCCATGACATTTTTAAAATACAAAGAGGAATAATATAAGGAAAGAAATTTTGTTCTGAATACCTGTTAAACTAGAATGCGCTGCATTGGAGCCTAACTGAACCGAGCCTAGCCTAGCCTGCTATTGCTAAGCACTTCCTGTGTGCCTGAGGTGTACGTCATCACTGTGTTTTGCTTTTTCAGGTTTGAATGCACTGAACTGATGTTATCGCCCTCTAATGAACGTCAGTCACAGCAGATGTTGTAATGTTTATCGAAATATTGAAAATTTATTTAAAATCATATCACCATTATTGAAACATTTTCTATCACGATATATATTGATTTTGAGTTATTGTCCAGCCCTAGGCTCACTGCTCCAGCAGGTGGTGGTGGAGATCCTTTGGTGCTCTGACCTTGTGGATTGCTTATCAAAAGTGAGCACCGATGACATTACTGTGTTTAGTTAACCGTTATTAGAGTGGTGCAGTTACTATGATTCCTACCTTTCACATAGCACAGATAAAGACCATTCTG
The DNA here is from genome assembly GCA_025802075.1 of Tenebrosternarchus preto. NCBI lineage: Eukaryota > Metazoa > Chordata > Actinopteri > Gymnotiformes > Apteronotidae > Tenebrosternarchus > Tenebrosternarchus preto. The sequence continues at coordinate 2,476,637 of JAOYMR010000011.1, forward strand.
CATGACCAGAGTTCCTCATTCTTAAATAAATCAGCTTGTCCATTTTAAGTGGTCAGCATTGTGTGCATTTAAGTAGAATATGGCATGCTTTCAAATTTTATATACCAAGTTCTGAACTTGGAGATCCATCATTTCCTAAGCGTATTTACAGTTTTGGACTCGGCAATGCTGATATGCTTTTCTCCCTCTCATATTTATGATCACCCATGGGGGTTGGGGAGGCATTGCATCCAGGAATTGGATCCATGCTGTCCAATATCTTCTATCTATGGTTTGTTCCAGTAGCTCAATTACCAGTGTATACTTGTGGTTTTTCACCATTTATTACCATCCTCATTAATCCAGGTGACATCTGAGCCAACATGACCCTCTGTGCTCTCGTGTTTCAGAGGTAGGCAAATTGTAGCACTGGGAGTCTTGCCCTTGCTTTTGGCATTGTTTTTTGTTTGGTTGGTTGGTTTTTTTCCTCATTTATGGACCAACCCCAGTTTTCATTCACGTTGGTTGTCTTAACCACAGCACCGTAGAACAAGCAAACTATCCACATGTTGACTTAGTGGACAGAGTTAGGAAAACAGCAGTGCTAACAGATGCAGCAGTCCCAACATCCAAAGCAAAGAATATGAGAAGTTAGAAAAACAAGACCTGAGACAAGAAAGAGAATATGGACTCCTACAGATACACGACATGACTTTCAGAGTTCTCAGAACACTGCTGTTCACAGTTTATAATTTGCTGTCTTGTAATCAGGAATATTGAATTTGTGCTGTATGCTGAGTTCTCGGTTCCTTGTTTATCTGGATCTGCATGTTCACCATCACACTCTGTGGTTCCTCCAATTTGAACTTGAAGATGTACAGCTCATATGCCTCGCACATGTTCTGCCATGTTTAATGTTCATGGGACATGGTAGAATGAATCATACAGTTAACAGTAACTTCTCACCAGGTGTCCAGTCACTTCCTGTATGGATTTGTTACATCTTCTATCAAGCCTCTGTTTGCTTTAAACTTTGTCTCAAGTAACAGGGATCATATATAGGCATACTTGTATTTTCTTTCATTCTCCTATTTGGTGCTGGATTCTCTTCATACACTTCTGCTTTGACTGGCCTAATGTTTATTGTTTATATAAAGAGCACCTTGAAGTTCAGGAGGTGTATTTCACGAGTTCCTTTTGGTCAGAATCCATGTTGAACTAGTTGGATTAACTGATCTGTATCTGCTTCTCGTAAATTAGCTGAATCAAAATTGTTGTAGCTGTATTTGCCATCCTGCTTCTGCTACTGATTTTAATGGCTGGTGTGGGAACTCATAAAATACAGTACTGTGCAAAAGTCTTAGGCAACCATTAAGTTTATTGTTTTGTTGATTTAACAATGGTATAATGACCATATATAATTACTTCTCAGTCTCCTTATTAGAATACAACCAGAAAATATAGGACATTTCTATGCAGTGTTGAAAAACAGAAGAGAAATCAGAAAAAAACAACTTTTTTTGGCTACAGTGGAAAGTAGTTATTGTGACCTCCTCTTACACTTGAGCCATAGTAGGAACCAGGCTCTCTTCAAGTCTCTAAAAGCCTGTTATAATATACCTAAAGATTACTTCAGAACATGTGCTTATTGCCACAAGGGCGGGGGTTATGTGTGTGTGTCTTTTTTTTCTTTTTTAATAAAGAGAGAAATTATTTATATAATAAATAAATTATTTATATAACAACAAATCTAATGGTTGCCTAAGACTTTTGCACAGTACTGTATATCTTCATTTTATAAACTGGACTTTATTATGCTGAAGCCCATCTGGTTTCTGACTGTAGTGCACTTTGCGTGTGATCAGTACCCTGTATCAGCACTTTAATATTGCTCATTACAACCTCTGTAGGGAGTGTCGGCATAATATGTCATAAACATAAAAAATGAGACACGTCAAGAACAGGCTGCATGTTTCTCGTAAACGATTATTCCTTGTTTGTCTCCTGGAAAAACATGGGTTGGGTTTAAGACTCACTCACTTTAGGAACTTTGGACCCAGCTCCATGGTAACAGTACATCCAGTGAGATTCCTGACAGCAGAGAGACTGCACCACTGTGACACTTCCTCTTCCACTCCTGTTGGCACCTCAGCTACCTGACCTTTGGCTACCCTAAGCTGTGGGACACATCATGCCAGGGTTCAGTCATTTTAACTAAATAGCAGCACAACTATTGAAATTATCCATCTCATTTAAGGCCTACATACAACAAACAGAAACAAACCCAATTGTTGCCAGTTTAACACATGCTCTGGCGTCATTAACAAGAAAAGATTTGTTTGACTTTGACAAGACTCTCATCTGTCCTTTGTCTTTGGGTTATTAGCTGTGATAAGACTGTGATAAGCTGAGCAGCAGCTCAGAGAGTTGAACAGAAGAGATGTAAGAGAGAACAAGTACTCCTTCTTAGAGCACTGACCTCATAAAGGAAAACTCGCTACATGGAGACAAAGTTTAAAGCAAACAGAGGCTTGATACAAGATGTAATAAATCCATATAGTAAGTGAATAAACATCTGGTGAGAGGTTACTGTTCAGTGAATAATTCATTCTGCCATGCCCCATCACATAATGAACATTAAACATGACAGAAGCCACCACTCACCATTATATACATTAAATTAATACATTCCATTTTAGCAGTACAATTATCAGACCCTACCTCACTACTCATTTTAGCAGTACAATGATCAGACCCTACCTCACTACTCATTTTAGCAGTACAATGATCAGACCCTACCTCACTATTCATTTTAGCACTACAATTATCAGACCCTACCTCACTATTCATTTTTTCTGATAACATATGGTTTATCATTTATGTATGCAGGTTACATAAATTTTCTATTATTTCATAGATTATTATCATGTCTCCATCACTTGTTGTTACTTCCAATGATGCCACTGGCAAGAGTTAAAGCTAAATCTACATATACACATTTACCACTCTGTTAATGTTTGCTCAGTTCATGAAAACATTTAATCAATTGAAACCACAGCCTCATGGAACTATCCTAAAGTTTGTGCTCACCGAAAATAGTTAACTTTTAAACAAAGATCTTAGGAATGCACTAGAAAATTAATAAAATAGTGACTTAATTACTCTGCTAATACCTTTAAATAGTAGTTTATGCAAGTTTTAAATAAAAAAAAGGAAATTCATGAAAGAGGCCACTGGAAACATAGCGCAGTTGACTAAAGGAAAAAAAAGATGATCTGATAAACATTGTGGTGGCCTTCCACTGCACCCAACACTGACATCAGTATGAGCAGTGAACTGATGTGTGTGATAAAGTTCCACAAGCTCAATCGACAAGCACGCCACTACGCAGTCAGTGTTAATGCTATTTTTATACATTATTTGTTTGTCAGTGGACCTATAGTCTCATACTGGGCAGCGGTACATGAAGCAGAGGGTGGCTGATGAATTGCGTGTGCCAACCGATGCTCTGGTTTATGCCTGCATATACCATATAAAACTTATAAAATGTATAAAATATAAAACCCATAAAATCTATAGAAAAAAGTATATAGTAATGTGTTCAAGATCCACATCCATTAGCAGGTCTTCCTGCCTGAAATGGATTAGCTTAGTTCGTTTTTTAAACATTCCTGCATATGTTCATAGGTCAAATGTAAATGTAAAATGTAATTTTGAGGTAATTTCAGTTGTGATCCAGTAAATATGATGCTTTTAATATTACCTCTTCTTTGGAACTGAAGAAGAGACACCCCAGGGTATCTAGAAAAGTTTTATCGAGTGTGTTCATAGTGCACTCAATAAAATTACCCAAATTTAGTCAAAACTTTAGTCACGACTGACAGTATGCACGCACCCTTTCCAAAAGACATTTAACCAGAATAGACTTGTATTGTAATTTAGTTTTTTATTGCTTATTTTGTTCCTGTTCTGCTGTCTGATATAACGATGGGTTCCCTTTTAGGTTTTGGTTCCCATCAAGGTTTTTTCCTCATGCTATTGGGGAGGTTTTCCTTGCCAAGTTTGTCCTTGACTTGTTCACTGGGGAATTGCACCCTGATGCCTGTAATATTGCTTCGTGACAACGGCAGTTGTATAAAGTACATTATAAATAGACTGAACATGACTTATATCATTAGTGTTGGTTACTGTAGCTGTTTTGGGTTGCTTTGTCTACAAATGTTGGAGAATAACGTTAGCGCATGATTACGGCTGGGTTTACACGTAGAGGGTGAAACAAGGCAGGTGCTTGCTGGCCTCCGAGAGGCGTGGCTACAACGTTTCACCGTCCTCCACTTTTTTATCCTGTACTACGCGCATTAAAACTGCGAGTATGCCCTCGTCTGATCCATTACGCACAGGAGCGTCAAAGAAACTCTCACCTGAAAATTAAACGTCTCTTTTCTCAAAGAACTTCGTTAACATAGGACTACCGTAATGGTTACAGTTAAACGACTCTTGATTTTTTGCCTATTGGCAGTGACGGGAAAAGCACAAGGTTAGTGATGCGTTCTTATGAACTGGCTAGGATATGTGGCCCATTGCTGGGTTAAATAGTTCAAATGTATGGTTAAAACGTTAGCGTTTCAAGACAACTATTTTGACGAGAATTACTTTACAAAATATTCACACATTGGCATGGGTTATCGTAAATTTGTTTGAAATGTGTTTGCGTTTCCATTTATACCAGTACTTGGTGATTGTAAAAATATTGTGTCCCCATAAGACTTCTTCTATGAATAATAGTGTTTCTTTGTATCCACTTTATTTGTATGGAGAGGTTTGCGAATCTATTACATCTCGTTATTTGACTTAACCCGTGCGCTCCTTTTAGGATGTTCAATCACAGAACTAGACGGAACTTTATCTTACGTCATTTGAAAGCTATTCTTAAACAACGGGGGAAATATATAGGTTAAAGAATGTCACATCAAATTCTTTTCCGGTGATTTTCACAAGTCTACGAGACTAAAGACTTAAGTCAGAATTTTTTAATTCTTTAACTACTCGCTCTTGGACTCTTTTATTTGACATGGGTAGCATTAATGGTTGTTATTTAAATCTCACTGCGCATAATAGGTCTCTCTTTAGAGTTCCTTGCGCACACAAAAGCGGGTGAAAATGTATCCTTGTACAATGAGCGCTGTGTTGCGTTTTCCCTCAATAGCGCACATCTCAGGAGACCGCTCTTTATGTTGTTCAGAAAGGAGTTTCCTGAGCCAAATCCGGGAGGATTCTGGAGTGGTTAAAGTATAATCTTATCCAGAGTTTTACTTGTATAATGACGCATCAACAATGTACTTTAAAGACAACAAGAAGTCATATGGCGCTGACTTATACTACAAATGAAACATTTGCTAATAGTATACTTACTTCACAATCTTCCAGGAGGATGCAGCGACCTCATCTTCCACTGCTCTCTTACAGACTAGACAAAAACTATCAAGGAGATAATCGTGAAGAGTGAGATAAATGATCAAATAATAACTGGGTTTGTAGCTTGCAAGCGCTCTAGATGTGTATCATAAAAATCATTCACAGAACCACTAAAATAACTAACACGAAAGGTTTCTTTCCCGTTCATGTATTACTGGGGAACTTGTCTGCTGTATTACTTGAAGGAGATATGTAGATTGGTGAAACCAAGAGAAGGCTTGCTGATAGTCTTGTTTAACACTTTTGGATCATCACAATTAAGGATTTGTTGTTCCTACTGACAAGGCATTTTAATTCTAATGAACATTTATCTTATTTTATTTTATTGTTATTATGAAGCTGTTTTGTTTAGTGTACCTGGGTGTGACAGTGGACATTTTATGATGTTCCAAAGTCCAGACATGGCACTAATGTGACACTAATTTTTTTTATTCCTGTATAAGATTATATGATGTCATTAATAAGGGCACTTACACAGCTAACACAATATGTTGTAGAACCAACCAGACGAGGACATACACTACCTATTTTAATTAAAATACCTACATTTATAAGGTACCCCTGTCTGGGGAGTAGTTTTTTAGGTATACAGTCATAGAGTGTAGCAACACACACTCTATACCAGTGGTATTTACATCCAGCACTCCAGTTTAAATCTGGTCCTGGATTTTGTGATTGAAAATGAATTAAAAAGTTAATGTAAATGGCTGGCCACTATGTCATCACAGGTGGAACAGGAAATACGGGTGTAGGTGCCACACTGCATGGACTCCCTGCTAATCCCCTGCCCTGTACTGTAAATCAGTTTGTCATTCTCTTTTTTTCCCCTCATTATTTTAACAACTGTATCCAATATTAGTCATGATGCCAGTCCTCACCCAAGACCAAGCTTTTGTCCTGCAATATAGCAACTGCCAATCATTGAGGGTTCAAGCGCACATAAGCTTCCTTAAAGACTTTTACTCAAAGAGGTCAAGCACAGAGCATCAGAGCCCGTTCAGGAAGAACACACATGCCCTCACTGGTACAGATGGACACAGAGGCATCCACGATTGGCTAGAACCATAGAGAACGACGGAACAGAACAATGCCGTCTCTCGCACTGACAGTTTTGCCAGCCACAGATGGCCGGGGCACTGTGACATATATATATATATATATATATATATACACAAATAATAGTAACATATCTTTTTTTTAAAGATGCAAACAGACAATACAGAAGATATGTATAGACCCCCCCCCCCCATACAGTATTAGTCACTGTTTTTTAGCTCAATTCTTTCAGTAAGACAACTTCATAAAATGTACATTCTTTAACCTATATCTTTTCCCATTTATTTGAGTTTATGAGTAATAGCTTTATGAGCAATAGCTTTCAAATGACATAAAGCTAAAGGACAGTATTCAGTATTGGGATTTATTTCAAGTATTATAATAGAATACTACAAATATCAGTAATAAAATATGAAATAGCATGAAATAGCAAGTGCATAATAAGAATTCTTAAGGCAGATATATTAAACAAATATTTAAATATGATTTCATATTCCAATTAGATACAACCCAGGATTCTGCCGCTACCGCTGCTACTGCACAGGCTACTCCTACTGCAAACCTGGAATCTACTACCCTTGTTACTGCTACTGCACAGGCTTCTACTACTGCAAACCTGGAATCTACTACCCTTGTTACTACTGCACAGGCTTCTACTGGCGCTTCTACTGGATCCACTGGCACCAGTTCAATTGGAACCACTTCTATTGGAACTCCAGCTACCACAATCACTGCTGCACCAGGTTCTGTTCAGTTTCATGTTATTTGTGTGACTACATGTGCAGTGGCAGGGGGGAAAACACACAGAGTGTGGATTCATCCTGTTATGAAAGCTATTAATAATTTTAACCCCCCCAAAACATCTTCTCATTATTCATTACAATCTCATGCTTCACACTTTACAAGGTCTCCAGTTATTACTTTAAAATACAAGTTTTACTTCTCAATAAAGTTGGATTCCATAGACAGGTTTGAAAACTAGGGAAGCTGAGAAGTATCCGATTACAAGGCAGTTGCAAATGTATATAATAAAAGATGAATATGATTTATATGTCAAAATATAGATTATTGATTATTACTAGACAATAATATCAGTTAGTGAACCTGAAGCACCCAACAGTCTTCATATTGACCTTAGAATTTAGTTAGAAGTGGTGTGAAACATGTGATTACCAAGAAGAGTATATAGTATGACGTTTTATGTTATTTACATATTGGACTAACAAAAATGAATAGGTATGTTTGGTTTACATATCAGGACACTCTCAGTATAATCCAACAGGCAAAGGTTTACTTGGAAAAAAATATATTTCCTCTAATCCAAAGAAGGAGAAAAGATATTTCTTCTCATCCATATCAGTTAGAAATGTAATTCAATAATAAATTGGTGATGGAAATTTTTTTACTGAAAGAGAGAAACTCCCATGTTGACTTTTTGCGATTACAGGAGGTATATTTGTGACATTTACTGCATTAAGCACTTAGCGATGGAAAATCTTTTAGTATTCACTGTTCATCTAAAATTTCACACCAGCAGTTACCCTGGTTACCCTCTTTGTTTCTGTTTATCTATTCTGTCTTCAAACCTAAAGCAACAATGACAACAGCTGGTCTCTGCACAGGTAGAATTGGAATACGATGTTACTGTCACATGGGGTTAAGAGTTGCATACGCCATTGCTGGCTGTTTACAAGAATCTCTAAAGTCCAATATGTTGTGCTGTAACATTCTCTCTTTCTCATTACTGATGAATCTGGCAGGTCACTGTGCCTCAAGCCCCTGTTCTCCAGACAGCATCTGCGAGGAGCGTTTTGAAGGCTTCACCTGCGTATGTCAACCAGGGCTGTTCTATGACAGCAATCTAAATTCCTGCTATCAAGGTGCCTCAGATCTGCTGCTGCTTCACTGTTTCAAGAATGTTACCATCTGCCTTATACAGATGCCAGGGCTTTATTCTGCAGTTTAGTAATATTACATGAAGCTTAAAGGAAACTTTCTCATTATCCAGAAGTACCATATTGATATATTTATTGTAATATGGTTTGCATTACATTCATGTGTCAAAGTCATGCAATTCATAATCCATATGTTATCAATTACAGCAAAGACTTTCTTCAGTGATTTAAGTTTGGATAAGGATTTTCAAGTGGAAATGGAAAACAGGGATTCAGAAGTGTTCAAAAAGACATCACTTGAAATTGTTGAGGAGGTAAGAGACGAGTGTTTCTTCTGAATGAGTTTCAAATGTTTAAGCCAATAATGATACTAATCAGAACACTGCTTAATGTGGCTAATGTTTGCCATAAAGACTTTGAAGTTGAAAGAACACCAAATTGATCAGTTAACATGGGGTTTTGTAATTTCTCCAAACTCAGCTCAAAAAGTCACTTGAAACACTGGATGGATATCTTGGATCTGCTGTTTTGAAACTAAGGTGAGCAATGCTCCTGTTTTATTATTAAGTGAACAGAACACTGCCTTTACGGTAATGGTTACTAGTCAGAGATTAAAGCAGCTTTGATTTGATTGGGAGATCTTTGATTTGACTGTGCCAGGAGCAGGCGAGGCTGCCCTCAAGCCATCACTAATGCGGCTTTGGTTGTTTTGCCTAGTGCGTTTCAGAGAAAGACCGGCGTGACAGCGGACGTGGAGAATTCCTTCAGTAGCAAGTCAAAGACCACGGAGGAGTCGGTGGAAAATGCTGTGAGCACAGCCGTGTCGTCGGGCACCGGCATTCTCTCCGGAGCTACAGTCACCTGTACGTACCTGCCTGCTGCCTGATTCCTTTAGTTAAAGTAACGTAACTGAAGCTAAAGAAGTAACCCAGTTTATGAAAGCATGGTGTGACGTTCGCTCCCATTCATTTTGTCCCTGTTCAGTTAGAAACTTGTGCTCTACTGGCATCTGTGAGAAGAAAACCACGGAATGTACATCACGGGATGGCCAAGCTACCTGCAACTGCAAATCAGGATATGCAATGCTGACAGAACAGATCCGGGCATGCGTGGGTCTGTCCTTATATCACCTTACGCCTGTTTCTAGAGGATTCATGAATTCGCACCCTTTCTGTGTCCTAAAAAACTTTCATTCTATTTGAATTTTCCTCCATTCATGTCTTTTCTCTAGCCTGCCCCAGCGGACAGAAAGCGGTCAACTCAAAGTGCGAACAGTGAGTTCCTTTCTCTATACTTTCATACCTGAACTGTGAAAAGATTTCACGTATGTAAAATGTATGTGCTGTTGTGTAGTTATAGTATTTGTTTCATAGTATGTAATCATTTTACCAAATATAATTTTAACCCATTTTCCAGATGTCCCTTTGGTCTATCTGGCTTCAACTGTGATGAACGTAAGTAAATTTAAGCAGCAACGAATGCTTATATGTATATATCACACGCTGACATGCGCTATATTAGTACAGTATATTAGTGGCGCATCTGTGTGAACCTTCACCTTCTGTCTTTCCAGCATATCTTCTGTCTGTGGTTGTGGTCTCCTGTGTTTTGGGTGTACTGTTAATCGGCAGTCTCGTGGCCTTGATAGTTGTTAGCTCCAGGTGAGGGTCTGACATTTTAAGTATGTGTAAACATAGCCTGTGTTTGTAAACATAGCCTGTATGCAATGCACATTCATGTATTGGCACATTTATCGAAATGTATCCTAGCAGCGGATGAGTACAAGACAGACAATGTCTTTTTTGACTTTCCAGGAAGTCGAAGAAAACCACCGTTGACAGCGATGAATATAATATGGAATTCCATAAAACGGAGAAAATTCCCAGGATCCCACGGGCCAACCCTGATGCTAGCTGGCAACCATCCAAACTGGAGGCAGCAGACTCTGGAAGCAGAAGCGCCCTGGTGGTCAGAGGTCACTCAGAGAAATCAGCGGTAAGACCACTGTCCTCGAGGCTTGACAAGCAGGTGTGAACAGAAACTAGTTACAAAGTAGGATTTGTACTTTAAAAAAATATTTTGAAGTCATAATACATTTACTTATGCTCAAATGGAAATATATTTCTACTTTTTACAAATTTGTAAAAATGTGTTTGAGTGGGCCAAGGCTGGGCTACTTTGCTTGTTGGCCCCGGTTTTACCCTTTGAGCATTTTATTTTAAAGCAGTTGTTTCACCATGTAGATGATTCTTTTGTGTGTTACAGATGGACAACTTTGATGACTACAATGACATGAACAACTACAAGAGTCATTATCCTTCCAGGTCTGCCTATGGAGCTGCTGGACCGAGTAACGTTTCCAGAGCCAACAGGAACCCTTACTATGATCAAGATGAGGACTCAATGCGCAGATATTAATTTTTGCATTGTTTTCATTGTAAGAGGTTATAACTGGTACACAGGGATCTAATGCCACATTAGAATGCTTTAAGTTTACACTTTACACTGTAAGTTTATGCAAATGTAAACAGCTTGGCCAAAGTTAACATTTTAAAAAGTATTGCAGGCCATTTTATAAAATCCTTCGTTTTTGGTGTAATTTTTAACTGACACAAGATAAATAGTAATAACTTTAATAAACCTGTTCTTTACAATTACAATTTGGGTAGATGTACATGGGTTCAAAAGTGTATGCACTTGTGTGTATATCTGTGATATTATGTATGTGATCAGTTGCAAGTAATTGTTTATATTTATATTATTCTGAGACTTCAGTCTTCAAAAAGTAAAAGCTGTAATACAACCACAAAATAATACTGGTCAACAGTGATTTTGCTTCCTGCAAAAAATACCTAGCCTATTTCTGCATGCTGAATCCAAATATGTTTTTTTGAACTTCTCTGCCACCCATAGTTTTTTACTCATATGTCATCATGTACAGCAATGGTAAAGCAGTATCAAGTATAATGGACCCTCTCTATACTGGCAGGGTTACTGCTGGACACTGTTCCTGAGGCCCAGCATAAACAAAATCCATAAACTGTACATTTTAGAAGGAGAAAAGGAGAAGCTGTGGAAGAAATTATTTTTCAATAAATAATAAATGATAATTGTAAAATTTGTACGCATAAAAACTATATGTGATAGAAAGGTTCAGAAAATAGATTTACAGTAGCATAAAATGTACTATAAAATGCACATTTTTAGATTGGAAAACAAATAAAATTTTTGGTGGCTGAGGCTTCGGATCCAGCAGATGTCACTGTTTCATACTCTATCATTTCCATATTTTGCTGCTGGAGCTGGCTGAGATGTTTTTTGGGGGGTACTAATTGTTTGTTAGGCAAAATCTCAGCTGAAATTTAAACAATAATGAAGATTTCCGTGTACTTGTGAAGATGAGATTACTGTAACGTAAATATGTGAAATATGCCAAGGATACTGGGACTGTATATAATTTTTTAAGTTGAATTTGGCTTTTCCAGAAGAGAGAGGTTTTTGTTTAAATACATTTGAATACATCAATAAAATAAAGAAATGTATTTTTTCATTGATGCATATTATTTACAGTGGATGAACTGCTCACTAATTATATAAGGAAGGGACTTGTGCCGCTCCTAACTGGCCCTCAGTACTCAAAAACAGGCCACGTAAACACTAGATGGTTGCAGTTAACTACACTAAACCTTTAGCTAAACTCCGAGATCGTACTAACGTAAAATGCCACAAATGTCACATCAGACTGATTTGCTTTGTAATGTAAATGTTTTATGACATTTTTATTGTCACAAACATAAATAAAAGCTGCATGTTATCTCAGCATCTCAGTCTCGAGCACGAACTGATGAGCTGAACACTTCAGTGACAAAAGGTTTGGGTGCAAGAACCAGCAACACAGTGTGGTCTGAGTGGTATGTTTAAAAAACTCTTTTGTAAATGTACAGCCACAACCAAACCGGAGGTCTGCCTGCCCTCCACAGACATTTTTTATGTTTTAAGCAACATATGTACAAGCAAATGTTTCATAATAGCTCACATTTTGCAGATTTTTTAAAATTAATGCTTATAAATCAGTTTAAAAATTCTTTAATGATAGTTAATCTAATAATCTTTAATGATAGTATTTATGATTAGATTCATATTACGTATTTTATGAGTTCCAAAGTGTGCATATGATCTTAAATGTTCTTAAACAATAACCTACTAAGAGGTTACTAGCCTTGATGAAAGTACATTGTTTTATAGTTTTTATCACATCCATCTTTATAATGACTAGAGACATAAAGTTCTACAAATATATTTTATGATCTGGTCTCACATTATATCCATGACCAGAATATTTGAATATTGTTATGTCATGCCCAGTTTTACCTAGTGTTATATTACTTAATATACTAATAAAGTGGAAAAAGTTTCTAATTTTGCTTTGGTGGAAATAGTTCAGTAGAAGTTATTTTTGTTCCAGTGTATTCAAAATAAGGTACTGCTAAAAGCTATTTTATTATTTACAGTAACTTGCATTTTACAGTAATAAGAGAATTTGTTCTTACTTCATAATGCTTCAGATTGGTCTCCAACACTGTCCTCTAGAGGGAAATCTCTGTATTTCATTTAGGGCTTAGATTCCAGTGGGGCTTTGTCAGTAGAGCAAAATTACTGAAATTAATATTAATTGAACTCCTCATGCTTTCAGGAGAACATTGGGAATTCAGCTCAAGGCCTCCATGTGATATACTGATTGATAAATCTCTGTCTCACTAAGCCCCCCCCCAAAAAAAAACACACCTCTTTGTCACTATGTGCTAATGAATTACACTTACAGGAAGAGTGACTGCTTGTTTGTTCTTTTAGTAAGAGATGGGTAACAAAAAGAGTAAAAAAATGTAATTCTGTTGCCAGGTGTTTTAGTAACTGTACAAGACCTCACACAGCATAAATCCCCTCAAACCCACCCACGCTCCTGAAGCTCTTTCTCTTCTGCACTTGGGGGGGGGGGAATGTGTGGGAGAAGTAGAGGAAAAAGCGAGAGAGAGTGAGAGAGAGGGATGGAGGGAAAGAGAGAGAGAGATTAGAGAGGGGAGGGGGGAAAATGCAGATGTTGATTAGTGATTACTGCCAGCTGCCACTGAAACAGCACACCAGCAGAGATGTGAGACAGTCTGGCTAATCACATGATCCTCTTCTGCCAAGCAAAAGGTGCCTGGGCATCACGCATCTCCAGCCTCCACCCGCTGCCCCACTCCATCTCATATAGGTGGACACAGCCCAGCCTCGTCTGCCGAGACTACGCGTCTGCGTTCTCCAAGGCGACGTACAGCACGAGCTAAATATAGGCAAAACCCGCGCATCGTTAGAGTGTCGCGGGGGAAGGCGGGTTGGGAAGGCGCGCGAGCGAGCGCGTGTGTGAGTGTGTGTACGAGTGTGAGAGTGTGTGTTCTTCCTGCAGAGCGGCGTCAGAGTGATGGATTGCTAGAAGCAGCGCAGGCGAGCAGTAAAACTCTGACGCCCAATGGATCGCGCGCGCGCTTCATACTGCAGCCAGCACACTCAGGAGGCCCCTGGTGGTGGTGGTGGTGGTGGTGGTGGTGGTGTGTGAGTGAAGCCACTGAGCTGTAATGCGGTCCTCTGTAATGCTGCTGTAACACTGGTCCTCCCAGAGAAGCACATGGAGCTGCGCTGGGACACAGCATGGAAAAGGCCGTGATCCACGACAGAACCCTTTAAGAACCAGAGCAGTTTCATGTGTGATGGTGAAGAGGTTTCTACTTGGGTAAACCACAGATGGTTTGGAAAGGAGGAAAAAAGCACCTAGTGCGACCGCGATTTGGTTGGAACTGATCAGTTTATTTCTTTAAAGAAGCATTTCAGCTAATTTCTACAGGGAATATTGGGAAAATACATGATATATACAGTGAAGGGCAACTTTATTAAAGACACCCATCTAATATCACATTGGTCCTTCTTTGGTCTTCAGAACGGCTGTGATTTGTCATGGCACAGATTCCACTAGATGTTGAAAGCTTTCTTCAGGAATCTAGGCCCATGCAAACAGAATAGCTTTTCACAAATTAGATGAAGGTACTAACGTGCACTGAACAACCTTTATACCTCATCCCAGAGGTGCTCTGTGCGATTAGGATCTGGGGACTGTGAAGGCCAATGAAGGAGAGAAAACTCGCTGTCATGTTCCTGGAACCAATTAAGGACTATATGACCCTGTCCTGCTGAAAATGTCATTCTGACACAGGGCAAACTGCTGCAGATGCTTAAGTAAGCCTTACTGTTTAAACATCCATCTACAGATATCAGAGAATCCAGGGTGCGCCAAGAAAACATTCCCCACACAATTATTCCACTTCCACCAGGCTGTTGACACCTAACAGGAAGGGCTCAGAAAGGGCTGTTTGGACCAAATTCTGACCAGCACGTCACAACAGGAATCAGAAATCAGATAATATTTTACCACTGATCAGTGATCCAGTTTTTTTCCAGCCTGGTCCATCCATGAAATTTGCTTGAATGTGCACAGCCTGTTTGTCAAAATAATTCTTGACATTTTTTGTCGATGAGTTTTTCCTTTGATACACCGCTGAATGGGACACCTCACAAGGCTGGATAGGCTGGCACTATGACCGTGCCTCATTCGAAGTTACTCACTTGGTTTTTGATTACATTCGCACTGAAACTGATTCATGAAGAATGACCTCACCTGGTTTTACGATGCACTCTGGGACATCTAGTTCTGTGTAGAGATGCCCCAGTCATCACCTTTGAAGAACGAAATATGGATGCAAGTGGAATGAAAAGTTTATGATTATGGTTTATAATTGACCTAGTTTCCGTTATAAGGGAATATGTGGGAAAACAAAATAAACTTGCGTAATAATTCCATACTGTTTTATGACTAAATACTGTCCTGTTTTGATGAATAAATCTGAGACAGCCTATTTGACATACATATGAAAGGCTGGAGACGTGTTATTAAGATTATCTGTGTTATTAGATTAATAGGTGAATATGGTGCTTCTTCTGCTCAAAGTATGTGTTTATATAATAATAATGTTTTGCAAGTGATTGATCTGTAGCCCATAAAAAGTAATTGTAGCATGCAAACATGTTTGAGAGAAATTCTTGAAGATCTTACCCACACACACACACACACACACACACACACACACACACACACACACACACACACACACACACTGCACAAACGGGACACTCCGCCTGGGGTTGCCCCTCTCCTAGCGTTTCGCCGAGTCTGGGTCCTGCCAAAGACATCAGTGGTGGGTGGGGGGGGCTAAGTTGGGTTAAAGGTAGGAGGAAGTGTGAACTGCAGTAATGGACGTGGAAATGTGGGGGTGTAACATGTTCTCCTCATGCACTGGTATAGAGACACTATCAGCCCCTCCACTCAACTGAAGAGCAACGATAGAGGAAGGGAGAGAGAGAGAGAGAGAGAGAGAGAGAGACCAGTGGGGGATGGTGGCAGAGTGAGAGACCATGGAAGAGAAGGCTAAAGAATATATGTGTAGGGGAGAGAGAAAGAGGCAGAGAGAGAGAGGGAGAGGGAGAGAGAGGGAGAGCGGGAGATAGAAGGAGAGGGAGAGAGAGAGGGAGAGAGAGGGAGAGGGAGAGACAGAGGGAGAG
>JAOYMR010000011.1:2498080-2519563 GCA_025802075.1 Tenebrosternarchus preto
GGGAGAGAGAGAGAGGGAGAGAGAGAGGGAGAGAGAGGGAGAGGGAGAGACAGAGGGAGAGTGAGGGAGAGAGAGAGAGGGAGAGAGAGAGGGAGAGAGAGGGAGAGGGAGAGACAGAGGGAGAGTGAGGGAGAGAGAGAGGGAGAGAGAGAGGGAGAGGGAGAGGGAGGGGGAAGGGAGTTACAGCAGCAGAGACTTCAGCTCTGCACTCACAGTGAACCGAGCCAGTGTAGAAGGAATCTCTACAGCGCAACAGAGGAAGCTTCCATCTGAAGAGGGAACACCTCCTTTAAACACACACACACACACACACACACACACACGTGTGCACACAGTCATACAGGCACGACGAGGCGGTGAAAGGTAAGAGACCGGGGTATTTCTCTCTGCCACAGCTGGGCGTGTAGTCTGCTCCGCTGACGGGGTTGGGGGTGGGTTCAGCTGGCGGAGAGATTCAAGGTCTGTGTGCTGTGTTTTTTTTTCTCTGTCGGGCACTCCCCCACTGGCAGCAGAGGCGCAACGTTTAAGCTGGGGTTCCCTCCCCATTTGTGCAAGCTCACGTCGCCCAGTGTTACGATGTGCTGAAAACACTGCAGCTAGAGCCAGTGCTGCTGTTCAGCAACAGTGATGGAGATGATCCCCGGCAGATAAACGCACTTGCAGTCACTTCTGCCTTTTTTTTTTTGCCACCTCTTCAAAGCGCCGTCCCTCCTCCCCGTTCCTTCGTAAGCTTTGATTTGTCTTCTATTTACGCGCAGGATTTTCACGCTGCCACGGCAGAGTGCAGGTGCGAGCGTGTCTGTGCCCAGTTCTGTGCGTGTGGCGTGTTTTGGCTTTGCGCCGTCTGTGCATATGGAGACGGGCGAGTGTGTTCTCCGCGTAGACGCCTGCCTTTGGAATTTCATACGTGTCTTGGATTTGGGTGCTGTTTGGCTTCCGCAGGACTTGGTCGTTCCCATTGATGCCAAGTTCAGTAACCCGATTTAAAAAGATTTAGTTGGATAACATTTTTTTTGTCCCATAACGTCATTGTGAGAAGTGAACGGATGAAATGAACCTCGCTATGAGTGCTAATAAGTGCTCAAATGAGGGTTGGGTGGCAGAGTGGACAGATGGTAGTGGAACGATAGCAGGGTGACCTTGTGGCCCGGCAGGGCCCGGTCCTCAGCTCCATGCCGCCCGTGACTCACTCATCCTAGGACCAGACTGCGAGGACACCCCCCGCCAGGTCTGGAGACAGCGCAGGGGAAAACAAGATCTCATTTAGAGCTCGTCACACTGTCCTGAGGCTTAAATGAGATAAAACAGCCGTGCGCACAGAAACGGCTGTCTGTGTCGTCTATAAAAAAGTGTCATTTACAAAATGGCATCATTAGTGGATGAACAGCATTCAACTGCTTTGTGTGGTATAATCTGATAGCTGTTGAGGAAAGACGCTTCCAGACTTCAAATGAAACAGTTATGAAACGCATTGAAACATATTCACATGTGGATGTGGGCAGAAAGGTCTGCATTTCTTAACACGGTGGGCACATTTGTGTTGTGTTTCTGAGGTTGTAGGGCTGGGATGGCAAAACGTTGAAGGGTCGAGCCAGAATTCAGCACATGCCCTGTAAGAGCCCTCCAGACTGCAGCATGGGGTCCAGAGCCCACCAGTGCAATCTCTCCATCACTCCACCACAGTATAATCAGAGAGAGGGGGAGGGAGAGAGAGAGAAAGAGAGACAGAGAGAGAGAGAGAGTTTGGAGTTTTCAGAGAGAATCAATATGAATTAATGTTTATTGAAATGTAGGGAATGTGTGCACTATGGTAACATTCAGTTCAGGATAAAAGCAGTGCTGAATAACTTCGCAAACCTCACTGAGGAAACACCAGTCACAAACATTTCTCAATACTCTCCGCCCAGTCCTCTGTATTTCATAGTCTGCATTAACTTTTTAGCAGCTCCTCCTCTCAAAACATAGGTGCACGTTGCAATTAATCTGCTCATAAAAATTAGCGCTTTAAGGTCCACGAAGTATGAGCACTTCCAGTCTGGACTATCCTTCATGTTGTGAACCCTTTAGCAATAACGGCCAATGTTAGCTGAGTTCCACTGGGCTCTCCTGTCATGGGCAGGGTCTCCTCTTCACAGTCCACTGCTGCACCTTCCACCTGCAGTCCTGCAGGGCTAGAGTGCTAAGAGCATAACGACAGTGTGAAGTCAGCACCTGGCCTGTCGTCCACAGACAGGTCGAACCGCCGGACGTCTGCGTCTGACAGGTCGAACCGCCGGACGTCTGCGCACTAGAGCTGTGGCACAAGAACGCCGGGCCTTCCTGGGCTGAAGCTAAAGCTGAAAAAAGCTGCTTAAGAAGCACTGTAATGATTTTCTGAGTTGTTCAGCAGGAAAGTGGTGACAAAGTATTGATTATTGTTGCCATGGGGATTCGGGAGACTTCCTCTTGGGAGTGGTTTCAAAGTGATCATGTTTCTCCTGACTTCACACATCTCATTGCCCACATTTATGCTGACCATGAATCTTTAGAAAGCAAAATATTTGTTTTGGTGAAAAAGCAAGGCCAAATTCACAGTTTAGTTATCTTTTGTTTCCTTGGTAGTTTCCTTGTTAGTGTAACTTCCTTTCTTTCTTTCTTGTGTGGTGATTCTCTAAGGGGGCAGAAGGGAGAGGGAAAGTGAGCGAGAGAGAGGCCTGTTGTCTGCGCTGCTGTCTGTCTCTAATGAGAGAAGCCATGCCAGTCCTCTCCCCCAGCACGGGTAAGAGTGCCCGCTGCCTGGCTCGTCTGCAGGTCTGCGGTTGTTTTCCTGCCTTGTTTGAATGCTGATATCACTTCAGCCGCCTGTACGCACTTCTCGATTTTCCCACCTTGTGTTCCAGGTTTACACGAGATGCTAGCCCTGCTCACGGCTCAGCTACATCCCGATGCCAACCACAGAGAAGATCTGGTCTTCCTCCGTGAGGTCTTCAGTGAGAGGACCTTGAACTACCTCATGAGAGTGTGTACAGCCTCGTGCCTCACCTGCGCTTCTGGTGCAAGCACGTTTCTTTCAGCCTGCCGTTTTTATTTTTATTTATTTTTTTGTCTTTTCACAACTGAGTAACTCCTATTTTTGTAAAGGCAGTTTAGGAAAAGAATGCTGGTGAAAATAATCTTATTTGAAGTTACTAATGTGACGTCACTTTAATGGCTAAACAGTGATCATCATTAGATAATTTTTTTAAATGAAATATGAAATCAGTACAGTATCCTATAGTTTGTAGTGCTTCAATGTTTTGAAACTATGACTAGTTTAATTTCTGTAAACACACTTTTGATGCTCCAGTGCTTCTAATCATTTACCAGCAAAATCCATAAGAAGCCCCATAGGCTTCATCTGCAGATCACTATTAGGACTGTCTTGTAGTAGGCGTTTCTTGTAGTAGGCGTTTCTTGTAGTAGGTGTGGGGCTTCTGGAAGGCATGTTTTCCACTAGGCATTACTTGAGAATGAGTGGCTTGTAATCTTGTGTGATGCAGATAGACATGTAATATTGAGATAAATGTGTGAACACTAATATTTAGGAGCAAGTATTACCAGTAACTTTAATCATATGTTTCTGACATGAGTCCTGCACAGTTAAGAGGTGATTTGGAGGTGAATCCTGCACAGTTAAGAGGTGATTTGGAGATGAGTCCTGCACAGTTAGGAGGTGATTTGGAGGTGAATCCTGCACAGTTAAGAGGTGATTTGGAGATGAGTCTTGTACAGTTAGGAGGTGATTTGGAGATGAGTCTTGTACAGTTAGGAGGTGAATTGGAGATTAATCCTGCACAGTTAGGAGGTGACTTGGAGATGAGTCTTGTACAGTTAGGAGGTGATTTGGAGATGAGTCTTGTACAGTTAGGAGGTGATTTGGAGATGAGTCTTGTACAGTTAGGAGGTGATTTGGAGATGAGTCTTGTACAGTTAGGAGGTGATTTGTCATATTGCTCTATACAGATTTATTTTGGTTTGCATGTCATTTTAGGATGACGTGCTTGAATGAGCGGCTTCACGCTACACCACCTCCACTGGTCTTTGACCACTGCTGCCTGAACCTCTCTGATGGTTTACTGATGTGCTTTTGTGTCTGTGTTTTTGGATTTACTGGCACCTCCACATGATCCAACCTCTTCTGAGTTTTGCATCACAGTCTCATTGAAATTCTGCAGTTGGAGTCCTTTTATACCTCTTGCAGTCTTACTGGTTTCAACAACTTTTCTTTTAAGGTGCTCTAATCATTTCCTTTGATTGGGAAATATTGTGCATATTGCAACATAACGCTATTGTGTTTTTTTTCACATATGGCAGAACAGGTCAAAGCCTGAGCTGAACTGAGTGGAAATCAAGACTCCATTTATCCTCTCTTAAAGAGGTCATTTCCCTAGTGGATCACCCAGTGGAGCAAACTTCTAGAGCCCCTTAAAGGGCCTCTTTTTAGTTTTTTTTTTTTCTCCTTTTTTTTTACTCATAACTGTTTTTTTCTACTCTTGTGAAATGCTACCACTGAACCCTTCTTCTGCTGCAGATCCACGAGCGCCTCAGGCAGTATGTGCATCAGAGCCCAACCCCAGTGCTCCACAGCGCCACCTGCTTGGCGGAGGACGTAAGTGTGTGGCTGTCTATTCAGGCTTCCTAAAACATGCGGTTTTCTCTCTAGATACTGAGACCCGCTGGCAAGACAGATATTGAAAGTCTGATTAGTTGAAATATTCCTCTATAAATAATATAGATTTATGTAACAAGACCCTGGTGAGCATAAAAAAAAAAAAACATTCAAGGCGAGAAAATCTTTTTAAGGTGGTACTTTTTTTTTGCTCTCGTGGCAGGTTGAGGGACCTCAGTGAGGGAAGGAGGATAGTAAGTTTGGAATTGGCAGGTGTTTTAGTCATGTGGTGTGGCTGTGACTGGCTGTTGTTTGAGCTACTGCTGAGTGGGCCGTTAGATGTATATTAGAAAGAGCTGCTTATTCTTCTGACTGCTCCACACTTAAATTTACACACACACACACACACACACACACACACACACACACACACACACACACACATCCTTCTCTGACTTTCTCATTTATTTCTATGCAGTTAATTACAGAGGTGATGTGCTTTCAATCCACATGCCCAGTCACAGACATTTTCGTGTAATCCCTGTCATTAAAGGAATCTTGAAGTAATTAGACTTAATTAGATCCAGCTTTATGCAATATGATAAGAAGGAATGGTATCAAAAGATATTTTATGACCTCCTAATTAGAATGTTTTTTCTTTTTTCCTGTGCCTCAGAGATCTTTCTTTTTACCTCGTTGTGTTCAGTATTTCTCTCTCTCACTCTCTTTTATCAGCAGTAAGTCACAACCTCTCTGAACCCCTGCCTCTGTGTGTCTGCGTGTGTGTTTGTGATGTGTGTGTATGTGTGCTTGTGATGTGTGTGTATTTGTGCGATCGCTAACCCGCTAGGCTGTGCTAACGGTGCACGACACAGTGGCACAGAAGAATTTCGACCCCGTACTGCCCCCACTCCCTGACGACCTGGACGATGAGCTGGAAGAGGAGTCGGTGAAGATCGTCCGCCTGGTGAAAAACAAGGAACCTCTGGTTAGTCCCAGCAACACACTCCAGATCACATGATCATGTTCTACTCAAAGGTTGCTCATTAAAAGCCAGTTGATGAAAGCAGTACAGCAATGAAATCACTGTATCCAGTGACAGACAATATGGAACAAAGTTAATCCTCTCACCAGAGCATAAAATAATCCAGTAGTAATACAGGCTTTACAGAGCCACATGTCCAATTACATTACAGACTTATCTTTTGTAGCATCAGTGTCTTATGACTTACAGTCAGCATAATCTCTGACATCATTTATGTGCTGTTAAAAAACAGAGTGGTCTTTTCTGCCTCTGGTACTTACCTAATTCCTAAAGGGAAGCTTTCTAGCTTTACTAGAACCAAACCCCTTTATGTCGCTGAAATAATCAATAAGTGCACCTCTTCTTCTTGTAACCTTGACCCTGTCTGAACCTCCCTTGCATCTGTCATCTCTTCACCCATATTCCATTTAATAAATACTTATCTGTCTTCTGACTTTGTCCCCACGGCCCTTAAAATAGCTGCAGTTCCCTGCATTCTCAAGGAACCTGGCCTTGACTCAACCTGCCTCGCAAATTATAGGACCATTTCCAAACTTCCTTTTTGAGTCAATGTGATGTAAAAAGTGGTAGTTGCCAGGCTTCAAACAATTTTCAGAGTACAGAGTCTTTATGAACATTTTCAATCAGGTTTCAGTACTCAGCATAGCACTGAATCTGCACTTTTAGGAGTTAAATGACCTTCTGCTCTCTGCTGATAACAGTTGCTTAACAAATTTCTTCTTCCTGATCTAAGTACTGCTTTTGATAAACCAATGTAGTACTTATTTCTTATCCCTTCTCCATTGTCATATCAGGAACAGCATATTGGTTTCATTCATATCTCACACACATGTAACGATATCTGAATATATAGATTCTCCACTGCACCTGTTGCCTAAGGGGTTCCTCAAAGATTAGTTGTAGGTCCACTTCTATCCATTGTTTATATGATATCACTCCTGGTCAATGGTTCTTTCATGGCACACACATGAATACAGATGTTGTACATTGCACAAAATATCTGCAGATCGTTAGCCGTCATTCTAAGGTTTTTTGACAGGTGTCTGAGGATTATACAGAATGTTCTAGCACTGATCTCTGTAGTTTGCCCACTCGTAGTGAAACTAGCACTGGTGTGCTTGTTCCATTTGTTAATGATCTGCCAGACTACAGGCCCACATTTTATACAGTTCTACAGGATCTTTAGAAATCCTTCTCTAACCATATTCACTCTTATGGACTTACCCAGCCTTTCTTCTGAGGTCACCCAAAATATCTTTGATGTGGCCATATTGCAACTGAACAGAATGTTGTTGTGACAACCAAACAAATTGTATCTTTTGGTGGGGCAGGTCAAACACACACCTACGCTTGGATTGGAATATCTGATTACAACTGCCCTCTTTGCATGAGTTCATTATCTTAGAGGTTAACGTACTTTTTCCCCCTATCAGATATCAAACGTGTTTTTCATTTGTTAGATAACATTACCTTTATTTATTATTATGACTTTTTTTTCATTTTTGATATAACATTTTCCTTGTGACCTGATTTGAGTTTTATGTTCAGGGCGCAACCATCCGAAGAGATGAGGTAACCGGGGCAGTGGTGGTTGCTAGGATCATGAAAGGCGGGGCTGCCGATCGCAGTGGTGAGTGACTTATTGGTACCTTTTTTCTTGACCACTCATTCCTCCTTCCCCTCCATCCCCAAAAGATTAATTAGATTTGATAAAGTCAAAAAACTAAACCTCCACAAACTTTCAATACATAAAAGACACCAGAGAAGGAAAAAAAACATTAATTAAGTTAGAGGCCAGCCAGATATTGTTTACATCCACTTACATCCACTCTGTATCTACTACAGGGAGATGCACCTGCCAAAACACCATCTGATTTTGAAAGAATTCTCTAATACAGAATACCAAGCAGGTTTCAGTGGCCACAATTTAATTACTAAAATTCTTCATTTTATGCCGGTGCACGATTATTAGACTGTTAAGATCTGTTAAAGGCGTGGAAATACAATTTTTTGTAAGAGATCGTAAGGAAATGTTTTGGCTTTGCAAGTGTCTCTCTTTGAGTGGAGCCTACTGCAGTTTAAGTGCTCATTACTGGAATATTCCCACAGTGCATACTGTGTATTGCCAGACGGCTGACTGCACGTCATCTCTAGTGGGTGCGTTGTGGCTAGTGTTGACTGTGTGTCCCCGCAGGGCTGGTGCACGTGGGGGACGAGCTGAGGGAGGTCAACGGGAACCTCATTACCCACAAAGGGCCTGATGAGATCAGTCAGATTCTGGTGCGTCCCTGAAGACTCCGGTTTTTGTGTCGTTGTTTATACACTTTGCTTTTATTATTTTTCTTGTCATGGTTGTCGTTATTAAGTGAAAGAGGGACTGTTGGTTTTATCTCTGGCTGAAGTGTCAGTCTCAAGGCTCCATCACTCTGAAGATAATCCCTGCCGTTAAGGAGGAGAACAAACTGAAGGAGAGTACGGTGAATGACATTTACCATTTACAATTCACATTCACTTTCAGCGCTTAACTTCAAAAATAATGCTGAAATGGATGACTGGTGACAGCCACGTGTTTTATTGAAACTTTTACTCAGAAAGTTTCACTGCGTCCTTACAGTTTAAATGTGCTATTTCCCATAATACCTCTGGAATAGTTTCCAATACTTTGTTCATATCTACTCTGGTTTATGTGCAAGGTCTACTTGAGAGCCCTGTTTGATTACACACCTTTTGAGGACAAGGCCACACCCTGTCAGGAGGCGGGGCTTCCTTTCCAGCAAGGTGATGTTCTGCAGGTGGTGAGTCAGGACGACCCCACGTGGTGGCAGGCCAAACGTGTGGGAGACAGCAACCTGCGAGCTGGTCTTATCCCTTCTACAAAGTTCCAGGAGAGGTATGTGTTCGCCATCAATTTCAGTGGACTTTATGTATTTTGTACTTAGCCTTCTATTTACAAAAAATAAAAACTTCTTGGGCATTGCCTAGAGAAGAACGTCGATGATCGGAGTCGACGTCAGCTAAAACAACTAAAATGTAACACCATGAAAAGCCGATTTTACAGCATAACTTTTCCATTTTCATGTTTATGTGCAGACGGATGGTGCACAGGATCAAAATGGGCACACATCAGAGTCCTAAATCACCAAGAGCGTCACCCTGTGAGTCATTAGACATCTAACTGAGACTAACCACAGCACATTGACCACCTTTCCATCAGCCCTGTCCGTCTGCCTGTCTTTGTACTACCTGACCAGCCCGTGTTGATACTTTTTTGGCCCCTCTAATCTGACTGCAATGTTCTGAGTGGTGGAAAAAGGGTTTTTTCAAATATGGCAATTTTCCTGCTGCTGCCAAAATGAGAAGGAAACTAAAACATTCACACTAATCCCCTTCTGTCCATCTGTCCAAGACCCCCCCCCGGGGCCTGTCCATCCACGCCCTCTTTTTTTCAGAGCATCTGTTATTTGACCCAGGCCAGGAATGCCATTTTTCCTTTTCTTTTTAAAAATTTATTTTAAGATGATGGAAGGAGGGAATATAAGATAAGAGAACATAAGCATTGTCTCATCATGGCTATCTTCACTTTGCCCTGCTGAGGCTCAAAAGGTTCCAAGTCTTGTTTTGCAGCGAAGCTTCAGCTGTGCTGTTCTGTTCTGTTTGTTTTTTCCACTCTGCTTGCCACAGACGACCAGGCATGCGATAAAGGTACGTGAACCCAGATAAACAACACAATATAGTCCAGAGAACATGGATTATTTATATACTCCACATATGGGTTCAATTATATTTACATGCTCCAGAAGCACACAATAATTTAGACCTATGCCTTTGATAGAGCAGTGTGGTTTCATCTTCAAACTTCAGCAAAATATTTTTACCTCTCTGGTTTGCAAGTGTGTTATTTGGTCACTGTAATTACTAACAGATCCAGATGGAGACGCTGCACTAAGCCAGGTTCACGTTATGCTTGCCAGCTCTTGCAAGTCTCTGTAGCGCCCCCTAGCTGTTCCAGCCTGCTCATCGGGAGCTTCCCCACTGCCAGACCTGTTACCCAGGGTGTTGCTCTCAGAGCCTTGTTCCTCCTCGTTTCACCGATTCTCCTCTCCTTTCCCCTCCAACCCCCCTCTCCCTTCTCCTCATCTCCTCCCTTTCCTGTAGAGGACTGTGACTGTGAGGGCAGTGGAAGTGGATCTCGCGTAGGTGAGAGAATGTCCCTGTGTGAGCATGCATGCACACACACACACACACACACACACACACACACACACACTTGTGCTGGATGTGGCTTTGGTACTTAGCCATGCTTTCTTCGCCGTGGGCAGTGGGGAGCTCTGTGTGCTCTATGTGCCCAGCTACACTCGCTCGGCAAGGCCCTGAGGGGAGCGTCTCTGTACATGCTCTCCCACTGCCACCCAGCCAGGGTTCTTGTGCAGGCTGTCTGGGAAAGCAAGGTATTAAAGTGCCCTTTTACACACCTTTACAAATAGCAAGAAAGGCTAACACAGCTAGTAGTTTAAAAAGGGAAAAAAAAAAACCCCGCAGAAACGACTCGACAAGCTTTGATAAGGTTTTCTGTAAATCTGCTCCAGGACAATGTAGCTAAAAGCGCCACATAAATGAAACTGAACTTCAGGAAAATGATCTGAAAAGGGCAAGAACCCTGGCATGTTTGTAGCCCATAATCCCCACCCACACACCTCACCCCCACCTCCTGTTCCACCCCACCCGCCTCCACTATCTCACTGCTCTGCTGTTGTCTTTGGACGTCTCGCTGTGGCCTCCGTGTTGGCTCAGACCGTCAGCGCGTGTGTCGTGAGCCGGTATGCGATCACGCTTTGGTGGAGCTCGCCGTGTTTAGCTTTGTGAGCTCAGCTTTGCTTAGAATACGGCAGCACGGTGACTGGCATGGCAAACGTGACGGCTGCTCGCTCGTGCCAGTCTAAATGAAATGGTGCTGGGTGTGTGATGGTCTAACGTTAGTTGCAGTTTCTCCCAAGCGTGAGGCGGTGGCGCCCTCCTGTGGCCAGGCCTTTTCCTGGGAGTTCTATTCAGGTACTGCTCCCAAGTTTCTGCACGTGTTTATGTATGGCAGCTGAGTGGTGGATTTGGTGTGTGGATGGTTTTTAGGCAGTGCAGACGCTATGATGCTGAGAGCAAAGGTAGCAAGCAAATATGAGTTCAGGAAACTGGACCTTTGGTACTTCCAGCGTTGTCTTCATCCTGACCTCCAATCCTCTCGCCTTTACGTCTGCCTCGCTGCCCTCTTGTTTAGTGTTTCCAGTGTAAGCCTGACAGGTTGTACTAAGCTATCATCCTCAATGCGGCCCATGCGTTTCAGCTGGTCTCAGGAGAAGCTTCCGGTTGAGCCGAAAAGATCGGCAAAGCTCTGCTGGGGAGGCTTGCGATGCAGAGGCAGGAGAGCCTGAGTTTCTCGTCTATGAAGAGGTGACCCGCTACCAGCAGAGGCCTTCAGAGAAACCCAGACTGGTGGTGCTGATCGGTGAGAACAAGACAGATGCTCTCATACACAGTTATGATATAGCGCCATCTGGTGGAGCCCCAGTATTTCTCTCTCTCTCTCTCTCTCTCTCTCTAGGGTCTCTGGGTGCTCGCATCAACGAGCTGAAGCAGAAGGTGACTGGGGATGACCCTCAGCGCTATGGAGCTGCCATCCCCCGTGAGTCTCCTTCACACTGCACACACACCACCTGTGGACCTTCTGCTGGGTCCATCCCAGAGCTGAACAGATGAGGGACACGCTGGCGAGAAGGGTGCCATCCTACCCTCCTCAGCATGAATAATGAATTTTCATGACTTTCGTGTGAGCTCCAGTGATAAGTTCCATATACGAGGCTCGCTGTGTTAATATGTTCTGACAGATACCACTCGGCCCAGGAAGAGCCATGAAAAAGAGGGTGTGGAATATCACTTCATCTCTAAGCAGGCTTTCGAGGCAGATATTCACACCAGCAAGTGTGTTTTCGTGAGGAATAAAGAAAATATTATTACTTCATATTTGCTTTTTACTTTATAAAGTCACCCGCTGCTACTGTTTTAGGTTCATCGAATATGGGGATTACAAGAATAACCAGTATGGCACAAGTTTGGAATCTATTCGGGATGTACTTGCCAGCAACAAAATGTGTGTGGTGGATGTCCAACCTGAGGTGAGCTTTACTCTTTAAAGTATATTTTTCTCCTAAACACACATCCTCCACCATGAACAATGAAACACCAGAGTTAAAATTATTGTTGTCATTTTTTTTTTGTCATCTTTAGAATAAAATTCTTTATTTGAATTAATAAAATCCTAATCAGGTTATTAATTATTTGGGTTAATAAACCCCAGTCTCTAAAACATTTTGTGCATTGTAATGTATTCACCTCACACAAACATTGTCTCGGTTCACAGGCCATGAATCTACCAGTAAAACACCTACTGTGTACTTTAGAGAACTGTATAAACAAACTGTGTTTAAAAAAGCAGGATGTAAATTAACACTATTGAGTTTCTTGTGCATAGTTTAGATACATCTTGAGGCAATGTGTGTTTTTTCTTAATTGGGAAACCACTCTGACAATTCCTCACAGCCAACTTGGCAAGAGAGCAGGTAATATGTTTCACTGCTGTGAGCACTTTCTCTTATCACATCATCTCTGAGTCAAACTGCACATCAGGCTAAAGTGTTGCTCTGATGAATAACGAGGCAGGAAGCTTCCCAACTCACTAGCAAACCAAGCTGAGGAATCTTCTACAAGAACTTTTGTTGTTTCTTTTTATTTCTAATGTCCTTCATTATACTGACACTAAGGGTGCTGAGGGTGTAGGAGCCTCCCTCTGTAAATGTTTAGGCTGCTAAGCTGTGATTTCTTGATGGGGCTCCCATCGTTCTGACATGTTTGACAGGTAATTAATTTTTTTTTTTTCATCAAATTGATTGCCAGGCTCTGAAAATCCTCCGCACTGCAGAGTTTAAGCCCTATGTGATATTTGTCAAGCCACACCTCCCCGAGAGTCGCCGCCATCGCAGCACCAGCAAGTCACCAACAGGGGGCGACAATGGCCACATCACGGTCAGAGCCTTTTGGTATAAGCACACACATGTGCTGTTCAAGGGATGAACTTTAACAGCCATTGCATTATTTTGTCCTCTTTGTTTATAATATGAAGAGCTGACTTTTCACCCTCATTGTGTGAAGGAGGAAGACCTTCAGGAAATGCGCCACTCTGCAGAGCAGATGGAGCAGCAGTTCGGCCATCTGGTGGACAGGGTCCTGGTAAAAGAGGATTCTACTGCTGCCTGTGCAGAGCTGCGGAACATTCTGGAACAACTGGAGATGGAACCCCAGTGGGTACCAGTCAGCTGGGTCCGAACCTGATTCTCTGTCCCACCTTCATTCTCTGTCTTTATTAGTGTCTGAACTTCACCATATGAATCCATCATCTGTCTGTTTCTCAAACAAATCAACAACAGTGGGACTTTTGATTGTCTAAAACACTCCTGATGCCTGTAGTTCAATTGTGCTAGTGGAGGCTCGATGTTGCTAGGAACTGCATGAATTATGACCTGTACACTTCTGCATCCAGTGACACATAAATAGTCCCAAGCCATCAATAGCCTTATGTGTTCTATAAGACCCCTAGACTCAAAGACACAAGTTATAATCTCCTGTAGCTTTGATAAATGTAAAAGTCTCGGTTCACATTTTGTATGGTTGTTTTGTGTGCGTGTGTGTGTGTTTTTTTTTTTTGGAGGTTGTTTATGTTTAGCTAAACTTAAATAATTTTTTGCAAATACAGGGTTTAATACTATGTAAAAAAAAGACTATTATTTGTTATAATTTGCTTATTATTTTTGTAACCTATATTCTTTTTAAACTAAAAAAAAGATTTTTTAAAATGGCTTGCCAAATATCATTCAGGAATGTGGTATGATAAAGATTTGGGATCATGTATTACTATGATATGTCATGACCATGTAGCCCCTAGACTTAGAAATGAAGTTATTATTTTTTACCAGAATGCATATTGTGTGAATCCAAAAAAATACGATACTATGGATGCATGAACATTGAATTTTTGGGGCTGATACAATACCCAATGAAAAGCACCTTGATGTGGCCAATACCAAAACTAATAGCCGATTATTAAAATGTTATGCGTTTTAAATCAAGTTCAAGATATAAAATATATAGGAAGGGCAGTGAATGTTAAACTCTAAAAATAGATCATTAATAATTATTTTTTTTATAGCTGACAGAAGTAAATATGATATCACAATTATTGTAAACATTAGATTCTATATTTTAACATTTCTCAAATGTTAAATGTCATGAAAAATTAGCGGTTATAATTATTGCCCAAAATGTCAATATCAAACCAATAACAATAAATTAAAAATGACCCTTATCTGCAAACAATATATCGGCGATCAATATTGTGCACCTCCATAATTGGTCATATAATAATTTCTGTGACTTTCCCCTGTTTCTTCTGACCAAGTATGCTGATAGTTATGAGTATGACACTGGAAATCTCTTATTTTTATATTAGTGTGTAAGGTACCTAGAAATATAATAAAATGTATGAATTCTAGAAGTCTGATGCAGTTTCTTCAGAGTTGCATGGGCATATTAACAATTAATTTTGCATTTGAAGCTTCGATCTGATATGCTATTCTTCATTTTCCAACAATTTCATAACAAATGACCTTCTTCATGCTCTGGTTTGACCATGTCTCCCAACGCATGTACAGTGGGTAGGTGGAGATGTCCTGGTCCGCCATGAAAGGCATTGTGGGAAATTGTGTGCGTGAAGGCTGAAGGGGTCAAATGAAGGTTATGGTGATGACTACTTTATACAAGGTGTGTTTATGCTTCAAAAAACGGGAAAACACCACAGAAAACACATTTGCACTTAAATGTACATATTATAAATGTTTTTATACAGTTAAACCTTTGATCCAAAACACCCATCTGTATCCCACCGACAACCACAGGCCCTGTATAATAGTTGTTTAGACCTTAGCAAAGTAAGGCAGAGTTTACTGCAGAGTTTTTGTGATTATATGAAAATGTGTCTTCAGTCTTCAGTGATGGTCAGGTCTTGCTACCTTCGTTAGCTGTGCAGCATTTATGAAGCAAAGGCAAAGTACAACATGCACTTGTCACATTAAAATGTCTTGGTGACGTAATTGTTAACTGTTGCTGTCCTCTATAAAATATCCTTCATATCAAAAGCTTAAGTGACAGGTTATTAAATGAGAATGTCATAATGAGCAGTGGCAGATACAGAATGATCCTGCACCAGACTTTACCTCATCTTACCTCATCAAACGGTGTGCTGGGGGGTGAGATAGAAGAACGAGACAGAAGAACGAGACAGAAGAACGAGACAGAAGAACGAGAGAGAGTAGGGTGAGACAGAAGGGTGAGGCAGAAAAAGGAACACAGGCTATCATTACTCTCACAGCTGGAAATGGTCATGGCATGAAACAAACTGGTCTGTCTGCTACCTGTGGTATTTTACAACGGCCTATTCTATCTTATAATAGCCTATGCTATCTTAGAAAGATTCAGAGTAGTAGCAAAATGAGTAGACATGATGACTAGAAGGTTCATAAGCTGAACAAAAATAAAGGAAAAAACATGACAACAATAATAGACATGGTTAGAGAACAGATGATGTAAGGGTAAGGAGGAGCAGGTATATTCTGTATGAACATGTAAACACCTCATGAATACAAATAAAACTTTGGTGGTTCTTTGCATTAGTCATATACAGGTTTGATAGCTCCTTCATGCAATGCTACTCATGTATACCGAGTGGGATTCCCATTTATTTACACCTATTCACATCTATTTAAATGTCTAATCTCCAGAGGCAGAGTTAGGCCAATGTGGTTTATAGTTACATCTTTTTAAAGTGAATAATTTCCTCAGCAACAGGTTGCTATGAGCTGTTGTTTTGTTGCTGATAATGTGAGCGCATGTAATTAATAGGAAACATCTTTGCTGTTTCTCTTCTTTTGAGTGCTTCATACCGCAACTGAAACTGAGCAAGAAAAATATCTGCTACATGTGAGGCAAACATCTTCCTCCTTACCACCCAGCAGACATAAGAGCTGTGCACAGCAGTAGGTTAATAAGAGCAGGAAGAGCTCTCAATACTCCCAAGCCTCTAGGTGGCGCTTCTGCGCTCACCTGTTACTAGTTTGTCATGTTTGTGTTTTTGATGGACCGGCAGAACAACCCCACCAGTTGCTCGCTGATACCCAAGTTGAGGGTGAATATGCCAGTCCTCATGTGCAGATTCTTCAACATGATGAAGGACGCTGTAGCAGGTCTGCCCACCATGCAGAGGAGTAAGACGAGTAGGTAGTCGAGGTTGAAGATCGTTGCCACTGGTGGAGAATGCTAGTCGTAGGAGGAGAAGGTATAATTCGTGCTGGCACGCAGGATGTCGCTGGTGTTCAAGGGTGGTGCACCCAGAGAGAGGCATAGTAAGCTCCAGACCAGTAGGCATAGCAGTGAACCCTGAAACCAAAACCACATGGAGAAACAAACTCCCATAACGCTCCTGTGAGACAGTATTACATCCAAACATGTGGTTAAGGAAAAAACGAAGAGGAACTTTGTTGGGAAGCCTTAATAATGACCTGTGGAACCCCTCTTTCAGAACATTATTATTTTACAGTCTGAAATAAATATGGAGCAGCATTACAGCAGATGGTAAGATTTGAAAATAATCATGGAGGGAAAAAAGAATGTGAATGTGTGAATGGTTTTGAAATAATGTTTTTGAATATTTTGTTTAATATTGCTCCACCTATCATGATTTAAAGGTCTTGTGTATTTCCTCATTTTAAATTCAGTTCTATTTTAATGTACCATGATACTTGTGTCAGTGTATGAATGAGTAATGTGCTGTTCTTTAGTCTGTTGGTATTATATGTGACTCCATAAGTCATGTACGCTCAGTTTAGCTAGTCAGAATCATGATTATCTGGCTTCTAGAGAATCTGTTGCGAGGGATTACACATATTACCATAAAAGTACCGTTCAACAACGCTAATCATGATCCAAACCACAGTCACTAATCACATGTGTCAATCACATGTGACATTGACACTAGTCATGACCACCAATCAGAGGTACCAACCACTGGTCCCAATCACAGACACTAATCATGATCATTAATCACAGTACCCATCAATGACACCAATTCTTATCACAAACCACAGGTAGTAATCACATGCACCAGTCACCAATGCTAATCGTGATCACTAATCACAGGTCCAAAGCACCAAGTCTGATACCACAGGGACACTAACAAATGTTTCTTCTTTGTCTCTACATTATATATTTAGTGGCAGAGAGATGGAGTCAGTACCCCACCATCTTCCTCCACTGTAATAGGGCATGACTTGGGCTTCTGAGAGCTGAACACTGATGATAAACTCCTGCTGAGATTATGCAGTATCTGAGATTGAACTGCTGATTAAAAAGTAAGGCTCTTAATCATTTAAAAAGTTGCAACTTTTCCCACAATCAATATGCCTTATTTCAGTTCATGTTTAGAATTTCTAAATGTCAGAGAGTCCCTTTGATATTCATTAATTTCCATTTATTCTGGGGCTTGAGACTGAACTGTTTGACACTCACCATCTGTTTCTCTGCAGCTACTTTGATTCAACATTTTTCAAAACTTATGCAGAATGAACACTTGGGTTTGTTTTCTTGATTTTAGATATTTTCTAACTTACTTTAACTGGCAATGCGTTGAAGGTTGGCTATATCCTAGCCCATTTTTAAATTCATATTAAGAGAGATACAGCAGTGGTAGCGTTTGTTTGATACAGATCTGCAGCAAGCTAAAACAAGCAGACTAGTCTGAACTGACCATAGTCTGTACTACAGTGCTGGCCAGGAACCACAGTGTTCTTGGAGGTATCTCCCGCTGCTGGTGTACCTGAGTCTGCAAACAAACTTTTTAGTATAGTGACACTTTTCTATTGAGGTTCATGTGGTTTGAGGAATGAATTAATGAATGAACAAATAAACAAGCAATGCAATGGATGAATCGGGTGTCTCTGAGTAAGGGAAAACATTGCACTGTGTTGGGCACTGGGTTTCGAGGCCTTTACAAAAAAATGTTTCCAGTTGTTGCCTGTGCCATAAAAAGATGGATGATATTTAATCTGTTTGGTTCTCTGTCTCATGTATTTTCCATGACAGAAAGCCAAGTACAGTCCAGAGAGACCCACAGGATTTCTGCACTTACTGGTCACTAAATATATGATCCATGATGTCTTGCTGGTTTCACGTTCATAGACCAAAAAGAGATCGTCAATAGCCTTTGAATGAAATCTCCTCAAAATGGAATTTATCTAAACCAGGGGTGTCAAAATCCGGTCTTGGAGGGCTGGAATCCAGGAAAGTTTTGTAACCGTGCTGTTCAGACACTCCTACTAAACCTGGTAATTGGTTCACGAGTTGAATCCAGGACCAGACTTTGACACGCCTGATCCTAATATAGTGTATATAGTAATACAGTTATTCAGTGCTCTAGTACACTGGATGAGAGAAGTTTGCTGAACGGGTAGAGATTCACGGTTCGGAACTTCCGCCCGTGCTCGTAGGTTGGATCGGCAGTAGGCTTTGACTGACCGAGGTCTGCGAGCGAATGTCGAATGATTAACGCCAGTAGTTGACAAATCAAACACCGACATTTAACGCCAGTTAAAAAAAATCAGCACATCTAAATCAAATTCTCCAATATTATTTTTATCTAATATTATCCTCCAATATTATCTAATGTCTAATTGTCATTTTTGTAGTTAATTAATAAATAGTTGTTCCGATTGTAAATTTAGTTGGGATTTGATCAAGCTAAGTTGTCACAAGCTAGGACAAGCACTCGGGTTTTCATAGCTCATGTCATCTCTCAAACTCCCCCGAGCTCTCACTACATCCGAGGCGCCAGCAGTGTGAACATGAATAGCTTGCCAAAAGGAAACCACGAGGGGATACTGAGCTCAGAACCTGCACCATAGTGTGGAATAATAAGGGAGGCAACGTACGTCTGAGCTGCTGAGATGCTGTTGAAATAGAGACTGGGAGAGAGAGACATAGTGGGTTTAACTATTTATTCAAGTTAAAATCACTTAACTTGAAGAAATAGATTTGTTATAAACTGGAAATATTGAACTGTGAACCATGTTGTGCATTTGCACCTCAATTAACCTGAAATTAACATCTTAATGTGTGGCGTTTACACACCTCGCCGCTTGGGGGAGCTGTGGTATTATGCACAAATTCCACTTGCGTTTCTACTAGATCTTTACGTAACTACTTGCACACGCGGCGAAGCATTTTTTTTTTTAGCAAATATAAATATTTAAAATTCAGCTTAATCAAACTTCGCATTGTTATGATCATTCCGATTAAACATCAATGACCCCAGAGAGTCCTTTTCATTAGCGGTCAATGACGTATTTCTAACCCTATTGTAATATTTAACTCGTTTTCATTTGTCTCAGAAAACCTTCCTGTGCCTTTAGATTCTTTGTAATTAATTTATCACTTGTTTTCTTGAACTGATGTTCACACCAGGTGACATCAAGTTAATTCATGTACTATGAAAGACTGATGTATACTAATGTTCTGCACGAATGACTCACCTTCTGTGAATCCTATAAATATATAGTCTTACTCAACTACCAGCACATGGCATGCTGGGGTGTCTTAAGGCTACTGATGGATGAGTGTGAAAATACAGGAAAATGACACAAAATTCCCTGGACAGCTTAAGACATTCCTTGTTTTAATAACTGTTTTCATGAGTTTAGCATACCTATTAGGAGGTACATAGGTGCTCTCCTGGTACATAAGTGACCGGTGCTCTCCTGAAAAACAGTAAACCTTGAGGTTACTAAAGACCACCTAGATGTTTCCATGTCTCTGTGGACATAAAACCCTGCATACCACTAAACGTTCACCCAGACGGGGGGGGGGGATGGATGCCTTCCTCTTGCCGCAAGAACAATGAATGTCGAGCTGTGAGGAACGTCTAGACAGGGTCTGTTTCTAATGATAGAACTCAAAACAGTAATTCAGCATGGAAGCAATGCAAAAACACAGAAGTGGATCAATAGGTGACCTGAGTAGAACTGAATATATAACAGAGTGACCCAAACACAGGAAATTCTGGGTTTTGTAATGGCGGTCAGACTTGCCTCAGGCCAACTGGAAATATGTAGCACTTTCTGAAGCAGGCTGGTCAAGTGATGCATCGCAAAATTCTACAGAAACTGAAGCAGTTTGTCTTTAGTATATTTAAAGACTGTTATGGTGTTTTTGGCTGTTATTGTAGACTCAGACTTTAAATAACAGGGATCTAATTATCCCTGAATAAAGTTCTCACACTAAATAGTCAGTAACAGTTGAAAGTCTTGAAGTAGCAGGTGGTAGAGATTTATTTAATTAGTAGTAAATAGTAAAATAGTAAAATT
Source organism: Tenebrosternarchus preto (assembly GCA_025802075.1). Classification (NCBI taxonomy): domain Eukaryota; kingdom Metazoa; phylum Chordata; class Actinopteri; order Gymnotiformes; family Apteronotidae; genus Tenebrosternarchus; species Tenebrosternarchus preto. The sequence continues at coordinate 2,518,263 of JAOYMR010000011.1, forward strand.
GGTGATAATGACCATTGAAGGAGGTCAGAAAGATGAGAAGGTGCCTGACTATGTACTTTACAGTATATTGAATACAGAGTTATGTTCTCCATATTGCAGCTTCCCAGAGGGAGGTGTGATAGAGTTGGTTTCCACGGTATTTATGCATGGTCATTAATATGGACATTTAAACATAAATGTACAGACACATGTTTGTTTAAAATTAACAGCATCATTCAGAAAGTGTCATGGACTAAGAAAGCAGAAGACACATAGCTGACTTTCCTGCACTACATTATCCTGCAAAAACATGCCTCTAATTTGTGCCTACAATTTATTCCAGGGTGGATGTAACGGGACTCCCATGAGAGGCCATTTGATGAACAGTGGAGTAATTCTCCTGTTTAACTTGAAGGCCATTCACCCTTATCAATGACAAGGTTCCATGCAGTGCCCAGTTCTCTGTACAGTTCACCAGACCTCCTTGTTCCAGGCATGACACTAGACAGGCAGCCTATCCCACTGTCATGTGATCAGATGTGTAGAAGCTTCCAGGAACCAAAATTATGGGTGTAGGGCCTAATACCACTGGTGATGAAGACTACAGACATTGAACTATGACAGCTGGCTGCTCTCCAGGGTGCTGAATCTGGATGCTCCCTACAAACCACGGTCACAGTTGATTGACAGTGTGGACAGTAAATATTCATGTGACCTATGGGCAGAACTGAACTGGGCAGAGCAGGATCTTGCTCTCTCTCCTCTGCTCTCCCTCAACTATATAAGGCATGGATGCCTCCGATTTATTTGCTTTGAATGATTGGTGCTTCAGCTGAGGTGAAGCACCCAATTTTCTATTGCTCGGTAACACACTCACTTGTTTATGGTTACAGTTACCATGGCTATAAGAACCTTGCTGAGCAGAATCCTCTTGGTCTCTCAGAATGAATGTCTTTTTCTGAGGATGTTTGTAACCTCTGAATTCTTGAAGCATCATAAACTAGCTATAACAACTGTATTCAAATATATACAGACTACTTGTATATGACGAAGAATCTATGACGTAGATATTTGACACCTCTTTGGTGGTTTTCATGGCATCCAACATAAAATAATAGCATTATTATTCTATTGGTGTTTCTCACGGAACCAAGAACAGACATCCTAAAACCGAAACCTCACGTGAACAGCTTATTATTACTGCTCTCCTCCGGTGAGAAAGAGTAGAGATGTTTCCCAGGATTCAATCTATTCTGTGTGATGGGAAATTATAAGCTCTATGTTAATGCAGGTATCAAAGTATGATGAATGTAAATACTGTT
>JAOYMR010000011.1:2549000-2559166 GCA_025802075.1 Tenebrosternarchus preto
CCCAATCACCTTTTCTGTTCTGGTTAGTAACAGGGATCTTCTCTCCCCCTGGTTTTAGGTTGTATGACTTCACTACTCCAAGTTCTTCTTGGAAGACCTAGAAAGACAAACATTAATATGAATTTTTGCTCTCAACATTAATTATTACACCCACATTCATTCACACACACTCACACACACACACACACACACACAGACAATGCCATTATCTACAAAGCCACATGTTCTCAGAGAGATTGTTCCCACACAGAGGCAGGTGTGTGTATGAACAGCACACCTGAAAGGTTGTGTAAAAGTCCTCTTCCACATTTCCCTCATAGCTGAGTAGCTCCCCAAGACCATGAGCAAGATCCTGAAACACAAACCATTAGCCCATCAAGAGAATATAAAAGAGCCAAGAAAAAGGCAAAAACCTGTTAACCCACACAAAACGTATTCAGGAACTCACCGTTCATATACTGTGCCTCTAAAACACGGTTACATTACAAAATGTGAACCTAATTAGAATCAACTGAATGATTCGTTATTAACCACAGGCTTTGTACTAGAAAAAAAACGTAATTTCTGTGTCAAGTTAATTAATTGTTCATTGTAACAACATGACAATAGTTAAGTGAAGCTAAAACATATCATGACTGAATAACGACTATCCACTGTTTTATAACAAGGGCTCCAGTTCAGCCAGATGAGGGTGTGGCTCTGTTAATCCAAACCTCTCAACCAATAAAATCATTCCAAGTTCTGAGGGGGAAAACGTGAACTGTGCGGCTGCAATATTTGACGTGAGCAGTTGCAAGTCTCTCTCTCTCTCTACCTCCCCCCCCCCCCCCTCATTAAACCGCCTTTGGTCGTTCCAGTGGTTCCAGCTCTGCATTGCTGGTGGAAAAACAGTCTGAATCTATGGAGCAAAACCCGCCCAGAGGTAAACACTTACACAAGTGCAGAGAAAGCCAGCAGTCTTTTAAAACGGAACATCTGGTTCACTTACGCCTCAAGCTGAAACCACTGGAAGTTAAGAAAAATATCAACTGTGTAAAAAGTTCCGCGTTGCACTGCCTGTATACATAACTTTCTTAAAACCTACGTGATGTATTCGCTTTATCAGTTGTTGCAACGGAGCCTTATATGAGTAATCTTAGATTGCCCTCTAGTGGCTGAAAACAAAACAGAAGTTTATATTAGGGGAGGAAAGGAGTTACACTACCTGAACCCAAGACAACAGACCAATCATATTTAAAGGTTTTTGTAATAAATATTGTAATAAATACTCATTTTACTACTAATTCGTAATAAGACTATAGTGCACCTGATACTATAAGCCATTGTGTCTTATAGTATCACTGTGTCCATCAAACTGAGGAAATTTGAGGCTGGAAGTGTGAGTGAATAGAGCTGAATAGAGACCAGCTCTGTGAGAGGGGTGGGGGTATATGGGTGAGTGTGTATGGGGGTAGGTGGTAGGTGTGTTAGTTGGTGGGAGTAGAGGGTGGTTTTGGGGAAGCAGGCAGAGTGGGGGAGGGTCGAGGGGAAGCAGGCAGGGTGGTTTTGTGGGAGCAACAGGGGCAGGTCGGGGCCAAGCATTTGGGGGGGGGGGTGAGCGATAAAACAACAGGTCACAGCTTGCGTACATACAGGCATGACCTGCTGCAGGTCGTCCAGGGTGAGGGTTGCCATGCCGACGGGGGCGTCTGGGTCACACGGCACGATGGGAGGGCTCAGGAGCTTCTTGTAGACGCAAGGCGGGAAACGAATGTCCAGGGTGATGCTGTTGTACAGGGCCAGGCCCATCAACTGAGGTGGGCGTGGTTAAGGCACACAGATGGCCAATGGCACGAGCCTCTCTATTCAGGCACATACGCACAGCTCACAAACCCAATTCCCATTCATCACAACATAAATAAAACATCTGCTCAAAGTTAAACTGTCGCCAATTCATTTTTGGCTGTGAATTAAATAATTACTATTCTATTTATCTGGTGATTGTACTCTGGGAGTGCGTGATAACCAAGGTACCACAGCTGTTCCACACATCAGCCGAGTACATGAACTTTATACTCTTAGTGCTCTGTAATGTGGAGAGAACGTCCAGCAGGTGTGGAAGACTGAGTCTCAACTGGTCCTAAGAGCTTCCAGCTGTAGATGACAGTCCTGCTCCATGTGCTCCCCACATGTACACAGAACAGTGGAAAAAGATAGAGAGACAGAGAGCGAGAAAGAGGAAGAGAGAGACAAAGAGAGAGACAGAGGAAGAGAGACAGAGAGAGAGACAAAGAGAGCGACACAGAGAGAGAGAGACAGAGGAAGAGAGAGACAGAGAGACAAAGAGAGAGACAGAGAGAGAGGAAGAAGAAAAGAGAAAAGTCAGGATTTTAACAGAAGGAGTTTAAATGTTTTCTGTGAAGGCAGAGCACATCCAGAGCACATCCAGCCCCGGAACCTCTGAGAGAAACCAAACAAACAGACTAAAAGAGCCTTCTTCTTACATCACAGTGACCTGGTGTGACCCAGCACTGCTGGGCTTTGGTCCCATCAGTGTGTGTGTGTGTGTGAGAGAGATCAGACATTTGTCCAACCAGGAAGGGCTTCCCTGGTCTTATGGGATGATCAGAGCAGTCCTGGAGTGACCCAGCAGTGCTGACAGTGTCTTCTTCTGCAGTGCGTTGTTAAAACACACTGAAATGTTCAAACCCTACTGATCAGTCTCTTCCCCCTGCTGGCAGCTCTAACCTCAGACTGATGCTGGAAGTCTCTCTCCCTGAAAGAGAACCTCCAGACACGCTCGGCTGACAGGTCCTGCCAAGAGGAGGCGGGACTCCAAATGGAGGCTGGGCCATATGTTAATGAGGCTGCACTGGGTCTCCCAGTACTGTCAGCAGGGGCATGTGCAGCGAACGAAAGGATACAGCTCCCACCAGTCGAAACTCGGAGCAGTTGTCACACTTCCAGCTGCTGAACCAGTGGCAGTGTGAGTCCTTCATATATGTGAACATACCTGCAAATGACACACATGAACATACCTGCAAATGACACACATGAACATACCTGCAAATGACACACATGACACCAATCCTTCACAACACCATGCTTCATGACATCATGCCTCAGTAATGTTTAAAATAGGCATTACGGCTAATGTCAGACTGTAATAATGTCAGACTGTAATAAGTCAGACTGTAATAATGTCAGACTGTAATAATGTCAGATTGTAATACGGTTCTTGTAAATACGAGAGTGAGATGAACAACATTACTAGTTTCAAATCCTGCGTCATGGTGGCCAAGTTTCAGGCACCTGAAAAGTCTCAAGTCTCAAGTTCCATACAGAATCCTTTCTTACTGGATCAACATGTTCTTAACTCCACATTAACTAAACATTAATTATCATAGGTGTGTTCCTAGAACCATAGGTGTGTTCCTAGTCCAGCTATGTGGTCTGAATCGCATGTTCCCCAGCAAGAATACAATGTGGCAAAACAATAGGAAATTTAATCCCTCTGGTTTTTATAATGAGAAATCTATTATGCTGTATAAGAAGTCTCTGAGACTGAACCGCACATCTCTTGGCTTTTTAAATGATCACACATCACACTGAAGCACACACACAGGCAGCATGGGCAGAGCCAGCCAACACTGGGGGTGGAGTCAGCCAACACTGGGGGCAGAGCCACCAGCCTAGACAAATGACTGCAGAGAGCTATGCTGTCTGACTGACCGTAGTCTGTGTGAAAAATCTGTCGAATCAGGAGGAGGAACCACTCCTTGGTGAGTCCTCCCATGTCCACGCCTGCTTCCCCAACAAACGTCACCTTCAGCTTTTTCTTCAAGTCTGCTCTCTTTCTTGAAAGCTATTTTGAAAAGGGAAAAAAGAACACACTTATGGTGGGGCTATTTTTCCAAATTAAGCCCATAGCCAGACTTTCCAGACCAGACTGTACTCGCTCTTGGCCAAAAGTACCTCCTTTCTCTCAGTTTCATGAAAACTTAAAGTAGAACATACTGCTGCTCTGATTCTGCTAAGCTGTATCTCAGCTAGGTTGACATAGCTGAGTGTGATTACCTCATCCAGTGAGTCACTGACCAGCTGCTGACGTCTCACTTTGATGTTGAGGAAGAGAAGACTCATGTCCACTCTGTGTCTGCGATAAACCTTATCCACCAGGGTTTGCTGCAGCACAAACACAAAGCCATGTTTAGTGAGCAGGTCTGCTTACACCACAGCCTGTTCTGCATCTTCTCTCTGTTTTTAACAAGTTAACTTTAGCGTTTGTCAAATGGTGTTTTGATGTGTGTAAGCATGTTGGCTGCTATGGCGTTGCCACGGGTAACGAGTGCTCCTGTGAGCACGTCTGTGATTACGCAGAAACCAACCACTCAACCTGTGCTCCAGTCACACCTGCTTGGCGCAGACCTTTGAATTCCACCTGAAAAAACCTGCAGCTCATTGCCACAGCCCCTCCCTTCACTGTGAGGAACGGGTTGGGTTTGGGCTAAAACTAACAAGCTTTGATCTTAGGGGTCGAGATTTTTTTTGGGTAGAGGAAAACATGTTGTTTTTAGCATCACATGATCTCATGAAGGAGTACTGAGGTCATGTGATACTAAGAGTACTGAAGGTTAAGTATGAACAGCTAAGGTCTGAAGGCAGTTGTGTAGATGGTTTCCGTGGCAAGGCTCCCAGACCATTCCGGCGGCTTTGGCAGCGTCACTGCTCCCGGAAGAGGAGGCACGTCGGATGAGCGTGCTCACCATGAGGAGGAGGAGCTCACCATGAGGAGGAGGAGCTCACCCTGAGGAGGAGGAGCTCACCCTGAGGAGGAGGAGGTGCTCACCCTGAGGAGGAAGAGCTCACCCTGAGGAGGAGGAGGAGGAGGTGCTCACCCTGGCCACGCTGATCATCTGCTGCTCCGAGTCCCTCTGGATGATGGCCTTCTTCACCACCGTGGACAGGATGAACGGAAACTGGCAGAATGTGAACCTAAGCAGGTGAGAGGAGCACAGATTGGACTCTGCTAGGTAAAGTCATGCCCCCCACGTGCACTAGTGAAAGTCTCCACCATGCATCTTCCTGTAACTGTCCAATGTTGTATCTATGCACAACACTGTGAGTGTCCAATATCTACGCACAACACTGCCCACTACCTCATGATGTTTGTGTGTGTGGCATGAATTTATGCGAGTATTGCTCCAGTAAGGTAAACCTTCTCATACTCCTATCATACTCCTATTATACTGCTATCATACTCCTATTATACTCCTATCCTAGTTCATTTCCATACATTTCTTAGCCTAAAGGCTATGAAAACAGCTGTGGAAACATTTCAGCGCCTGTGGGCAGGGAGGAAACTTCTAGAATGCTGTTGGCACCTATGTAGGATGAAATTTCCCTGCCGCACCTGTTGGAATTTCCATTAGCTTGCCATGTCTGGTAGTCCTCCATAAAGTCGATGTGATCCAGTGTGAGATTGTAGAAGTCCGTAAACGGGATGATGGGTGGAGAAGAAATGCTGTTTGCACCATCTATCAAGAGAGACAGAGTCAGAGAGAGAGACAGAGAGGGGGGGGGGACAAAGACGTAAGGTTCGATCACAAACTGGCAGGGGCTTCGAGTTCCGTCAGCCTTTAGCCCAGCACCAGCAACACAGAGCAGCTCATACTCAATGAGCAGGGAGAGGAGCCTGGTACTCACTGAGCAGGGAGAGGAGCCTGGTACTCACTGAGCAGGGAGAGGAGCCTGGTACTCACTGAGCAGGGAGAGGACTTTAGTTGCGGATGGGATCCACCATGAGCACCTGGTCAGGGGCGGCAGGTCGTCGGGTTTAACTGGGAACAGCCGAGTTGTGATGAAGAGCTGCAGGCGCTCCACCAACTGCTTGAAACGTTTCTGAGACAATCTGAGATACACATACACACACACACACACATACACACACACACATACAGCCACATTTCTATCATTAACATAAAGTCTACTCCTATAAAGATTCCTTTATAATGCAGGCCTTTATAATGCAGGCCTTCGGTTGTTATGGGTGTGAAAGACTCCCTTAAGCAGCCTGGACTGCAAATGCCAGTGACAGAAGGGAATGTTTTAGACTCACTTCTTAAACCAGTGCATCAGGAAATGGTGGTCTGCTTCAGGCAGTGATGCTATTTGCCTCAGTAAATGTGCGTAGATGACATATGTGGCTGTGTTGGCATACTGAGGGTTCTGCAACAAAGAGGACGTCCTTTCAGCTTCAAAAAGGAAATGGAGCCTCTGGACTGGGAGCTGCAGAAGAAGGTCTGGCTTTTAATCCAGAGTGGCATTTCAGCGGAAACCAGCGGTTCCCACTCCAGCATGACCTCATCGGTTCCTCCAGAGCAGCACAAAAGCAAATAACCCCAGAGGCTGAACTCACAGACGGATCCAGCTGGACCTGCTCCTGCCTTTCAGCGTCACTGTGTCTTTAAGAGATATGTAGGTCAGGTTACCCATCAGCAGCCTAAGAGCTGCTCTCATCAGAAGCTCATGTTAGACTAGATCAACCTCAGGATATGAAAATGATCAACTCCCATGACCCCCCCCCCCCCCCAAACAAGTGGAACAATCAAAACAAAATGTCCTAAAACTGGTCCAAGATCTAGCAAATCATCAACTCTTTCTTCAACATCTACTCTCTCTCTCTCTCTCTCTCTCTCTCTCTCTCTCTTGCCAGTTTTTCCCAGACTGAAAGTCGATGGCTATGGCCTTATTTGGAGAGTCCAGAACCAGTCTATGCTGGTCACGTGTGAAGTAAACACTTAGCTCACAATATATCGTCAGTCAAGCTCAGCCGTTCAGACTGCAGCTATGGCTGGACTCAATGGTCCATGTAGTGAGAGAGGAGATCAGCAGTTTCCTGGCCTGCCTCTGCCCCGCCTCGCCTCGTCCTGTTCAGCTCTGCTGTGCCCCTCGCAGGCGCAGCCATGAGTTCACGTGGAGGAAACTACAGCTGTTACCCAAAAAGCACCATGTCTTCCGCTTTTAGAAGTTTTCTGTTCACTTTTGGCCGCTGGTATGTAGAAACCGTCACAGTAAACGAAATCAGATATTTTTAAGTTTATAAACAAAGACTCTTTATGCTTTTAATAACATAATTTCTTTATACAGCAGGAAATATGAGAATTTAGTTTAACCCTGTGGATCTTTGGTAAAAAATTACCTGCACCAGAATGAAATAGGCCCTCAGGTCGTCCTTGGTCCGGCGCCTGAAAGACATAAACATGCAGAGGATAGTCATGAAACACAGAGTGAGAACTTTAACGTCCCTCTGTCTCACAGTCAGAGAGGGAAAACCAAACACTACTCACCCTTTCCACTCCCTTAATAAGCTGTTAATGATCCCCTTCAGGACACATTTCTGGGTGTCGAGAGGCTGCAAAGTGGAATGAAGCAAAAATAAGAATGAAAGATACACAACAGTGTATTGTGTGTCTCAGAACCACGAGAAGTTGGTCTGTATTGTGTGTCCCAGAACCATGAGAGGTTGGTCTGTACTCTGTGTCCCAGTACCCAGAACCATGAGAGATTGGTCTGTATTGTGTGTCCCAGAACCATGAGAGGTTGGTCTGTACTGTGTGTCCCAGAACCATGAGAGGTTGGTCTGTACTGTGTGTCCCAGAACCATGAGAGGTTGGTTTGTACTGTGTGTCCCAGAAACACGAGAGGTTGGTCTGTACTGTGTGTCCCAGTACCCAGAACCATGAGAGGTTGGTCTGTATTGTGTGTCCCAGAACCATGAGAGGTTGGTCTGTATTGTGTGTTCCAGAACCATGAGAGGTTGGTCTGTATTGTGTGTCCCAGTACCCAGAACCACGAGAGGTTGGTCTGTTACTCACTGTGTGAAGTAACGCATCATAAACAGCATTGAGAAATTTGGTGTTAATTCCTGAGTCTTCTGTAGTGTTGAATGGGGCATTTGCTTCTTTCTGAGGACAGAGGTCTCACAACTCACTAATGCATTAGATGTTACAAAAATGCAAAATATTATTGCCTAAAATCTGAGATCAATATCACTTCATTTATATACTTCAAGAACTTTTGCTCAATTGTTTTAAATCCCATAATATACATATAACACCACCTCTCATGTGAGCTACAGTTTCTATGGAAACCATAAGCAGGTGTTCTTTTTTCCCCAATGCCTGAATGAGTTCATTCATCCACCTGGAGGCCAAAAAACAACGTTCGGGTTTCCCCTTTTCCCAGTTTCACTGTGACTGTTTCAGATAGACCCAAGATCCAGCAGCTCACATTAAAAACACAGGAGTAATTCACAGGACACTGAACTGAGACCTGAGATGTAACGACCTCCATTCTGCTAAGACCACACAGTCTTTCTGTAACTACCCATTTATGTAAATACCCTCTAATTTGTGTATGCCTGCAAATAACAGTTTAAATATTGCATGTGGTTAAGTTTAAAAATAATGTAAAGGCGATTCTGAAAAGGAGGCTTTAAAAAGCAATGTAAAACAAATCCAGCACAACACTTAAAATCTTTAATCTTTCCAAATTCATGATCTCACGCTCCACTTTAACACACCTTAAAGGCTGCATTGAGTTCCAGGAAGGAGTCAAACGTGGTCAAGTAGAATTCATGGACCTGTTTCCAGTCACCTGAGATTGTGGCGTCTTCAACATCCTCCCTGCGCATACACACACACATTCACACAAAAAACATACACACACTCACGCCATACACACACACATTCATACATACACACACACACACACACGCAAGTAAGCTAGCAGTACCCAGTGGTCCGCGCAAAATGAAACCAGGTGTCCAGAGAGGATGTTGTAAGTAGAGGATGTTGTTCGTACTGAAACTCTTTGGTGGTTTTGGTCCGTACGGGAGTGATGGGATCCGAGACAAAGCGACTCCGAACCTCTGGAGGCAGAATGTGAACCGAGATTCGCTGCTTCTGCCTCACGTCTGGACAGATGGGGGGAAGCTCACGCCCTTTAGATGAAAGGACACACACACACACACACACAACCCTTTTTTAACAGCATGACTTTCATACTAGACAAAATGTTTCCATCTTGTAAAATGTTTCCAGAGGCTGTGTAAGCGTGATGGTTCTCCATCTGAGTGAGGACACACGTTCTTGTGTCAGGAGTCGTTTCCCTGGTGACAATATGTTTCCCTGGTGATAACATCCTCCCCTGTTGATAATACGTTCCCCTGGTGACAACTAGCTAAGTGCTTTCCTGATTTGCTCAACATCTTGCCATTTTAGCAGGAGATTCTTGAGCTTCAGCAAATGATCCTCTGGTTCAGCACTCGCAGACTGGAAAACTGGACAATCATGTCCCGCCAGGACATCATCCTGTCACAGATCACAGGACATGGTCCTGCCTCAGACCACAGGACATCGTCCTGCCACAGATTCCAGGACAAGGTCCTGCCTCAGGCCCCATGACTAATCATCTCACAGTAAAATAGTTCTACAGCACAAACTGAGACACTTGGAAATTTGTATTGTGGAAATACTCTGTGTGCAGAGTATACTTCAGAGTATACTTCCACAGTAATGAAAACAGTCCAATTTTGGCAGAAAACCTACTACATAAAACTAGAGGCTAATAGGGAACCAAAAAATTTTTATTCCATTTGAGATTTAAATATTTGAAAACAGTAATATTAATGTTTTATTAATAGTACCTGATGTATTTTATTTACAAATTACTTTTCAGTCCTACCAAAAACAAATGATAACAAATCATTTAAACATATTATTAAAGAACAGTGAAAGAAAACAGATTTGCGAAACCCCCCCTGAATACACTGAATGTTATAAACACTTCAGTCATGGCTGACCAAATAACGGCCCTCTTCACTGTGAAGCAGCACCCAATCAACATCAGCTCAAAACAACATCTGCTGTTAGACAAAAGCTTGAAACCAACTGATGGAACCATTTCTGCTCTCTCTGCTCACTGGGCCTGCAGAACCCACACAAAGGACATAGGATATTGGACATGTGGAAGGAGAAATAACATTGTCAAAAGGTTTAGCAAATACTGCAAAAACTCTTGAAAGGATAAGATAGTCTTGAAAGAATAAGATAGACAGACAGACAGACAGACAGACAGACAGATAGATAGATAGATAGATAGATAGATAGATAGATAGATAGATA
>JAOYMR010000011.1:2568282-2581690 GCA_025802075.1 Tenebrosternarchus preto
GGGCTCTAGCCTGTATCAGTTGGACAGCTCGATCCGGGCTCTAGCCTGTATCAGTTGGACAGCTCGATCCGGGCTCTAGCCTGTATCAGTTGGACAGCTCGATCCGGGCTCTCGCCCGTTCTGAATGGATATTTGTAAGCTTTGCATAAATCTTCATATTCATATCCTCCATCATTCACATATTCCTAATGTGGGATGAGTCACTTCAGGTGCTCAAACACACACAGGGCTACTAAACCCTAACCCCTAACCCTGTTGAATTATACCCCTTTAACTGTGCAATGAACCCTAAGACCTCAGGTTACTAGTGCCAAGCTGGCAAACCAGTTACTAGAGTTTCCTTTGATCAAAAGTTAGTTAAACAGTACTGTGCCAAAAATACTCAACCATGCATGACTTTTTAAATACAACATACTTAGCTATAGTTCCAGGTATATAATATACATTTCATTAGCATTTCATACATTTAAAAATCAAAGAATGAACTCACAGGATAATCATCTTTGTTATACATTCTGCTCACACACTGTACAATGATTTCAAAATCTTATAGCAGGTATGTTACCTTTTTAAGTTACAATATTATTTATAAACTATTTTCATACCTCAGCATTTCCAGGGGATTCGTTTCATGGACTTGAATGCCACATTTAGGACACTCGTTACTGTCTTCAAAATGCTGGACGATGCAACTTTTACAAACTATCAAAGAGAGAGAACTTTCAGATTTGATCCTCATGGCCTCAAGTAAGAAAAGTTGGTTTATACTTGTGAATATAATAAAAAAAAGTTTAATCTTTTTACTGAATGTTAATAAGACAACAGAATTAAATATATTTTTATGTAGTATTCAACTCAGCTCAAACAGCTCAAACAGCCAGTCAGCAGCACTGGGGTATTGCTGCTTTAAGATGTAATCTGTTTCATCATTCCCATGTGATTTGTGTTCTGAGAAGCTCTGCCTGCATGGCTGGAGATCTGGAGGATGGAGCAGTGTGTGGGTAGAAGGTGTGAGCAGGTGCCCGGGTCTGCTGGGCAAACCAAGGCCCTTGACTGAGATAAAACCTCAGCAGGTGACTCCAACCCAGCAGAACCCACCGCTCCACCCCAGCAGAACCTCAGGACCAATCGCTCCACCCCAGCAGAACCTCAGAACCCACCGCTCCACCCCAGCAGAACCTCAGAACCCATCGCTCCACCCCAGCAGAACCTCAGAACCCATTGCTCCACCCCAGCAGAACCTCAGAACCTATCACTCCACCCCAGCATAACCTCAGAACCCATCATTCCACCCCAGCAGAACCTCAGAACCCATCACTCCATCCCAGCCAACTGCCACTAACTTATTTCTGTCCGTACACACACATGCGCAAATGCACATATACATACACATGTACACACATACACACACACGCACACATGTACATAAACACAGAGACATACACACATGCACACAAACTCACACACATACCAACACACACACATACCAACACACACACATATATATTTATACTTACCCATAGTTTACACACAGTCAACCAACCTTTACCAATGCCAACATGAGAGCCACAAATTGCTCTCAGTTCACATATTTCTGAATCATGTCCAAAGCGAGCAGATGAAACCAGGTCAGTAATATCCAGAGCGGTCAGAGGGACGTGCTGATATAGAACACACTGCTCCCATGAACACACTGCCACATGCACATCACTACCTGGGAGTATGTGAGGAACTGATCTATACATCATGCAAAGCTGTTTAAAGCCCTGCTGTTGTACTCATCCACCTGTGAATATGAAGTCAGTATCAGGACTGACCAGCGCTGTCTGTTCCACAGGTTATCAACCACCTGTAATTATATGTGGCCAGTAAGGGAACACACACACACACACACACACACACACACATACACACACACACAAACACACACACATACACACACACACACACACACACATACACACGGAAATGGCTATATGAGGGCAATACTTCTTACCTCTTTGCTCTGCTATATTATGCTAAAACCATAGACAGGCTTCACAATACACCACAGCTAGGCTGTAAAACAAGAATCCTTGTTGGTTTTCTCCCCCTCTGAATCACCGTTTGTTGATAGATAAGAAACTGACTCCTACAAACAAATCATTTGAACACACAAAAAAAGCTTATTCAAGGAGAGAGATATTTGTTGTCATGGTGACCGAGGCTGCAGAAGACCGCTTGTCCTAATGTCTGGAAATGTGTCATTGCTGCCAGTGACCTTTCACCTTTATCACTGAACTCCATCGAAACATTCAAGAAAACAGACAGAGACTTTGGAATGAATAAAGAGGTACTGAATAAAAAGGTACTGAATAGATACTGAATAAAGAGGTACTGAATAAAGATATACTGAATAAAGAGGTACTGAATAAAGAGGTACACACACAGACCACAAAACCACAGTCAAATATTCACCACCACTGAACACCGCTTGCAGCAGAAGATGATGGATCGGATTACATTTCGATCCAATCTCATATTCACAGTCATAACCATAGACAATTCTAACTAATAATTCTAATAATTCTAAGGCATCAGGCACGTACCCAGCACAGGGTTCTGATGAGCTATGGCTGGCTGTTAAACTTTTTGCTATTATGAGGCTGGTAACCTGTTGTTTCTCTGACATGAACACCAACCAAAAGTACTCTATGTTTGCCATATTTTCTCTTATAAAACCCGGAAACTCTGGGCTATGGTGGCCCCAGAGGATCATTTCACTCACAGGTGTGTAGGCACTCTGTTACAGTGGTGGGCTTGATCAGGTATCCTTTACACACGTAACAAGTGATGAAGTGGTTGAACTCCTTGACCAAGTGCCTCCTCTGCAAGGTCATTTTCACCTGTTGCCGCTGTCGGCTCGTGGAGGGACAGACGAGAGCGTGCGGGGTGATGAGGGAACTATGGACTGAACAGCTCAGCCTCCGAACGCCGCTCTGCTGATGCACGCCTTTACCTCACTTCACGCCATACTCTACACCTGCCAATACTGTGATGTTACGTGTGCTGCATTTTCTTCATTGTGCTCCAAAGCCAATCACATCTGAAAAAAAATTAAGAGTAGAAAAAATGATTCATCTTTTAATTTCCAAGTCTATGGACACACTGCTTAAGTGGCTATGCAACAATGATGTTCTGCTTTGTTAATTTCCAGGAAATCCTATTTTTGTGCCTTTGTGATTGTGTATCAAATTTAAAGTCGGTGCAATATTTTAAAAATTGACGTCTGTACAGGTGCACGATGTTTCAAAGGATATTTGTAAGCCTTCTTTCATAGAAAGCCTCGTCTCTTCTTTCATACTAAGTCCCGCCTCTTCTTTGATACTAAGCCCCGCCTCTTCTTTCAAAACGAAAGCAAATTCTTTTCGAGTCACTCGTGGAGGGAGCGGTAATTTACAAAATACGTATGAGCTCTAAAAACCCGTGTTCTAAAAGGAAAATGCCTAAATACTAACATGTATCGAAACTTTCAGGACGAACGTGTGCGAAATGAAAGTAGGACTTTAATGGTACACAGTGTCCATGGTGGTAGAAGAAGAGGAACATTTTACAACTGACACCGTCACGACGCGCACGCGTTATAACCTTGACATGTCAGCTTCGCGTGTTTCCTTAAACTTTTGCAACCATCACAGGATTGCTGAAGTTTCTGTAGCTTTAACACCATACTCGCTCGAAACTGGAACTGAAATGTTTCTGACTTATATGTCACATCGTATCTGACTGACAAGGCCTTCATTACAGCGTTAGCCGCACAAATACGTAAACTTGCAGCCGCGTGCTGTTCCAGGAACAACAAGCGTGTGGCGGTGCGCCGGGACGCTGTCGGCGCCGCGATCTGCGCCACCTCTCTGTCAAATGAACAACGTTTAAGAATCGAGTAACGCCGTAAAGCGATCCGTTAAAGCAGACTTCTTCCCAGTTTGTTAGCATTTGTGAGTTACTTTACGCGAAGGAAAATGAAATGTTCACTAGCCTTCACTAAATAACTCCCACTAACCTGTCATCTAATACCGGGACCAACACATGGCCACGAACTTGATATGAAACACGATCTCGTTCTC
This sequence comes from Tenebrosternarchus preto, assembly GCA_025802075.1. Taxonomy (NCBI): domain Eukaryota; kingdom Metazoa; phylum Chordata; class Actinopteri; order Gymnotiformes; family Apteronotidae; genus Tenebrosternarchus; species Tenebrosternarchus preto. The sequence goes on from JAOYMR010000011.1 coordinate 2,572,389, forward strand.
ATCCCATTCGAAACTTTACTATGAAGGCACCTGAATACGATACGCAATCGCATCGCGTCATCGACTTCTAGACTTTAAACCCCCATGTCTTACCTTCTCAGTCACGAGCCCTGGTTCATGGTGGTGAGCAATAATTCCGCAGATATACAGTAGCCTGGGATATGAATCAAGTGCCCTCAAGTAATTGTCACATCAGAAAGTAGAAGCTCAAGAATACGGAACTGCTTTCAGTAGAGATGATAGGGGAAGGGGGCGGAGGACTTTCTGTAGAGATGATAGGGGAAAGGGGCGGAGGACTTTCCAGCTCTTGTTTACGCATTGCTGCTTTATTCGTTCCCCAGCAGAAAGTCCCTGATTGGACACAAACTAGGGCGCAGCCTTCAACTACCCGCTGCTCCTTGTGTTGCAAGAGAAACTCCGTTCAACCTGTTTACCAATAAAGATGAAAAGACTTCGTGACAAATGGGCGTAGTACCAGTTCAAGGTGTTTACCTGTCCAGTAAGATAAACTATTATGTCTGGTTTGTTTTACCCCTTTTACATCCTTTTTACAATGTAAACTTAACATTTCCTTCCACAAGATATTTTAGGAATTATATTATTATTATTATTATTATTATTATTATTATTATTATTATTAAATTGACTAATGAAATATAATGACAAACTCTCTTTTTAATGAGGTGTGATTACCCCTCAGATGAATGTGAGGTATGATAACCCCTCAACATCTTAATCATTAATTTACTCTTCCATGTATCTGTATGAGAGGTTAGGTTTAGGGTCCAACTCCTGACGAAAACATTCCCCAAAATATGACACTTCCTCCTCCACCTTTCACTGACTTCTTTACACACTTTGGGTTTAGTCTTTTCCCAGTTTGATGACGAACATAATGTTTCCCATCAGACCCAAATAAATTAAACTTGCTTTCATCACTAAAATGAATGCTGGACCATTTCTCCTCTGTCCACACAACAAACTCATCAGCAAAGGTGAGTCTAGTTTTTTGATTCTTGCTAATGAGATGGTTTTTGATGCTAATGAGAGGTTTGGTCACTGCAGAGTGAGCTTTCAGTCCAAATGCGCTTAAATGTCGAGACACTGTATGACGAGACAGATCCTTATTCTGTTCAGTGCTGAACTGGCGAGCGATTCCAGCTGCAGTGTTGAACTGATTACCCATGGAGATTCTTATTGCATTTATCCTGTCCTCTCTTGCATTTGTCTTTCGTGAGTGACCAGTCTGTGAATCAGTTTGTGATGTTATAAAGGTGCAATATTCTAGAAATCACAGACTTGGAACGACCAACTTCTCTTGCTATGGCTGATAGTTTCACACCATTGGCCTTCATCTGGACAACCTGCTGCCGGAGGGTTTCAGTCACTTTGGAACGGCTCACTCATTTTTGCAAAGTCAGTGAAAACTGTAAAGTTAGGCTGCCAGTTAAATAGGATTTGTCAGATAATTAAGGAAATTAACACCAGGTTCCAGATTAACACCAATAACTTGCAGGTATCTGAAAGTGTTCTCTAATTTTGATCAGTGTTCTTTTTCAATCATATCATTTAAGTTATTATTCTGTGCTTTAGAATATATACAATTTATGAAATAAGCTTAAAATACTGCTTTCAATTTCACTCCTGTTAGGATAATTTCACAAAGGACTACACAATGACCTTGACATTTAAGAAACTGTGTGTTGTTCTCTAATTTTGATCTCCAGTGACCACAGTCATATAAGCTGTCTGTGTCAGCACTGCTCTACGGTAACGGGGGTAACAGACGATGCCGGTGTAGAAGGGGCTGTTCCCTCATTAATAAACACACCACACTCCCCAGTGCCTCTGCCGTCTGCCCTCTCCACACCACGAAGACTCACGGCAAGTGTGACTGCACCAACGTGAATATTACTGTCATGAACTATACATATGGAAATATTTCTATTATGTGCAGATGCAGGTAAAATAATTGATTATGTTTCTGTTGTTCCCATCTCTGGCAAAAAAAGCAAAATCAAACACACATGAGCAAATGGAGGAAATATTTTTCTATCTTTTTGCTGTGTAGGAGTTTCCTAACTTATTGTTTGTCTTCTGTCCATCTGTATGAAGGCAGCAGGGCGAATGTTTTCTCGCATTGTTAGAGTGTCGGGCTGGGACGCAGATAGAGCACCACTCTGTGGCTTTACTGCCTGCTGAAGACAGTGAAGTGGATTTTGTCAAGGTGAATTGTATGAGCAGGAAAACGTTTCACAGAAGTAGAGATGTTTAAAGTAATACTCTTGAAAGAGGTAGAAATATTTTGAGTAATACTCTTCACAGAGGTAGAGATGTTTACAGTAATACTTTTCACAGAGGTAGAGATGTTTATAGTAATACTTTTCACAGAGGTAGAGATGTTTAGAGTAATACTCTTCACAGAGGTAGAGATGTTTAGAGTAATACTCTTCACAGAGGTAGAGATGTTTAGAGTAATACTTTTCACAGAAGTAGAGATGTTTAGAGATGAAACTGGCTACCATCTGCATTAACATACTTGTGACACTGCTGTCCCTGCTGGGAGAGAGAGAGGTTGTGTGTGCTGAAGGCTGGGCACTGACACTCATCAAATGGCTCCACTGCAGCTTGTGTCAGCTGTTGGTTGGTATGACAACCTGCAGACCAAACTATACTCTCTTATTCCAGCAAACAACATGCCAGTGTGCCTTGTGTTGTCACGGTAACGTTTACAGCACATACAATTTTTAAGATTATGATCCGTTCCCTTCTCCTTCCTCATACATGCAGGAGTCACTATTTCCAAATGCCATTCTTTTGCTGTTTAAATGCAAAATTATATTCACAAAATTAAAGGTTTTTCAGTACTTAAGTATCTTTTTTTGCATTTTTCTATTTTCAGCATTGATGTGTGATGAAAAGTTTCGACTGAATCCTGCTGCAGAGCTGCACGTTTCCTCTGCCATGAAATGGGTCAATTTTGACATTTCCAATCCAAGTACAGACTCCCTGTTAGAGCTGTGACTGACATGGAGTGACAGGTCTGTGGGGGGTTCAGAGGTCACATGGAGTGACAGGTCTGTGGGGGGTTCAGAGGTCACATGGAGTGACAGGTTTGTGGGGGGTTCAGAGGTCACATGGAGTGACAGGTTTGTGGGGGGAGGTTCAGAGGCCACATATGACTTGTATGGAGTGACAGGTCTGTGGAGGGAGGTTCAGAGGTCACATGTGACTGGCATGGAGTGACATTAAGTTGTACAGACAGTCCAGAGTCAAATAACCAGAAAACATGATATATGGAGACAGAGCAACAGGCTAATAATATAAAAATAATAACATAAAACATAAAAGCTAAAGCACAGGAAGGGAACAAGAACACAGAACATGGGTACTGACGACAATAACCATTCACAAAAATCAAGATATAATCTACTATATAAGACATATAGGAGACCTGAGAGACTTTAACATTTATTAATAGATGTGGCTGAAACTGACAACTGCACAGAACTATGTGGACTAATGTTTGTGTGCCGTACTCAGCTCTACACAGCAGACCTCTTTCAACCAATTCATACATTGTCCTGACAACACCTGCTAAACAATGTCATGCAGTGGGTAGTGGTCCAGTGAAACTAGGCTTTCTCCTTGTCTGTTTTGTTGTATTAGTTTGGATTCATGGCGGTATAAAGGCACAGTTACGCTAATTACTCTTTACATGCAAACACTCTGAGGGGGAGAATGAAACTGCATGCATGTAGGAGCAGAGCTAAAAGGCCTGTGCCTGTGCTCTCAGAGGGACCCTCTCCATCCTGTACAAGAGTAGGGATGGACAGAGACAGTGTGAGTGAAGGCAACACAGTCACACCCTTCTGCCATAACCAAGAGGAAAAAAGTGGTTCTTATCAGTGTAACTGCTGTAAACAAATATCAGTAATAATGGTATTTAGACACTGAGATATTTAGAGATATTCCGCTCTGAAAAGGACACTGACGTTTACTACCCACACAGCTCCCACACATCTCACATTTCACCCTATTTTATGATTTACAGACTTGTGTAGATAACTGTGGATAAAGATGTCCAGGACTCTCTGCATGCAGTGGTGACAGTCGTAGCCTTTACATGGGGGAGAGGACAAAATCAGGTCTAGACAATCAGGACTATACAATCCCACTCACACTCTCAGTGAGGAACTGTGGCAGCTGGGCAGTTCATTCAGTCATAGACTCATTCAGTTCATTCATGTATAGACTCAGTCATGCATAGATTTATTTAGACTCAGTCAGTTTATTCAGTCTTAGATTGATTCAGTCATAGACTCATTCAGTCAAAGACTCATTCAGTTAATTCACTCACAGACTCATTCAGTCATAGACTCATTTATTCAGACTCATTCAGTTTATTCAGTCTTACATTAATTCAGTCATAGACTCATTCTCTAACACTCCATGAGAGGTAATGTTTTAGCTAATCTAGCACAAGATGCTTTAGATGTTCTTTTGTGCAATCATATATCAACAGCTCAGCTGAGTCTGTCTTTCTGCTAACCAGAACCCTCAGTAAGTCAAGACCACGTTCTACTGCACTAGACTCTGTGTCTCCATGTTCTAATGCACTAGACTCTCTGTGCCTCCATGTTCTACTGCACTAGACTCTCTGTGCCTCCATGTTCTACTGCACTAGACTCTGTGCCTCCATGTTCTACTGCACTAGACTCTGTGCCTCTATGTTCTACTGCACTAGACTCTCTGTGCCTCTATGTTCTACTGCACTAGACTCTCTGTGCCTCCATGTTCTACTGGATTAGACTCTCTGTGCCTCCATGTTCTACTGTTTCTTTCATTACAGATTAATTCTATTATAAAGACCAGCCCCTTTCTGTTGAGGTGTTTAACTAAGGTCAAACAGTTTTTATCTTTTAAAGACTTTGAGAAGGTCATGCATGCTTTTATTTTTTCAAGACTTGATTATTGCAGTGGGTTTATATGCTGGTGTTGGTCAGGCTGCTATTTCCAGGCTGCAACTGGTTCAAAACGCTGCTGCACATCTCTTAACTAAATCACGTAAATGGGATCATATCCCTGATCGTGCCTTCACAGTGTCGGCTGACAAATTATGGAATGGGCTGCCATTAAATGTTAGTCTATCCCCTTCACTGCTGATTTTTAAATCTTGGCTAAAGTCTCATTTTTATTCCATGGCTTTTAATGTTTACGTTATGTTGGGTGATGTAGTGTGTTTATTTATTACTGAACAGCACTTTGGTCAGCATCTGTTGTTTTAAAAGTGCTCTATAAATAAAGATTGTATTGTATTGTATTGTTTTACGTTCCACAACACTGGTGAATTCACATCTCCAGTGGATGGGATATCATTTTTGTATGGTATAGTATAATATAGTATAGTAATTGTGTATAGTATAGTTATCTTCTCAATAGTTTGTATTTCTATATTATTTTATTGTAATTGTTATATTTTTTATTTATTCTATTTTGATCTGTATTTATTCTGTGATGGAACTGCTGGATCACCTGAATTTCCCTTAAAGAAATCTTATGTAAATCTCTAAATCTAAGTTTTTTTTGTTTATAGAAATATAATTTCCCAAGTTCTCCTGGACACCTCCTACCTAAGATATTTTACAAGCACTGGGTTTATTTTTATGAATACATATCAAGGAGGAAGAAGTAGTATTACTTTCAATAAAGCGAGTAAAAAATGTAATTTAACATTTATCACAGATTTATCTCAGATTCCACACACAATCTTACTACAGATAATCCTCGCTGTAGCTCTTTCTACTACAAGTAATCCTTGCTGTATCTGTTTCTACTACAGATAATCCTCATGGACATCTTACTGCATCTGCTGTTTATTTACTGAAATAATAACTGAAATAATAATTACTGAAATAATAATATTTTATTTTCCTCAGGTTGTTCAGTCCATACCCACACATGTTAAAGGCACTAAGAACAGACCCTACCTGTAAGAACAGACCCTACCTGTAAGAACAGACCCTACCTGCCAACCCCCTGCTCTGTTAATGACCATTCAAAGTTATACATGAGCATTTCCATTTGGTCCGATCTGAGAGCTTTAAAGCATTTTCTAGATGCAAGACCTGAGAAAAATCCTCCCAGATATTCTCTTAAGGCTTCATTCATGTTAACTCTAAACTGCTTTATCTTTAACACCATTTACTCACCGATAAGAAAGTTTAGTATGGTACTAAAGTTTAGTATGAGTACTAAAGGTTAGTATGTGTACTAAAGTGGGACCATTTTATGAAGTTTCCTTATTCAATCTATTAAAACACATTTTCAGTGAGAATGAGGACTTCCTCCAATAAATTGTAGAAATGTATGGATATTTTCATAAGTTGATTTTCCACATAAATTATAGATGCTGTTTTACCTGTCAATAGAACAGATGTTCTGACTTACAAGAATTCATAACTGCACAATGAAAAGAAAACAGAAATAATATTCCAGTTTCTTCTGTAATACCAGCAGATGCACTGACTTATTGTTAAGACGACAAGAATTCCTTTGATGTTCACTTATCACTTGAACACTTCAGAATCCTCCAGAGTAATGCAGAGTAATGCAGAGACCACATCCATTTTTAAGGATGATCCACTAATATCCTGCAGATGAGACAGAAACATCAAAGACATTCTCATCAAGACTGAGAAAAATGACCACTCAATTAATAATTGGTACTGTAGCCTGCAACCACTCTAGATGTGCTACATGTACATTTATTAACACAGCTACTAAAATAACTACAACATAAGGATAGGTAATATCACCCTTTACTGCAGGACTTTACTGTATATTGTATATTTTGCAAGAGATCATCTGTACATCACTGTAATCAAATCAGCTGTACGTTGGAGAAACCAATAGATCATTTTGTTCATCACTCATCAGAATTAAGCATTTGTCATTTCTGGTGACAAGGCATTGTAATGCTAATAGAGACTGCATTAAGGACATATCTGTTTACACTGCTGGTTGTTACCATGGCAGCAATGAAGTCAGAAAACTCCAGTCATGAAGGCTCTGGAAAAAAAAAGATCAACACTCTTGGATCTTTGGAGCCTTATGGAATGAATGTTGTCAGTGTTACATCTGCTGGGCAGCTGCTTCACTGGATCTCCATTCACTACAAGTGGAGTCCTGTTCTCAAAAGCACATAATCCTGAATCCTCGCAGAGATTTGCTTTCAGAAGGTGTCTTTGAGAGATTTGGAGAGTTGAGCTGTCTTGAGCAGTTATGTAACAGATTCACTGTATTGGTCTGTTTTAAATGAAACATGAATATTTGAGATCTCTGAGGAAGACCTGAACATACATAACATTCTTGAAGTGAACCTGGGAGCAGATAACAGAACAGCCTAGGATTTCAGACGGTATGATAATTCATGATGATATAGCCTGAACCTCCTGAAATGATTTTTTTTAGTTTCCATGTCTAGAAAATTTCTGCATCTACAATAAGAATAATGAATTTCTGCTTTCACCAAAGCATTGTTTTAAAAGGTGGCTGACAACAAATATTGTATTTGTGAACAAGCTGGATGCTTTATTATCTGGACACCTCCATCAGCCAGGATGGGCTGGATAAGCTAAGACTCTACAGTAACCTTGACAACAGCACTGTGACAAGATCACAGAGGTAAGTCAACACTTCAATACCCCATTAGGAATATATTCATGAGTAATGTACAGCACAAATCACCTCTCACATATAACAACGAGAGAAAGCAAACTAGTATTGCTGTTAATATATTGCGTTTGTTTCCTTTGCAGACTCATAGAGCAAAGCATTTAAACCACAGCAGTACTGAAAACATGCAGAAGATTCTGGAACTTGGACATAGGACATAGTGGTAAGAACTGGTTTTTAAGTTCCTAATTAGCAGATTTGGTAAGTCCTTCCGTATATATTCTTTATTGTTTCCATGGTCTGATTTTGTTTGTGAGGAGGACTTTTTAAAAGCAGCGGTTGGCAACAAATTGATTGGCAGTTATCTCACTAGTTATCTCACCAGTTATCTCAGTTATCTCACCAGTTATCTCACCAGTTATCTCACCAGTTATCTCAGTTATCTCACCAGTTATCTCACCAGTTATCTCAGTTATCTCACCAGTTATTTCACCAGTTATCTCAGTTATCTCACCAGGGGTGCAGACCCGAATGTGCTGGTGTGAATGCCAACCCCCACACCTCTGCTTATTCAGACTTTGCAGCTCATATATGACAGTTACAGTGAGCTGATAATCGCTCTCTCTCTCCTGCATTTTCTGTGTTCGATGCACAGCTCTGTACAACGTGGAGATCGTAAAGAGACTGCTGGTATCTGGGGTGCTTTAGCTGAAAGCAGTGACAGGGTAACGCTTGTACTGATCAATAACAGGGTAATGCTCGTTCTGATCAATGACAGGGTAATGCTCACACCTGATCAATGACAGGGTAACGCTTGTACTGATCAGGTACTCCAGATCCCAACATTACTCATCCTGAGTTCCTCAGAGACATCAGTATTTACTGTAGGTTCACTATGCATATGAAAGTGTAAAACTGAACTGATTCTGATCAGTGCAGTTCACACAAAACAACCATCTGACAAAACCAAAACCCACTTTCCACCACACACTGCTACACATGAAAACCTTGAGCACTTTCTCTAAGCATTGGATAGAAAAGGCAAAGTGTTATTAAAAAAAGCATGTTTCACATGCTGGATAGGTTTAGCTATTCAAGGCCTGTCATTCTAACTCTATAACTTGGTGTGATGGCAGTTTAGGTGTTGATAGGTAAAACCCAGTTCACCAGGCAGTTGTGTTCCTCTCCTCATACCAGCCTTCTCAGCCTTCTGCCCCACTGTGGCATTTCTATACACCATTTCTACATCATAATGCTCTTATCTTTTATATTATTGTAATGTTCCTATCTAGTGTTTCTACCTCACTGTCAGCTTCATACACAGTGTCTCTATCTCACCATCAGCTTCATACACAGTGTCTCTACCTCACTGCTGTCCATGCTGACACAACTGTGCTGAGCCTGTACTGCGTCACCATGGCGACCTCGGAGCCAGCACGCCAGCCACTCTCTCTGTTTAAGGCCTCAGAGCCACCATCACGTGGGAACCATGATTAAATAACTTCCCTCAAGGGTGGAACCTTCAGCCTTCACCCCTCTCCATGTGGTAGTGACGAAAGGCCACCATAGACGGACCAATCAACACAGTGAGGTGGAGCTTGTGCCCTTACAACTTGTGCCCTTAC
>JAOYMR010000011.1:2581790-2598905 GCA_025802075.1 Tenebrosternarchus preto
TGCTTAGTCAGATCAACGGCCATGAGGAGGAGGACACGCCCACACGAGGAGGACACGCCCACACGGGACCCTTCCTGCTTAGTCAGATCAACGGCCATGAGGAGGAGGACACACCCACACGGGACCCTTCCTGCTTAGTCAGATCAACGGCCATGAGGAGGAGGACACGCCCACACGAGGAGGACACGCCCACACGGGACCCTTCCTGTTTCCAGACACAGACTAGGCACTTCCTCTTAACACTGAATTCACCTGCATTAGATATTCTCAAATAAAAATATTTTTAGCCAATGGATTGTTGTGACATAAGATTATTCTGTCATGGAATTATTCTCTGGCATGTAAACCAGCTCTACTTTTTCAGTGTATCTGTAAACCTGGATCATAATACAAGCAGATAATGACTCAAAATGCAGAAAAGTCTCAAATCCACATAGTGCTTCAGTCTTTAAACATTCTGTTGGTTTTATAAGCTCTACTGCACCATCTACTGGCACTGCAGGGCCACATCAGCAGGGCTCCAAGGCAACAGTTGGCGTGTATGATGGGAATTCACTTATACGTGAGGCCTGTTTAAACATTTGGACCTCTGTACTGTGGCTGCTAAAACCCAAGCAGTCATCAGGCAAAATGAGAGTCGGTACTCGGTACTAGTCAGTACTCAGTATTAGTCAGAAATAGTGAAAAGCACTTTAATGCCACTATGATGGGTACACAACAAAGCTGCTTTGAGAACAGCTGAAGAATCTTCAGATGAGGCCTCTTTTCATCAATAATCTTATCCATCAGTACATTATCCAATCACATTTCTGGCCCTTCCCTTTTCAATATGTAACTCCAAAGTTATCCAATCAGGATTCTACGTAATGTGACCCTTCCCCCTTTTGTTATATAATCTCTTAGGATTGTGCACATGTCTGTATCTTTCACATATACCATAATATATTACTCAAGGCACCAGGAACTCCCTGTACTTCTGTCTGCATCTGGGTTTCCTCTAAGATGTGGAATTTACCTCAGAGGGGACATATTAAACGCAAGGCCTGAAAAGAAACCTTTAGCGTAAAGTTTGTTAGGAAGCCCCATAAAAAAAACTCCCACAGTACAAAATCTCCAGTAATATTTTGCTTTATGTGACAAAGACCAGCAGTGAAAATCAAAGCATGCAGTCATGTTTTTAAACCTGGTATATGGCTTGTTTTCTGCAGGACATCACCACTCATGGACTGTTAAACAGTGGCAGTGTGAAGCTAAAAACATCCTTGATGGCTTTCAGAACAAAACATCTGAAGCCAAGTAAACAGTGAAGCAGCAAGCAGCCGTTCACCTCCAGAGCAGGAGTTGCGCATTACTGTCTGCCAACAGGTATCCAAGGCTGATGGATCGATCCCCATCTCCAAAGGACAAGCCTAAGATGGCATGTAGATGCTTTGTAGCAGGTTCTAGAACTCAATTACTTGTTTCTGGGAGTGCAATGTAAAAATGTGAAGTTGTTTTGAGTGATGGAGAAAGTACAGGGACACAAGTCAGGAAGTGACTCATGGCTGGTGGTGGATTAAGAACGCATCAAACATTGAAAAAGAACAATCAAAAAGAACTGTTTGCCCTTCAGAGTGTTTGAGTAGTTCAATAGTTTAGTCATGTATGTGGAATATCATCCTGAGATAAGACACCAACACAGGCCTCAACTTGTGTGCTGTTCGACAACACCAATGTTTTATTTTCAGAATGTTATTATTCACACAATGATACCACTTTTTGTATCTTCTTTTTGTAAACCATTTATCTGATTGTTCATTTTGCTGAATAAACTTCACTTTTATCTTATATTTCATATTTTTAGAAGCAAACTACCAAAAAAAAGCACAGAAAACCAGATGGTTCAGGAGCTTCATTATATCCATTAGACATTAAGGAGAGAAAAAAAACATTTTGAGTAAATGACACAAACCAATTGACAAACCAGGATGAAGCCGAAATTTAGTGAATTTTAGTGCAAACCTCAGTCCCTGAGTTTAAAATTCACTCTCAGGAATTGAGTTTTGCACTAAACTGTTTTGGTTTTGGCCTTCTTTGGAGGTGGAGTTTCTTCTTCCAGCTCCTCACCAGGTGGTTTGGTCCTCTTCATTGTGTGAATGATACCCAGCGCCGTCAGCCGAGTTTCTGTCGGATAGAATCAAACATCTCCGAGGTTTTGTTTTTAAGAGCAGCCATTATTTTGAGAACGAGACTGGAATAAGACTAGACTCACAACACGGCACGGTTCTTTTACACAGTAAATGTCCTGGAGTATATAAAATATCTTTATAGTCAGAACCAATGGATGTAAGGGAGTTTGGAAAATGTTTACCTCCGTGCAGTATGACAGATCGGCAGTTAGTGGAGACGGCTGCTTTAGCATCACCTTCACACAGGCCGAACACCAGCCCGCTACACTCTGAGTCAAGGGCCACACGCAGCCTTCAGATCCCACAAACCTTCAGCAGCCCCAGATGATAAAGGATACAGATTGGCAATGTCATACGGGCCACGCAGCTCAATAGGCTGGGGAAGGAAGCAAGAGGACCAATTAACAGAGTGGGTGAACACAGAATGACTGGGGAGTAATGACACTTCTAGTCTGTTCCTCACAGTGTGTGCAGTGACATTTGCACCAAGACACTGGATTCTTACCGCCTGAGCTCCACTGGACACAGTGACATTCTGAGAAGAAAAACAGTGAGTAAAACAATCTAATCCAACATGAGACACATTTGTAGACACATTTGTGACTTTGGTGCAAGCCAACACACCTTTCCCTTACACACTTCTATTAAGTTGATGGCGTTTGCGATGGTGTATTTCTTCAAGGTGGAGTCTCGGATGGCTGCTGTGTATCTTATCTCGAAACACACTCCCCTCTCAATGGCCTTTGAGAATCAACACAGCATCTCCATGAAGGTCACAATTAAGCACTGAAGTGTCACTGATTTTTAAGCAATCAACTGAACTCAGTGTGGGCCAGTTCAATCTAAGCTTACTCCATTCACAGGTGACCTTTTGAAGTGAAAGGACTGCTTTTCTGTCCCTGCTATACAGATGATGTCCACATCATAGGTCATGCAGGCTGCCTGTTGCAGTAAGAAGCGTACAGTGATGGCTTTTGTTACTAAGGTTGCAGGTTATCATAGCATTGGCTAATGTGGAGAAAAGACACTTATTTACTATTTAACTTACATGGAAAAGCTTCTCTGTTTTGGGATAAACCGCCAAAATATCAAAGTTTTTGTACTCATTGGATGGTCTCTAAAGTAAATCACATAAAATCATCCTCACATTATACATCAGATTATCATTACATCAGATTATTACTGCATCACTACAGATTGTACATCATAATCAGCATTCACTCTTTATTAAACATTAAATACAAACTCACAAAATGTGAAGCATCCGTTGCTACCACAGTCAAACGGTTCAGTACTTTAATAGGTCTGCATTTTCCCTGTGGGAGAAAACGGGAATCACGCGTCACGTGTCTATGAACATGTCTCCCATTATTATTAAATAACGATAGATAAACATGCACAAGCGTCACCTGCACTAATGGCAGTTTCTCAAACAGCTCTGTAGCGGATTGAGGCTTGGGGATTTGCTGAAAGCAACATCAAGACATGAGCACAAACTCCACGTGTCTAACTCTTGGTCAACATTTCTGCTAACAGGAATTGAGCTCACGGCAATACCTGCTTCTTCTGTTGTGGTTCCACTATATAATTTATTGCAATAGTGGAGTAACCAACTGAAAACAAACCAGACGTGGACCATTAGTTATAACATTAGTTATTCTCACAAAAACAGTCGCTATAGGGTCAAGGTTCCAACAAGACGTGGCGCACAGCTAGCTAACCTGTATGCAATCTGGACAGAGCCTCGCTCATCAGAACTACACCCTAAGCACCTAGACATTTTTAAAAAGAGCCTTAATTTGATTCTGAGCGCACAACTTAGCCACATGACTAAGATGTGCAAAATAAGGCAGATAGCCAGCTTGCTCTATTAACACGTTTGATTATTTGAGAATCTATTGTTAGCAAACTAAGTTAGGTTAACTAACTAGCTAAGTAAAATCTGAACTTACGGTGAGCTGCTGTCTCTATCGTGCTTTGAAGCTTTTTCTTGTCAAGATTGGCTAAGATGTTTAAATCCATAAATACAGACATTTTCGTTTCTACGTATTGCCGGAAAACTATATTAAAAAACAAAATATGTCGGGTTTTAAAAAAATTGTTATATACTTATGCACGTTAAACGTATTCCCTTATTTGATCTACCCAGGATAATGCACCGTGCCAGAGTAAATTATATTTCACTTTTATCTACCTAATAATGTATGGCTAGCTAGCAAAAGCTTTTCCTGTGCATGGGTACTGAGTAAACACATGGTTGAACGTTCAGAACAGGTGCTAATGGAAAGTGTAGTCCTTGTAAAGAGGCTCTTTATTAAAAGTTATAATATGACAGACCAGTAGAAACTACCCACCGATGGCTTCCGCTCCCAAAAGGCTTTGCGGCTCACTGGAACGTTCCGATTGGTGGAATTTAAAAAGAAGCGCGCGGCAGGTGTAGGTTAGCTAGAGCTACCGAGCTGAAGGCTTTTGACTTCTGGAAAGAATAACAGTCGAGAAAAGTTCGTCCGTAAAACGCCTCGATGCTGTTAGTAGTTGTGTAGAAACTGTGTGTGTAGAAACTGCAGCTTCAAGTTGATAAGGCGGGTTAATTAGGCTGGATGGATACGAGGTGGAGTTAGATAACCTACGTTAATTACTGCTAGCGCTAGTTATGTGTTTATTGTGAACAGGGATAGTTAATGTTTTCAGTACATTGTGTAGTTTATAAGAAAACTCTCTTTTCTAGCAATAGTTAAAAGTAGCTAAATATCTAATTTAATTTCCCTTGCTAAGTTATTCTAGTTACAAGTCCGTTGTTGGTAAAAGCTAAATAAGAACCATTGGTTATTACGCCGCATCAGTTAGGAGGGAGGGAGGTAACTAGCTGCTACCCAGCACTAGCTGACTTAGTTTATTGTTGGCTACTGGCTTTCTTGTATTTCTTAGACCGATGGAGTCCTGCTTAAATTACAAACCCGAGAGAGTCGGAGCTGTAATTGTGGAAGATCTGAGAAAAGATCTCTCTGTGGAATTCTCCAAAATACCCACAGCACAGGTAACATTGCTGGTAGTACCATAGTATTTTATTACACGTATCTTTACAAGAATTTATTACACATCTACGTCTTTACGCACAGTGCTGGATGTCATTCCAAGGGAGAAAAAGCATAATTTCTGTCCATCTAGGAATCCGTCTCGCAGGAGAAGGAACATTTGCAGGTCTATCTCCGGATACGTCCGTTAACCTCCACAGAGAGTGATTCTGGTGAACCGCAGGTGCTTAAAAAAAAGATTGAAGTGATGAATAAAATAGTAAACGCTACTGAATTGGAACTGCATGTGATGAGATTAAATGTATTAATTATATTAAATCATATTTTGTAATCAGCATAATTTTTTGTGTTTGTGCTCTCACTTAACAGGACTGTATTTCAGTCGAACCCACTGAGTCGGTGGTTCTGAAGGCCCCGAGAGCGTCACTAGCGGTCAGGCAAAGTGAGAAACAAGGGCCTCAAGTGGCACAGCGCTTTCAGTTCTCAAAGGTCCAGGACTGCTGTCTTCTCCAAGCACTAAAACTGAATGGGCAGATTGGGGTCGTGATTTGGGATGCCCATAATGTGCGTGCTGTATAAATTCAGTTAATTTTTCAGGTTTATGGTCCTGATACGACACAAAGGGAGATATTTAATGGAACAACGAAAGCACTCGTGAAGAATGTTCTCAAAGGAGAAAACTCCCTGGTTTTCACTTACGGAGTTAGCAATGCTGGGAAAACGTTCACATTTTTAGGTGAGCTTTTATTTGTTGGGTGCCTTGTCTCAGCTCTTCTGCAGTGAAACAGACGTGCAACATACTTTCCCTCTTGATTTTAAGGCCCAGAAGCTGATGTTGGAATTCTGCCGAGGTCACTGCATGTAATCTTTAACAGCATCGAAGGACAAATCTACACACACAACAACATTAAACCCCATCGTTGTACAGACTACATAAGATTGACTAAGGATCAGCAGGATGAGGAAGCCACAAAGAAGAAAAACCTTATAAAAAGATTTAAAGAGGTTCAGTATAATAAGATAGTATTGTCTAATTACATATTAATTCATAAAGAATAATTTGGAAGTTTTTCTCATTTATCTCTTTTTCTCATCTAGATTGGTTTGCAAAAAAGCACATGTAATGTGTCGAATTCTACCTGCAGTTCCATGCTGGAAGGCAAGTATTATATAAACTGTGTTTGTTTGCTCGGTCGGTAGAGTTAGTTTGTTCCATGAAATACAGTCTAAATGAATGATGAGCCGTTTCTTTCTGCTTGCGCTAGGCTCCAGTTATAGTGAGCTGGATGAAGACAGTCTTTGTGTGGAGAAGGATTCTCATATTAAGTTCTCAATATGGGTGTCCTTCTGTGAGATATACAACGAAAACATACATGACCTCCTTGATGTCGCTCCGAGCAGCTCCCAGAGGAGGAGTGCTCTCCGGCTGTGCCAGGATGTCAAAGGCAACACGTTTGTCAGAGGTGACGAGACGCCTTTCCATACAGGACTCTGACATTTTATGCCATAAAACGGCATCCTCTTCTGCAGTTCCTCTGCTGGATGTTGGCTGAGTATTTAATAATCAGTAAAAGAGGAAAATCATCCATGCATCATTAGGCCCCCATCATCAAAATCATACTCTCTTATTGCTGGTGGTTTCATATTTAAAGTCTTATTTAAATCTTTTGGCAGATCTCACCTGGGTCCATGTAAACGGTACAGATGAAGCCTACAAAATTTTAAAGATTGGAAGGAAGAATCAGAGTTTTTCTTCTACGAAGCTCAACAGTGTTTCAAGCAGAAGGTAATGCTTTTCAGATTCGCCAGTACTGAAGTTAATATTCGCACATTGTGAGTGAACATGCAGGCGTTTGGTAACGTGTAATATGCTCAAGAGAATAACCTTGTTGTCTTCTTCAGCCATAGCATTTTTTCCATCCGAATCCTACGACTTGAAGACTTGGGTGTTCCTCGAGTCCAGAACATCAGCGAGTAAGAATCTTCTCTTTTTGTAAAGTCGTGGCTCTAAATGGCGACCCAGGGCAGACCTTCACAGCACACGTTACCAGTGGCCTTCTACAACACCCATTTCAGCACCTCAGGTGTCTTTGTGAAGTCAAATGATTTTTGTGCATCGCAGTTGTACAGTTGTTCACTTGCAGTGCAGGTTCCACGTGAAAAGAAATCCCCTGTCGTGAAGTACAAGGATTCCTGGCTTTCACCGGCTCAGTTCTGTAAAGTGGCTCTCTTGCTCCTCTAGGTTGTCCCTGTGTGATCTCGCAGGATCAGAGCGATGTGCAAAGACCCATAACAGAGGAGAGCGTTTAAAAGAAGCCGGGAACATCAACACGTCCCTGTTAACTCTGGGAAAGTGCATCAATGGGCTACGGCTGAATCAGACCCAGCCAAAGTGAGTCTACAGCGTCTCTCCTCCCAGACGGATTTAACAGTGGATGATGCAGTGTGTCTGTCTGTGTGTCTTTAGAACATTGTTTATCTTAAACAGAAGTGATTTGAGTGCCTCCTGCCATTTGTACTATCTCACAGCTGGAATGCCTTTAACCTCTACCAGGTACCAGCAGCACATCCCCTTCAGAGAGAGCAAGCTCACTCACTACCTCCAGGGCTTCTTCTGTGGCCGTGGAAAAGCCTGCATGATAGTTAACATCAACCAGTGTGCTTCTATGTATGATGAAACCCTGAATGTCCTCAAATTCTCTGCTGTGGCTCAAAAGGTGAGTTAGGCTATAGTGTCCCCCACTACCTGCACACTCGGGTCACCAGGTTCACAGTAACTTGTTGCCTAGCAACATCACTTAAGTGGCTGCAGAATAGCAGATATGTTTCTCGTTAGTTGGTTTAAGGTCTTGTAGGAACTGTTTTTCTTCGTTTTTGACCTGATGTATAAGGGAGCGAATAATTACACACAGGAGCACCACTTTAATGTACCAACATTATTGGCAGGTTAAGATTATTGTACTAATCCTTCAGTATCTAGAAATCAGCTGAATGTTTCACTGGTTTTGTTCACCCACTGCAGGTTGTAGTGCTGAACCCAAAACCAGTATTTAGTGTAGTTCCCAAAAAATCTGCTAGAGATGTCTCCATGGTGATCAACAACGTGGACAGGAAAGAGTGGATGGGGAGAAGAAGCACCTTGATTGGGTGGGAGACCAGCCTAGAGGATGTACAGGAAGATGAGGATGATGAAGAGGAGGATGAGAGCATGGTGGAAAACACTGTCTTAGAAGCTGAAGATCAAGATTTGCGTGAGGTGCGACACTGTGGTGTCTGACAATGACAGAATTCTGTTTTTATGTAGACTCTTTAAGGATTTGTTATTTACACTGTATGTAACTCTATTTGTATATTTCAGCTTCACCAGACAATTAAAGAGCTTCAAGAAAGTCTTTTCAATAAAGAATCAGAAAAATTGGCCATGGAATCTCGCATCCGGGAGGAAGTTACCATGGAGTTTGTGGAGGTGTTTTCTAATATGGAAAAGGATTACAAGTAAAGAACCCTTTTCTTCCTGTCTCAGCACCCTGGCTGTCTCGGTGGTGTTTCGTCACCTGGTACATTTCACGTTTGTTTTTACAGTGAACGTCTTCAGAGAGAGAAAGAAATTGCAGCAGAAAGAGCTGAGAGAAGATTAGAAATTTTTAAGAATTTGCTTAACGAAACTCGCCCAGCTGATGTCACAGGCAGTGTGAGTTCAACAATAATTTGGTCCTTTTACTGTAATTCTTAAAACAAGGCTTTCTTGTAAACAGTGCTTCCCCCCCCCCCAGTAACCACATCTATTGCACTTGGTCATATGATAGCGATGTCCTGTTTTTCTCTATTCGTCAGGAATCCAGGGCAGAACTTCTGGATGGGATGATGGAAGCCATCCAGGGTGACCTGGCTGAGATAAAGCGAGACGCCGAGGCGACACAAACGTGTCTGGAGAACGCGGCCAAGTCACCCGGGGTCGTCGTCGGGCGGAAGGCGCGGCTGGACCAGGCGGCGACGGAGCTCATTGCCGTTAAAACCCAGGGTGCGTTTGTTCACGCCTCCGTTTCACCATCTGACTGAGATACTGACGTCATTTCAGAAACAAGGTGGCGTTTCGATGTCTGAGGTGCCTGTCATTTCAGAAACGGAAGCAGTGCTCACACGATTGCAGGAAGCCAACAAGCAGCTACTAGAAGCAAACAAGGTTGGTTTCATTCACAGGAGTGGTTTTTACACGTTGTAATAACATTTCTCTGTTTTATTAATGGTTTTCCTCAGAATTATGAGAACCAGGTTCAGAGGTGTCAGGAGCTTATGGCAATTTGCCAAGAGAAAGATGGAATGCTCTCCACGCTGCAGGCCGCTTTGGACCACAACGTTGAGGCTGCTACTGGAGATGTAAGTGCATTTAACTCTGACCAACCTAGGTTGGACATCAAAGTACAGAAAGTGTCACACAACAGTCAACCCTGCACTCACTATTTTTGCTACTGTGGTTTTCTTCAGCGGGCCTTTATTGATGGCATTAAAGAGGAGATCCTGCATTATAGAAATAATTGCAAGTGCTTAGCCAACAATGGCAGAAAGGAGATGAAGGACCAGGAACTTCAACAGCTTGTGCAGATGGTTGAAGAGAAGGATGAGCTTCTAGCTAAGCTCCAACGTGAAGAGGATTTGCTTAAGGAAAACATGAAAAAGCTTACGGATGATCTGACGAAGCAGGCACAGGTGAACACAAACGCCATCTCTATGCTTGAGACGGAGAGAGCAACAACTACCACACTATCAGATGAGAATCGGGCACTTGCCAACAAGCTCACTGAGCTTCAGGAGATGATCGGCGACATGAGGTCCAAGCTGAAAGCCTTAGAAACCAATTTAAGTACTCAGATAAGCGAGGTGGTTAAGCTGTCTGCGGAGCTTCAGACAGCCAAAGCTCTTCTCAGGGAAAGTGAAGAAGAACGTCATGAGCAGTCTAGCACAATTGATTCCTTGAAGCTGGAGGCAGAGAACCTGCAAAAGAAGCTCCATGCCCACTCCCAGGAACTTTCTCGGGGACATGAGTCTGACACTGCCTTCCGGAAAACCATTGAAGCTCTCCGTAAAGAGTGTGAGGTGGTGGTGACGGCCTCGCAAGAGAAGAACAGGAGGATTAAGGCTCTGGAGACGCAGCTCAACCAGAGCAGAGAGGAGATCTGCCAGCTGGAAAATGCATGCAGGCTGCTTGGCCAAGAAAGGGAGGCGGAGCTTGCACGTAGAGATGAGGTGGAGAAGAGGATGGAGGCGGAGCTTGCACGTAGAGATGAGGTGGAGAAGAGGATGGAGGCGGAGCTTGCACGTAGAGATGAGGTGGAGAAGAGGATGGAGGCGGAGCTTGCACGTAGAGATGAGGAACTCGAGACTAAAGCCCAGGAGATTTTAAAGTAAGCAGTGTGAGATGCAGTGGGAACGTTTCCTTGGATGTAATATATTCTAGTTTATCTTCTGTATCAGATAATGGTGTGTGTAAACCGAGGCTGTTAGATATTAGGTGATGGTATGCTGTATCAACTGTGTCTCGACAGGCTGGAGAAACGGATGACTGGGGAGCTGGATAAAGTGAGTAGCTTGCATGCTGATCTGGAGCAGAAGGATGAGATCTCAGATCTCCAGGCCAAGATATCTCAGGACAGCGCAGACAGCGAGCGGCTGAGGGCAGAGGTCAGTGTGCACGGATCTCTGGGTAAGAGTAGAAGGACGGGGCTGCTTCCACTAGACCTGCCCTGACGGGGCACTGCGGGACGCAGGCCAGTAAGCACAGCTCAGTACTCTTAAGTATTTATTTCAATGATTTTCAATCAACAAAAAGAGACAAAGAGCAAACGAAAGTTGCCTCCGTAATCGTAGAAAGGTTCCACAGAAGAACAGTCAGTCGCAGGCAAAACTGCAAAATAAGCTAGTGAGCCACTGTTACTATGGTAACTGTAATGGTAGTAATAATAATTGGGGGTGATGCCTTCTGATGTTCCAGAGAGGCAGAGCGATGGAGAGGAAGTCACAAGGCAAGGTCGTGACCTCCACCGAACCCCAGAAGCCACAGGACAAGGACCACAGGACAGGACAACCAGAGCAAGAGACCCACAACACAGTGCAGCTCCATGAGGTGCAGCTTCTCTTTCTTTCTTTCTCTCTCTCTCGTAAGTTTACCACAGAAGTAACCGACGTACACAGTCATTTGTTTAGGTTTTGTTTTGTTTTTTTGAGTCTCAATGGTCGCTGCTCAGTCTAAAGAAAGAGACAAAGACATGATAAAGATTTCAAACATTTAAACGTTAAAGTGAAATGCAGCAGGGTGGAGTTTACATGAGCAGGGTGGAGTTTACATGAGCAGGGTGGAGTTTACATGAGCAGGGTGGAGTTTACATGAGCTGATGCTGAACCCTTACAGAATGACTGATGCTTTTATAGCGTCTCAAACAGTGACACACAAAGAAAAAAAACTTCATACATTTGTAAAGGTCGAGGGGTTACTGACTTGCTGGAGGTCAACAGAGAACCTATAGATAAATACAGTAGAAGGGTATAAACAGGCAGAACTGTCCAGAACAGCAGGGCAGAACCACCAAAACCTGGTGGTTCTGCCCTGCTGTTCTGGTGCAGACATTTCAACACTTGAACTCTGTCCTCCTTTCTTATCCAACTATGTTTGGAGATTCTTGTGTGATATTTGGCTGAGCCTGAGTGTTCAGATGTAATGATGATCTAATAAACATAGACCTGATCTCACCGGTACTGGCTGTGCTCTGTGCTGACTGGCAGGCTGGGCTGCAGGACTCCTCACTCCTCTCCACTGAGAGTGAGAAGGATGGACGCTTCCCTAAACCACAACTGGAGATCAGCTACACGCCCCTCAAGCCCAACCGCCTGAATGTCCGCAGGCCCGGAGGCGCTGGGTCCGTCACGGTCAAAATACGAAGCACGAAGAGGAAGAGGGAGGAAGAGGAGGTCAGAGTCGGCGCGCAGCAGGTGCACAACTGCCTTCAAAAATTTACACACACACTGTTCTTTTGGGAGTTGCTCACTATTATATGGGTAGTGGTCCTTGTAAACTGGTATTAACTGCCAGTGGGGGGTGTGTGTGTGTGCGTGTGTGTGATCTAGAACTCGGTGCAGTCGGAGAACAGGAAGCACATGTGTCTGCAGGGGAACTCCAGAGCTACCACGCTGCCTGCTCAGGTATGTGTCTGCATGGTTACACTCACCTGTCTGATCAGGCTAATGATGATCTTTAATCACTGCACAGCACTGTAACTGCAATTATTGCTCATTATTGAGATTGGCGAACATGGGTGATCAACATTAACAGGCTTGCTGGTAGAAATGTTCATTGATTTGTAGTGTGAGGATCCACAGTATCTTTATTATAAGACCAGACATAATATAACATGAAGTATGTT
The DNA here is from genome assembly GCA_025802075.1 of Tenebrosternarchus preto. Lineage (NCBI taxonomy): Eukaryota > Metazoa > Chordata > Actinopteri > Gymnotiformes > Apteronotidae > Tenebrosternarchus > Tenebrosternarchus preto. Next base: position 2,594,409 of record JAOYMR010000011.1, read on the forward strand.
TCGCAGGCTTTCATGTTTCAGGAAAATGTTTGTTGTTCATTTTGATCAGTTTTATCACGCTGTGCCAGTTCATTAGAACACATATTCCCAGTGTTGTAACTCGTACCATCCACACAACTCTAGATAGTTGCTTTCAGTAACACATCATTTTCATCTTTTGAGCAATTGTGAGGCATTTTCATGTCCTTCTCCAGCCCAGTCCACTGAAGCATCAGGATCCTCCCGCTGGTCTGAGAGGGAGGAAGGATAGAGCCCTGCAGAAGATCGAGGACTTTATCCAGAGTTCTCCTACCCTGCTCGGGGGCAAAGGTCAGCGCCAGCTCCAGATTTGGTGCTCTGTGGGTGTCCTCACCTGTCTGACGCAAGCTGCCTGTCTCTCCACAGCCAAAAAGATCATAGCTATGGTGAAATCACCCCAGACTGGCACGGAGACGCACGGCAAACCCAAGAGGTCCAAACGTAAACTGTTCAAGGCCCAGGTTTCATCCCCATTTGACCTGCCTTCTCCTGTGGTCAGTAGTGCCCTGCAATGTAGCATTCATATGAACACTATAGTGTTTATGTAGTGGGTTTGTTGTTGGGATAACTGAGATGATTTAGGGAATTGTAATTTTCAAGCTGTTCTGTTTTATTCATAGATTGTGGGAATAGATCAAGATGACAAAGAAAGTGATCATTTCATCATCAAGAGGAGACTTAGAACAAGAACTGCTAAGCAGCTGTAGCTGCAGGTATTCATGTTATGGTGAAGTCCTGTTTACTCAGAAAACTGAAAAAGAAGCCTCTATGTACAGTCTGACTTGAATTTTGCTGGATGGTGTATATAAATGATGTTTTACAAAGACTATTCCTCTTATCCACATTGATTTGTTCAACTTTGGATATTGTTTTCATTCCACATTTTGTTTTCTAAGTGTAGAGGTTCTTTTCAAACAGCAAACCCAACAAATGTCACATGATCATGCATGTACAGAGTGTGATTCTTTCTGGGGTAAGTGACTCGGGGAACCTTCTAGATGTGTGTAGGGTCAGTGTGCTGTCTGATGGTTGTTTGTTACATCTCAGATGACGGAGGGGGGTGTTGTCTTAGGAGAGGGCGTCATGGATTTTGGCTGCGATCTTCTGATCTCTGTGGCACTGCAGAACGTTCACTCTTGTACCCGCCACCCAGCAGGTACCCGGGGCCGTCTGGAGTGATTGCCTCTCCCACTGCTGCACTCTTTCCACTACGAGGCACCAAAGTTCACTTTGTTGTACCTTTGGCTCATTTTAAATAGCTGCAGTTCAAAACTGGGTGAAAGGTCAGGACCGTGGCATGAGCTTCACAGTAATCTCTGCCACAGCTGTGCCAGATGCACTTCCTGTCCCCTGAGCGTCCAGGTTCTTTGTCCTCTTCATACAAGATGGTCTGTTTCTGTCACTCCCAGTGTGTGTACACGAGTCTATCCCTGTCTCCCAGTCCGTTTCAGTCTCTCTCCCTGTTCCATGCACCACTCTTGTATCCTGTTTCTATATTTATCTTGTCACAGTGATCATCTCGTAGTGTCATTTTTATATATTTTAAATGATTGTGCAATTTGATTGGGGTATTTTAACAGCATAATAAATCTGATTTTTATGCATTTATTTGAAGAATTTCCATGTTCACCTCTCCTCTTGATTAGGGATGTACTCATCCACATAAAATATTCAAGTTAAGAACATGCAAAAATGTGTTAAAATTAAAAATACATATCGGTTTGTGTTGAACCACCATGCAAGGAAGTGCCATACAGTTTATGGGCAACAAAGAAAGTCATCGTAATCTTTAATCTCACAGCCGTTCTCACACCTCCAAGACGATTAAAGCATGGCTGCCCATAATCTCACTAAACTGTTGGCGAGACGCACTCTGTTTACAGTAGGACTGAGAATCACTGACGGGCGAATGAACTGGCCGTCTGGAGGGCTCATAGTTCGGCACATTAATGTGGTCGCGCCTCAAACCTACAGAAAGAGACAAGTTAGTGCCTGTATTCCTGAGAAATAAAACAAACTGGTTACACAAATCATAATATAACTACACCGAAGCAAACGAGTGGCTGTCTTGCTGCTGAATTGCCTGAAGCCTTTTCTCTCCGAATCCACCATAAAATCTAATGTTAAAATAACAAAACAATAACACTCGGGTGGGTGCTGTTCAGATTAAAATGTCTGTTACTACGTATTAAAAACATTGTCAGGCACCTCAATCTTTTGACTGGTACTGTTTGTGTGTGTGTATATGTACAGGTGCTGGTCATAAAATTAGAATATCATGAAAGGTTTTTTTTTTTTTTCTTCAGTCATTCCATTCAAAAAGTGAAACTTGTATATTATATTCATTCATTACACACAGACTGATATTTCAAATGTTTTTCTTTTCATTTTGATGATTATAACTGACAACTAATGAATCCCAGATTCAGTATCAAAATTTGAATGTTAAGACCAATACAAAAAAAAGGATTTTTAGAAATGTTGGCCAACTGAAAAGTATGAACATGAAAAGTATGAGCATGTACAGCACTCAGTATTTAATTGGGGCTCCTTTGGCCTGGATTACTGCAGCAATGCAGCGTGGCATGGAGTCGATCAGTCTGTGGCACTGCTCAGGTGTTACGAGAGCCCAGGTTGTTCTGATAGTGGCCTTCAGCTCTTCTGAATTGTTGGGTCTGGCATATCGCATCTTCCTCTTCACAATACCACATAGATTTTCTATGGGGTTAAAGTCAGGTGAATTTGCTGGCCAGTTAAGAACAGGGATACCATGATCCTTAAACCAGGTACTGGTAGCTTTGGCAACGTGTGCAGGTGTTGGAAAATGAAATCTGCATCTCCATGAAGTTGGTCAGTAGCAGAAAGCATGAAGTGAATGAATTTTTTAATGGGTTTTGTTTCCTCTCCAGGGTGCGGTTATCCCTATTACTTGCACTTTTTTCTACCACGCCTGTTCCTTCCCTTCGCCTCTATTACTGTGCTTGGACACAGAGCTCTGTGAACAGCCAGCCTCTTTAGCAATGACCTTTTGTGTCTTGCCCTCCTTGTACAAAGTCAATGGTCATCTTTTGGACAACTGTCAAGTCAGCAGTCTTCCCCATGATTGTGTAGCCTACGGAACTAGACTGAGACACCATTTAAAGGCCTTTGCAGGTGTTTTGAGCTAATTAGCTGATTAGAGTGTGGCACCAGGTGTCTTCAATATTGAACCTTTTCACAATATTCTAATTTTCTGATTATTAGAATTATTATTTTAATATTATTAAATTAATATTAATTTATTATAGAATATATATATATAAAAATTTTATGAAAAGCTATATATTTTATGACAATATATTTTATGAAGAAAATATATTGTGCTTGTATGCAACATTAATGAAGTCATATTCTATAACACATCATACTTATTTATTAACATTCACTTATGTAAGCTTTTACCCACACAAAGATGACATTCACCGCTGTACGCTTAGCACACAAAGAGTTACTATTGACGTAGGTCCATGATAGGTCCATGTGGTCCATGAGACTAACTATGGGTTAACAGTTTGTTAATCGTAGCCGGTTCTACTGTCAATAAAACGTCAACCTGAGGAAGTTGGTGTATCTTGCACCTTCACTACGTCCAGTATCTCCGGAGTCAAACTAGACTCAACAGATTTCTGCACGATGTGTTCGCGCGCTTGCGACCTGTCCTTGGTCCTGAAATGAAATTACTCGAACTATCCATCATACAGCGAATCAGTATCGATTAAATATGACGCCACAATTTCGTTCTGTTTGAACCTCATTTTCTTTTGTCTTCTTACAGATATGTATCAGATTTAGCTAACACAGTCAACTTCGACAACGATACTGAACTGTTTGAGTACCGCGTGGACTGAACGGCGTAATACGTGCGCCAAAGTGCCGCAAGATGATTACGCTTGATCCTTAGACTAAACCCTAAAAAACAAAAACGTTTCTTTTAGATTCAGCCCGACCTGTTAAATAATTATGAATACCAAATCAATTAAAATCTTAGCTAATTTAAAAAAACGTGTCATGAGATTTAAAACCACCTTTAGTTATGAACTGTGGAAGGTACATAACCTTCCCGATTTCTGTACTACTATCTCCTTAAAGTAATCACAAACCGACCAGTTGGATTTGGGAAAATTGCAGTTAATCTATTAACAGGAAAATCTCGATATCCGTCAGTAAATGTAAAATGCACTATACAACACAACAAATATACTGTAGTTAGACCAGCGGCGATGAACATTCATCATGTTTTCGCAACGTGGAAGTTGATGTGACAGCACTGATAAAAGTTCACCAGTATCTGTTTCGGTTGGGTATGGAGCTAAAACGCAGCCATAAGTATTTGAATCTGAATTTTGTATATTTGAATTATATCTACATTACATTTAATAAACTTGAAATATTTAATGGCGTAATTCATAAATTTGAATTTTAACAATGCTTTTTTATGTT
>JAOYMR010000011.1:2605788-2616201 GCA_025802075.1 Tenebrosternarchus preto
ATACTGCATACTGCATACTGGATTTAGCCAAATTCAGTACGCGAGTAGTATGTAGTATGCCATTTTGAATACAGCCTCAGTTTTCCCTAGTTTAGCCTTACCCATAATTCTTTTCCTTACCCATAATTCTTTTCCTTACCCATAATTCTGTTCCTTGTTACAAATTCAAAGTCATAAAATATTCTCCAAAAAGTTTATTTTCTGTTAATTTGCATGGGTGAAAACTATTAGCATATAAAATTTCTTTTAGTTGGTTTTCTAAAAAGTGCAGCATTGTTGAGTGCTGTTGGAGTAACGTGGGACTCTGCACCCCCAGCCTGGGCGGTGGCACATTTCTGGGTCTGTGCTGTTTGCTGACCGGCTGCGAGACGTTTGAGGAGGCTCTCGAAATGGCAGCCAAGGGTGACAGCACGAACGTGGACAAGCTGGTGAAGGACATTTACGGCGGCGATTACGAGCGCTTCAGTCTCCAGGGTTCTGCTGTTGCTTCAAGGTACCCTGGATCCCTCTGTATAGCCTGCAGAAGAATTCCTTCATAAAACTCTGAGTCTGAAACAGACACTCACTGGATTGTTTGTTTGTTTGTTTGTTTGTCCTGTAGTTTTGGTCATATGATGAGCAAGGAGAAGCGGGATAGCATCAGCAAGGAGGACTTGGCCAGAGCCACTCTTGTCACCATCACAAACAACATCGGTTCAATTGCTCGTATGTGTGCTGTGAATGAGGTTCGCTGTTTTTCTTACAGTCCCATTCTTACAACTACGAATAAGTTTAAATGTTATGACACTTTATTTACTGAGTTATGAGTATATTAGTAAAATCACTTATTACTTAAACTCCACGCTCATTATTTAATTAAAATTTGAATGCATATTATTCATTAACTACTGTATTCAGGAGCTGCACTGAAACTGCAATGAAAGCTTTGTATTTAAGAGTGAGAAACAGGAGTCTGGAAGCAGCCGTGTTCAGTCAGTGTTATGACAGAAGCTACATGAGCCATCGTGCTCTTGGTTGAAGTGAGATGAACCACAAGGGCACCAGACACCCCTAAATCAGCAACGCGGCAGGAGAGTAGAACCTTCTTCTGAAAGTAGAACCTTCTTCTGAGAGGAGAACCTTCTGAGTGCTTTCAGCTTCTTTACAGTGTTGCCTTGTGGCATGGAGATCAAGCAGCATTGTACAGGGCTATCACAGCGCCCAGAGCAGCCACAGGAACAGCTCTATCACAGAGCCCAGAGCAGCCACAGGAGCGGCTCTATCACAGAGCCCAGAGCAGCTGCTGTGCAGCTACGGTTTCTCCCTCTTACCCATGTTTTGTTCTTGGACGCTTACGAAGCAACTTTCATCAGGAATATAAATGAGTGGTCGGCTCAAACCTGGATGTGCGGGGTTATCTGAGTTCACCTGGAGTCCATTACTCATCAGGGAATTGAACTGAACTGTTAGGTTTTCTGTCTGATTAAGTTTTCTGTATGTTAGGTTGTTACCACCTGCGTGTAAAGGGATTAAACTTTAGTTGTTGCTGTGATAAATGCTTTCAGTACCATGAGTCACAGCCAGATGGCGCTTAAAAGCTTCACTCTTTTCTTTTTTTAAAGTGATTTTTAATTTATATTTATTCTGATATCTATATTTATATTTTATTTGTAGTTGAGCTTTTCATTCATTTTGCTCATTAGTAAATAGGTTACAGTACCATAAACGGGCTGCTCCTTTTTGAAAGGTTATAGGTTATTACAGTACCGTAAACGGGCTGTTCCTTTCTGATAGGTTATTACAGTACCGTAAACGGGCTGTTCATTTTTCATAGGTTATAGGTTATTACAGTACCGTAAACGGCTGTTCCTTTTTGAAAGGTTATAGGTTATTACAGTACTGTAAATGGGCTGTTCATTTTTCATAGGTTATATGTTATTACAGTACTATAAACAGGCTGTTCCTTTTCCATTTCAGAAAATTGAGAGAGTTGTGTTTGTTGGGAATTTCCTCCGAATCAACACAGTGTCAACCAAGCTGCTAGCCTACGCCATGGATTTTTGGTCAAAAGGGCAACTGAAAGCGTTATTTCTGGAACATGAAGTAAGTTTTCCCCCTTCACAAGTACAATATCATATCTAATTTAACTTATCATATATCGAACCATATTAAATACGTCACATTACTGATTGCCAGTGCCCTTCCCGATCCACTGCGGAGGGATAGAGAGGCGATGTGCGTGTGTGACAGGTGTCCTGGCAGGCTGCTAACCTCAGCCCTGCTGCTGTGTGCAGGGCTATTTTGGGGCTGTTGGTGCCTTCCTGAAGCTACTGAGGATGACCGAAGACCTCTGAGACACTTAAGGGACTCGGAAACCATCCACCCAAAAGCTGCTGTAAGATATCAGGAAAACCTCCTCCTGTAACAAGGAAGAGCTGCTCGAATCACGTCGGATATTTAGGACGACGCCCATATCCTCCTTCCCTGTTTGCAAGCTTAACGCCAGCCTAATCTCGACGTGTTAAAGTGGGTTGGAGATGTGTGTGAGTGTGTTTGCCACTAATGAGAAAAGCCTCCTGAGGTACAATCTACTGTACAACCACAATGTGTGTGTTAGTAGACCAGGTCCTACAAGCCAAATTCTTCTGATTTTTAGACTTGATGTCACATTTCTCCAAGTCAGTTTTTGTGTAGTTTTAAATGATCACAGAAGAACATGACTTAGAAGTGTTAGACCGAAAGTGGTATAAACAATCGTCTCTTTCCCTTGTTCTAAGTCATGGTTTTGTTATATTCTGTCATCATTATGCAAAACTAATCTATGCGATAATGTAGGAGAAAATGTTTCTGTGAAATTTTGGCTGTTTTTGTATGATTTTAAAGATTCGATAAGCTAAAATTCACACACTAGCCTGGGCATCACCAGAGTTCTGGAGCTCATATTGTAAAAACCACAAGGCCAAACCAAGTGACTACCAGTTCATCCATAATATGCACTGAATGAAGGTGATTCCAACACTAAAATATAAGCATTAATATTAACACCTGATATCCCCACCTTCACGCTTAATAAACTAAACGCTGTAGTCATGTGACATGACCTTGATCCCCAGCTCACCGTACAGGGAATATTTTCAATGTTTATCTTATTGGACTAAATTTCAGTTTTGGAAAATTACACTTCATAAATCATTAAAGACTTACACTTTCAATATTAAGAATCTCCAGTATTAATACAAGTCAAGGAGCTAGAGAGGCATCTGACTATTATTCTTCTCCTTTTATTTCTGGGTGGGTGGGGGGCCACAGACCATCATCTGCCAACTGTTAGTATATCAACACGAGTCTTGAGACTTAGACTAGGTTTGGGACCAAGCTTTCAGTACTTACTGATCAACTGTTTATTGGTTTGTTAGGCTAATATTAGAGTGCTGATTTGTGACTGTGTGCATCAGTTCTGGTGTTGGCCCATGGCTGGATCATGAACAGAGAGACTACTCCACTTACACCATTTCCTTTTTACCTTTGAGATGTACTTACACTGTAACAAATATTTTTTTTTGTTTTGTTTTGTTTATATTTAATCCATATTTTGCAGATTGTATCATTTTATTGATTGTTATATTTGTGGCATTACATTACATTTGTGGTATCGAAGCTTCGCCTGCTCCTCCAGATGGAGCCTGTACAGGTCTCTTACCTTTCCTTCAAATGCCTTCATCGTTGTTTCACACACGTGAGTCTCACCCCCCTTTTGCTATGACAGTGTCTGCTTTTTGTGTTCCTCCCCAAAGTTGTACAGAGATGAGCAGGTTCTGCCTGGTTCTGCCTGGTCAAGCATGTCCATGTAGGTGCACGTGTTCCTGACTTGGATCTCTGTAACTGTGAGATGTAGTTGAAGGGTGGAGACTCATGTATAATTGCGGAGGAGGAGCTGAGTGAGATGATCTGAGAGAGGCTCCGGTGGCAGGATAAACATGCCGTCAAACCCCACTGCTGAAGAAGCCGGAAAATCTGGAATTTCTAGTTATTAAGAAATGTTCAAGAGCTCTGTGCTCTGTCCAGGAAGGGGTTTTCTTCCAGGCTTATGTGACCATATCAGAATTATCCCAGAATGTGGTGAGACTTTAAATCTACCTCCCTGTGTATGCAGAATTTTAACACTGCATTGCTGGTCTGTGTTTTACCCATCTGACATGATACACTGACGTGGTATTTTAGGCAATTTACAGTGGGACATCAAATTATTCATTGTGAATTAAGTCACAAGGAATAGTCCAATAACAAAACTACTTCTCTTGGAAAATAATGAGGGGTGCAGAGGTTGCTGCCTCTCCCTGACCTCCACCAGCAGCTACCACCAATCACGTAGTGATTTCTGTTCAAACTGTTTGATATTCTGTCATGTAATGCATTTGCTCTAAGACCTGGATGATGATGAAGGCACTTGGGCCGTGTCCTGAAGGTCCTGTCAGCGGGACACCACACAAGCTCTGTGACGCTGTAGCTCCCTTCCAGCAGATCATTTGCACATCCCCCTCTTCGTGCTTCATGCTCTCAGATTCTCCAGCCTCAGAATTGCCTGTTATGTAGTTAGTGTCCGTTTGGTCCCTGAGCCTCTGGATATGCACGGCGCTGATCCACCACTGCTGTGCTCGTGTGTTACACCATGCCTTTCACTAACCAACACCAGGCTCTTCACCTGTGTGGTTCTTTATGTTGTAATATTGCATCCAGAAGTCTCTTCACCCTGTTAATTGTAAAATTTGCTGAATTAAACTGGTCTGTTCATGGTTTTGTGGTATGGTTTTAATGCGTGTTGGTGCTCTGGGCCACTACAGACTGATATTACTGCAGACAGAAGAGCCACGTGAATACAGGGCAGCGTGAGATGTGGAGGCGTTGAATTAATGTTGAATATGTGCTGTCTGTCGCTCTCACGTCTGCCAGACTCACGTCCATCACGCTCACGTCCGTCACGCCTACATCCGTCACGCTCACGTCCGTCAGGCCCACGTCCATCAGGCCCACGTCCGTCACGCTCACGTCCGTCAGGCCCACGTCTATCTCTTGCATGTTTGCATTAGCAGCAGCTTCTGTGTTCAAACCAGACGTACTGTCTTCCTGTTTTTCTTTTTTGTTAATCAGTTTGATTCTGTTTCTTCTAATCAGGAAATTTAGTCACACATACCACTCTTAAAAGATTCGACATTACACCGTCTCACTCTGGACTTGTTTTTAATTGTATTCCTTTCATTATTAGCATTTATAGTTATGCATATGACATACTGGAGACGTGGCCTCAGCTGTGTGCCACATTTAGGCAGGATTGAATTCAGCTACTAACAGAATGCTGCTGTAGTGTAAGGCTCTCTCTCAGCCATGGCCTCTCTGTGCTGACAGTATCTCTACTGCAGTGTGTTTTGTGTTTACATGTTGAAGTCTATGACATATTTATGTCCTGAGTGGAAAGAAACGCTCATTCCAACCTGAGCTGAAAATCACGTCATGACAACCTTTTTTTCTCTTGTCAGTAAATCTTATGAATACATATTAAAGGTAATAATTCTGTAAACAGGGTTAGATTGTCAGTGGTTTTGTGTGTGTGAGGATGGGACAAAGAATATTTATCTTTAAAGAAATCAAATGTAACCATGAAAACATGACTTCGAACGTGACATGATCGTTGGTGCTAGACAGGCTTTTTTGGCGAAAATGCCTGAGTGATACCAGAGGTCAGAGGAGCATGGCCTGACTGGTTTGAACTGAAAGAAAGAGTAACTCAAATACCCACTTTTCACAACCAAGGCAGCAGTAACTCAAATTACTACTTGTTACAACCAAGGCAACAGTAACTCAAATAACCACTTGTAACATCCAAAGCAGCAGTAACTCAAATTACGACTCGTTACAACCAAGGCAGCAGTAACTCAAATAACCACTTGCAAAAACCAAAGCATGCAGAAGAACATCTCTGAATGCATTTTGGACCTTGAACTAGATGAGCTACAGCAGCAGAAGACACACCAGGTGACTCTTCAGTCCAGGCAAATGAGACTACAGTTTGCTCAGGATCCATCCTGCCTTGTGTCAACTGTTCAGGCTAGAAGCGGTAATTTAATGGTATGGGGGATATTTCCTTGATACACTTTGGGTTCATTAATATGAGTTGAGCATTGTTTAAATGCCAGTGGACCTGAGTATTGTTGCTGAACATCTCCATCCTTGTATGACCACAGTGTACTCACGTGCCATATCACAAAGTTTAAATCAACTCAAACACAATCAAGTTCGCTGTACTCAAATCAACTCAAACATGAGAAGTCCTCTGTATTCAAATCAACTCAAACACGACAGAGTTCCCTGTACTCAGCTCAAACATGGAGGAGTCCTCTATACTCAAATAAACTCAAACATGACCGAGTTCCCGAGACCTCCACAATCACCAGATCTAAATCCATTAGAGCACCTTTGGGAATGGGAGGTGGAATGGGAGATTAATATTATGGATGCACATCTGACAAATCTACAGCAAGTGCATGGTGTTGATATGGACCAAGATCTACAGCAAGTGCATGGTGTTAATATGGACCAAGATCTTTGAGGAATGTTGAATCTGCCATGAAGAATTAAGGCAGACAAAAGTGGGATCAACACATTACTAACCAGATGAACCTGGTGAAGTGGTCTGTGAGTGTGTATACAGTACATCAAAACACCTTATTCAGAGTCCCTACTCAACAAAGATATTAATCTTACAAAACTGATATGGATGTCATGAGTAGCCAGTCCAAATAGAAAAATAAATCAATTAAATGCTGTCATGGCAGTCAATTAAGTTTCCACAAATGTTTCTCAATTTGTCTTAAATGTTTCTCAATTAGTATATGAACACAAATGTAAATAATTACAATCTTTTATTCACTTTTATTAAAACATGTTATAACTATTATATTACATTTAATTAACATTAATTTTGTTCTTGTTCTTTTACCATCGGCAAAGTTCAAGTGAATCAGACACAGAGGAGCGACTTCCCACGATACTCTTCTATGCGTAAATGCGTAATTACTTGCGACGTGTTTGGGGAGTGGAAAAAAAACTCACTAAGCTCATTGGTTCCGCACCAAGCACGCGCTTTTACGCGCAATGGTCAGGATGTTCTCGGAGCTGAAAAGTTGGCCGCCGGGGAAACTTAGGATGGTGGTGAACGAGTTTTGGATCCGCAGATTCAGTACAATATAACAAAATACGATGTGTTGACTTTAGGTTGCTGTAGGTGCGCCTGATAGACCCAATGAGGAATACGCGGACCGTAACTACAGAAGGCGACAATTAGGAATGGTAAATATACTGACTTTTCTTGTCATAACAACATATGTAAAACTAAATCTTGCGAAATCCGGAGCAAACAGATGTTATTATGAAAACAACAATAGGTAAACAAAGAAATAAACACTTGATAGTGAAACTCTGTAACTTGTTTGTAACTAACATGTAACTAACTTGATCATATTTTGGCAATTATTTAAACCTTATTAAATACTGATATAAACCGTATTAAATACTGATATAAACTGTATTAAATACTAATATAGGCAAAGGTTTTCATTCATGGTAAAACAAAACCATTATGCAAACACATTATGAATTAAATAAGATATGTCTTAAGATTGAAATTTTTAAATGGGTCGGGGGTACATTGAATAGACTTTCTAAGTTACTATATCAGTTTATAGCAAGTCGTAGCTTGTCGCCTAATTTAAGACTTTAGACGGAGCTTTCGCCATCCATGTTGCATTCCTGATTTGGCAAAATTACCGCGCTGCTGAAAATTCAGTGTCCATAAAGTAGACAAGCACATCTGAATGTGAAATGATCTCATTACAAAAAGAGGAAATGCCTTTTAAAAACTATTAAGGTCATCCTGACGTAACAAAGTCGCAGAGATATACATCCACATAGGTGTGCAAAGGTAGACAAAAGAGGCAGAGGCTAGACGGCAGGTCACAGAGATATAATACAGAAAATGTTTTTAAAAATGCGGAGATTTAAAATAAAAAAAGACAAATTATTTAAATAATTTTATTTAATTATTCAGGACAACACAGAACAAGAACTAAAGCTGTAGTTTTCAGAGTCAGTGCTTTCTGCTGAGGGAGCTTTGCTGTCTGCTAAACTCTGCCCTTTATCCACAAGGACAAAATATTTGAATTGATTATCAATGTGTTTGCTTGTGTATGCTGGAGGTGGAAAGAGAGCAGTCAGTAATGAGCAGCCATGACTCCCCCAAGCAGCCCATGTTTTTCCAGGAACAGCATATTTAAGCATTTAAGCACGCCTCAGCTTTTTTCAGTGTAGCGGTGGGGGTGAGAGACAGCACCGACCCTGGGCTCGTAAACACCTCATCTGATGAGGTTACACTTCCTCAGAAAGCACCACCCCTCCCCCTCCCCAAGACCCTGCCCCACCACCAACTGCCTGCTTGAGAAAATAATAGTGTGGGAAGGTTTGAAGTTGTAGAATGTGCCCTGAGGATGTCCCATCTCCACCAGGTAGCTCTCTGTTAGGAGGGACACTGTGCCTGTTAATGTTTCTGGTTCATCTCGTTACTTATTGTTACTTGATTGCTGGCATATGTCACCCTGACCTGCAGCCGACCGCACCGCAAGAAACACACCCAAACACAAGAAACACACCCCACCGCAAGAAACACACCCAAACACAAGAAACACACCGCACCGCAAGAAACACACCCAAACACAAGAAACACACCGCACCGCAAGAAACACACCCAAACACAAGAAACACACCCCACTGCAAGAAACACACCCCACCGCAAGAAACACACCCAAACACAAGAAACACACCCAAACACAAGAAACACACCCAAACATAAGAAACACACTCCACCGCAAGAAACACACCCCACCGCAAGAAACACACCCAAACACCAAATACAAGAAACACACCCAAACGTAAGAAACACACTCCACTGCAAGAAACACACCCCACCACAAGAAACACACCCAAACACAAGAAACACACCCCACCACAAGAAACACACCCAAAGACAAGAAACACACCCAAACGCAAGAAACACACTCCACTGCAAGAAACACACCCAAACGCAAGAAACACACTCCACGGAACTCCATGACCAGTGGAGGCACAGTGTGAAGAGTGTGTGCGTGTGTGTGTATGTGTGTGTATGTATGTGTGTGTTTGTTTGTTTGGGACGCACTACTAAAGCTGAAGAAGAACCGGGGGAGGCTGCAGTGCTAATGGCTGAGAAGGCGGGAGCGCCCCCTCTGGATGGAGGCTGGGGCTGGATGATCGTGGCCGGCTGCTTCCTGGTCACTGTCTGCACACGCGCCGTAACGAGGTAACCTTGTTTGGGCTGTGTAACCAGCTCTGTCTGTCTGCACACTTTTATTGCTTCATTTCCATAACACCACAGTGTTGCTTCTAGATTCTGTCTCTTCATGTTTGACTTTTTTTTTCAGTGCAGTCATGAACACTGTAAATGCTGGGAAGTGTAGGAAAGATGTTTTATGTTAAAACACCCATAAACTTCAGAGTTATTATTTAGTTATTAAACTTAGCAGGTATACTATTCAATATTGTGAATTATTCAGTAACACTGAAACTGATATATAGGATTGTAGTTACAAGAGTGAGTATCCAGAGCCTGGACTCCCCACTTGGAGTCTTGGAGCAGAAAGATTTAAGGTTGCCTGCTTGTTCCACGTATGGTAAAATGATGTTTAAAACACAGACATATTCCATGCAGGGACCGTGCTCACACTATATTTAGGGCTGAGAATCGCTGAAAGCAAATCCACTGGTTCACAGAGTGACAACAGGTACAGAGCATTTCATGTCCCAGATCTCTCAGTTCAGGTTTCATTTGACACACTGGTAAACAACTTGGCAAGTCCTCAAATGAGGAGCCAGTCTCAAGACCAGTGTGAGGGGCAGCAGTCCACTGTCCACCACTAATTACTAAGAATGTTTTCACATGGTGTTTTTAATGTTTAGTTTATGTTTGAGTGGAGTTAAATATTAGGTCTTTGTGAACTGCTGTTTATCTTAATCCCATGAAGTAGAGATGTTAAAACATTGTTACCTATTCATTATCCAAGAACATTAGGTGAAATTAATGATTGTTTCTCAACTACATAATCTTATCAGGACTTTGTCTGATTTGTAGATATTAGTGTCATTCAGCTTGTGAACATGCCAGGAGGAAAAAATGGTGTGATCAGATCCCTGCAGAACCACGTAGAACCATGCAGAACCACAACAGAACTGATCAGGGCTGATCAGAACCATGCATAACCATGCAGAACTGTGTAGAACTCATCAAAATTGCTCAGAACCAATCAGAACCATGCAGAACTGCTCAGAAGCACTCAGAACCATGCAGAACCA
>JAOYMR010000011.1:2621744-2637088 GCA_025802075.1 Tenebrosternarchus preto
AGGTTCAATATTGAAGACACCTGGTGCCACACTCTAATCAGCTAATTAACTCAAAACACCTGCAAAGGCCTTTAAACAGTCTCTCAGTCTAGCTCTGTAGGCTACACAATCATAGGGAAGACTTCTGACTTGACAGTTGTCCAAAAGACAACCATTGACACCTTGTACAAGAAGGGCAAGACACAAAAGGTCATTGCTAAAGAGGCTGGCTGTTCACAGAGCTTTGTGTCCACGCACATTAATAGAGAGGCGAAGGAAAGGAAAAGATGTGGTAGAAAAGTGTTCAAGCAATAGGGATAACCGCACCCTGGAAAGGGTTGTGAAACAAAACCCATGCAAAAATGTGGGGGAGATTCACAAAGAGTGGACTGCTGCTGGAGTCAGTGCTTCAAGAACCACCACACACAGACGTATGTAAGACATGGGTTTCAGCTGTCGCATTCCTTCAAGCCACTCTTGAACAAGAGACAGTGACAGAAGCGTCTTGCCTGAGCTAAAGACAAAAAGTACTGGACTCCTGCTGAGTTGTCCAAAATTATGTTCTCTGATGAAAGCAAATTTTGCATTTCCTCTGGAAATCAAGGTCCCAGAGTCTGAGAGAGGAGAGGCACAGAATCCACGTTGCTTAAGGTCCAGTGATGGTTTGGGTGTCATGTCATCTGCTGGTGTTGGTCCATTGTGTTTTCTGAGGTCCAAGGTCAACGCAGCCGTCTACCAGGAAGATTTAGAGCACTTCATGCTTCCTGCTGCTGACCAACTTTATGGAGATGCAGATTTCATTTTCCAACAGGACTTGGCACCTGCACACAGTGCAAAAGCTACCAGTACCTGGTTTAAGGACCATGGTATCCCTGTTCTTAATTGGCCAGCAAACTGTAAAGAGGAAGATGCGATACGCCAGACCCAACAATTCAGAAGAGCTGAAGGCCACTATCAGAGCATCCTGGGCTCTCGTAACACCTGAGCAGTGCCACAGACTGATCAACTCCATGCCACGCCGCATTGCTGCAGTAATCCAGGCTAAAGGAGCCCCAACTAAATACTGAGTGCTGTACATGCTCATACTTTTCATGTTCATACTTTTCAGTTGGCCAACAATTAGAAAAATCCTTTAGTAATATTCTAATTTTCTGAGATACTGAATTTGAGATTTTCATTAGTTATCAGTCATAATCATTAAAATTAAAAGAAATAAACATTTGAAATATATCAGTCTGTTTGTAATGAATACAAGTTTCACTTTTTGAATGGAATTACTCAAATAAATCAGCTTTTTCATGATATTCTAATTTTATGGCCAGCACCTGTATAAGCAGAGCTAGCGAGCTCTGAATCAGGTGAGTGTAATTAGTAATCAAGTGAGTGTAATAAGTAATCAGGTGATCCTGAACGCTGGAGGCGTATAAAACTCTCAGGAGCGTGTGTTCTGGCCGAGAACGTGACAAATAGAAATTGAATCATTTTTTTCTGGGATAACCTTTTCTACCTCCATTTCTTATTTCTAAGTTATTGCTCACACGTTTAATATCTGTGAAAACGACAGTTTATAAGAAATTTATACAGCGTGGACTGTATAAAAGGTAATTTTTCAACAGTGTTCTAACAATGATGTAAGATGATATCTCTAGGTAACATACTAGTTTGGGGCAGGGCTGATGCGATAAGAACAGGTGAGGGATCAGGCTCAGGCAGTTGCCTTTTCTGGTTTGTTTTTCGTCACACCTGAGGAAAGATCATTATAATCCCCATCGCCACAGATGTTTGCTTTGTGGATTGGACAATGCCTTACAATCTTACAAAATGTCCGTTTCACGATTGCAACCACTAGCTGTCACAAAAGGCCCAACATTCGTTCATACAGTGATTAGCTAGATGGCTAATTTGGCATCCAGTCTGCTGGCAGTTACTAATAACTGGCGCATATAAAACTTTATTTCTAATCTTATTTTGCTTCCAGTAATCCTATATGTGTAATTAAATAATCTGTTACGAAGCAAATGAATAAGATAGTTATCATGAGCTGAGACACCACCCAAAACACATTGAACAGGGTTTAACGTCGCGGTGGAATGTTTTATATACGTGCAATTCAGGAAGACGCATATAGAGTTTGTTCGCGTAGATACTTCTGCACGCTCTCCGTGTCGGCCGTTCCACGTTGTTCACGTGCGCCTGTCTGTTTTTGGGATTAGTGTTCGATTGCTCTAATTTGCAGCTCCAAAAGGCGGGTCGTTCATACGATTCAACCAATCACCAATCTCTGTATTTTGAAACGTGAAAGTGACGGTTTGAATTTCAAGGCTTATGTAGTCGGACGCGTCATTGTTATAGTCCATTAAATAAATCCACACGCATATAATTAAAAATTACATATTAATTATTTATACGTTATGTGTACAACTTACAGTGTTATTCAGTATCATTGCAAAAGCGTTACATTTGTAGTATAGTTAAAGAACCAATGAACAGACATTTGAAAACATGACAGAAGATATACTTCAATTTTTCGGTATCCGAACGCAAGATCTGACACTGCATGAATCGGGCAGATGAGGATAATTGTCACCCATTACACACTACCCTGTGGTAGCGTGGCCGAGCGGTCTAAGGCGCTGGATTAAGGCTCCAGTCTCTTCGGGGGCGTGGGTTCGAATCCCACCGCTGCCAAGCTAATGATTTTTGTGTCCAAGCAAACACGACTTCATATCGGATTATTAGTGCGTAGATGGTACAGTGTTAGGCAAGATATCAGTTACTCAACAAGAAATTAGGCTTCACTACACAAAAGATACCACTCATAGAAATATAGCAAGTTACACAAATATGGCAAAATACTTTACTCAGAAGCTACTGCACGGTGTACCAATCTAATGCCAGATTAGTGCAAAATGACAGTCAGATACACTGGTTAAAACATCTCTTGAAGAAGAGCCCATGGTCTAACACAGTGTGGAAATGACGTTATATGAAGCATCGAGACATAAATAAAAACTACATGCTTACTGCTGGGAATAAAACAAAAATGTTTTTGGCCTATTAGGTAAACCAGTACTCTAGGAAACAAGACATGGTTATAGGTTTAAATCAATTTAAAGTTTCTAGGGAAAACAAAACCATATTAACAGGCATCTTATTTCCTCAGGGCCTCCCTAAATGAAAAAACTTCAGGCCCCAGATAAGTTGATTCAAGTTACAAATGAATGTTTTAGAATCATGCTAAACCATATTAACACCATAATTATAAAGCATGGCTCAGAGAGCGATCACTGGGACAACAGCAAATGAACTGGTCCAAGCTGTCCTCAAATACATGTTTTAGTGCTGGGAGGATGTGAGGAGAGGGGAAGGCGGGGGGGAGTAATGGTGCATGGTTGGGCCCTTATTGTTCTAACAATAGGTGTTTGTTTACACGGCACAAGAGGTGCCTGTTTACAAGGCACAAGAGGTGCTTGTTTACCCGACACAAGAGGTGTTTGTTTACACGCCACAAGAGGTGTTTGTTTACACGGCACAAGAGGTATTGTGGTTTCTCTTTGGTCTGAAAATATCTTTTCTTACACCAAACCATCTTTCACATGCTGCTCTTGCTGGGACCTCTGTGTTGGATTTAAGAAAGACATTTTTCATCAATGGCAGTGGCAGTGAATGCATTTACAAGTTTGGTTTCAGGTGACTGTAAGTAGTAGTCCACTTCATTCAGCTCTGTGGCTGATCTCAGTGATGGGAACTACCCTGTTACCTCATCACCATCATCAGAAGTGCCCTGTTACCTCATCACCATCATCAGTACCCTGTTACCTCATCACCATCATCAGTACCCTGTTACCTCATCACCATCATCAGTACCCTGTTACCTCATCACCATCATCAGTTGCATTGTCATCTCTGTTTACATGTGACCTGAAGACTTGGTTTGAAGCAGGTCTACTTCCCTTCACTGGGGATGTAGGTCGGTCTGAACACTGAGATTGAAAAATGTAGTCAAACCTTTTATTAATCCTACTGATGATGGCATCTACCAGGGAGATACAGTGATGAAGATGGCTCTCCCGCTTCATTGGTTACATCTTCTCAAGTAGAATTGAAACAGTTGGCACCAACACTCCTGAGAAGCTTCATTCGATCAGACTGTAACACGTCAACAGCCTTGGCCAAAGGCATCATAACCTTGGAGTGCATTCCTTGAACTATGAAGTTAAGAATGAGTTTATTGAAGCGTTCCTGAGATATGTGTGTTAAATATTTAACTTGGCTGCGTGCGCATGTGTGTGTGGGTGTGTCGCTTTCGGCCGGTCTGCTGACTCCACTGACATACACATGTGTGTGTGTCGATAGACAAGTGGAGTAGAAGCTCGCGCATGAACATACTTTATTTCTGTCTGATTGTTGCGTTTCAAAATCATACTGCAGAGCAAGTATGACCCTTAACCCTAACCCTACATTCTTCCTGCACTGTTTATTCCTTTGTGAATGTGTGATTATGACACAACTTTCAAAGGTTTAATACTTTATTTCATATATACAGATGCATGATAAATCAGGTGCAAAGATGACATCAATATATAGTATTTTTGATATGCACTAAAGTGCAGAATAAACTAACATTTCACCACTACATAGTACAACAAGTATTGTCTATGGGCTTTAGACTTTAAAGCATTAACAGTAAATAAAAAGCTGCATTTCCTTTCATTACATTACAAGGAAATTATCATATGAACTTAATTGCATGAATATATGAATATCTAATTAGACCTTCACCATTTTAAATTTCCTACATGATCAATAAAGTCTTGTCTTGTCCAATAATTGAATATGTCAATAAACCCTACTGTAAAGAAAGTTCACAAACTGTACTGTAAAGAAACCCTACTTTAAAGAAAGCCTAAGTTCACAAAGATTACTGAGGTACTCGTCGTTGTCCACATAGCTCAGAGCTTTCTCAAAGCATTCTATAGCATGACGTTTATCTCCTTGTCCCTTATGGATGAATCCCAGTATTCCAAAAGCCTCTCCATCTTTAGGATTTCTGGCGATTCTTTTCTCTGCTATTTTTTTCAAATATGCAGAACTTCTCTTCCCTGCCTTTGTGTCTGGGCCAGTCTGTAGACACTCTATGTAGTGTTTGATGGCAAGAGGTTCACATCTCATACTGTGCTGCTGGAATTCTGCATAATTTAATGTAACTACCTGGTAATGTTCATTTTTTTCTTTGGCTATCTGGAATGTAGTCTGGAACAACTCTTCTGCCTTTGAAATATCCCTGTTCTCTCCATACTGTACTGCTAGCTCACTCATAGCAATGATGAAGGATGGTTTCAGTGTGGTGGCTTCTTCTAGATGATATATGCACTGTTTCCGAACCCGCTGAATCTCAACTGCGTTGCTACGGTAGTTTCCTGCCTGAAACAGACTGGCTTTCTTTCTCTTGTAGCAGAGTGCTAGCTGATGGTGTATGAAGCTCGACTTGGGTGCCCTCTCTAACGCTCTCTTCAACAAAGCAATGGACCTTTCCACAGACCCTTGGTACCTGAAAAACATCCCAACATATCGAATCACATGTGGGTGTTCTGGAGAACTCTCCAACGCTTGCTCCACTAGGTTCTCGGCCTCACTGTACTGCCTGTAAACACTAAGTCTGAGACCAAGCAGAACTTTAAGCACATCATTATCCGGGTTAGTGTGTACAGCTCGTCGTAGCTGTTTAACTACAGGGCAGTCTGTGACACTGGAGAGCTCAGTATCTGACCGGTACAGAACAATGGCATAGCCAGCATTCCATTCACCTTCATCAGGCTCCAACTCCAAAGCCTTCCTAAAGCATTCTTCAGCCCTGTCATAGTACTTGCGTGAGAACTTGAGGAAGGTCCATCCCTTCTCTCCGAGCACCTCAGGGTAGGGGACAGAGGGAGAGTCAGGTGGATATTTATCACTGATCTCCTTCAGTTTATTTAAATAGCTTTCACACTCTCCATAAGCTTTCATATGATAGTGTAACCATGCAAAGTTTCCATAGGTGACAATGAGCAGTTTATCACATTTGTCTCCGTGGTTTTCTCTTGTCAGCTCCTCAGATCTCTGTAAGTTGCTAAGAGCCTCATCATGAGACCCCAGGAGATAGCGTACAAATCCTAGAAAGTTGTATGTCCGTGCAACTCCTGCATCCCTCCCTAGATCCAAGTCAATTTGATCCTCCAGCCGATTTAGAAGATCAGTGAGATCTGTATCCTCCTTTCTCAGAGCCCAGGTGAAATGGCACTCTAGTTGAAGAAGCCTGGTTCTGAAAGATGCGTCTTGAGTCGAACTGGTAGGGAAGCAATTAACTTGGTCAATAAAATAACTAAGTCAACTAAGATAAGTAAATTAAATGATCTAATAACAGACAAACTGATATAAAAAGAGCACTTGCCTCATGGTTTGATCGTGACCGGAATGAGCACTGAAAATCCTCCGCCTGTGGATTTCAAGACATTCAAAATGTCTTGATTAGAATGATTTGGGTAGGCTATAACGCGTTCAAAAACAAGTTACCGTCGAATATCCTGGACTGGGAGAAACGGCTCTGCTGTTTTGTTGCTCTGCATCGTAAGCGCAATGGTATTTTCCTACACTCCTAACTTTCGTTTACCCGTTCAAGCAGACTCGGCGCAGTCGCAGTTCATGAAAACGATACTACTTCCATTAGCAAGGACGTCTATGGAACAGAGGTGTTCCTGTCGTAATAGTACCTATAATCGTACAACAGATTAAAGACGAGAATTACTATTCACATTTTTAAAGAACGCTTTTTAAATAGATCATTCCTTACAAACTGTAATACAGCCCGCGTTTTCCAGTGTAAGTTATGCACTACACACACATCGTATTTACACACTACAGACCTCACCACTAGCACTGTAGTGGCTGTTCTGTTCCTGTGATGTTAATGAAACGCTAAGAATTTGAAACACTCTTTTCATGCATGTGATGTATTTTATGCAGTTTAATTTCAGTGTATGCATTACTCTGTCGTTACAGTGTAGTTGCAGAGGCGACTTCATCATCCAGTCCGTGCTCTTGTTCCGCTGTGTTTACAGAATAAATACTTTATATTTTCTGTAAGAATTAAAGAACAGCATTTACTTTGTTTTCTGTGTAATACTGACTTATCATCATCTTCCCATTACATTCTTGTGCAAATAAGTGACACACACACACACACACACACACACACACACATCTTTCTTTCACGGTCCAGTTCTGGTGCTCATCTATCAGGAATCAGCAGCAGGGCCCTTTGACCTGTAGCTACACAGCCTCGTTCACACCAGCTTCAGGAATGGATTATTCAGTTTCTCTGTCTTGTCTCATTTGCGTTCATTCTATTTTGTGTTTCTCTTTTTCCTTGGCCTTTGTTTTGTCTTTGTTTCCTGCACTTTTTAAACTCCAGCTTATTCAGTACCTCATAGTTACAGTACTCACCATTACAGTAGCTACCATAATAGCAGTATGCTGCTCTGGAAAAATAACCATTCTGCTGTCTCAGTAGTGCCAGGAGGCTTTCAGTAACCCTTTATATATTAGTGAAGTCAAATTTTATTTATTTAGCGCTTTTTATAATAACTGTTGTCTCAAAGCAGCTTTACAGATGCCAAGCCCCCAGTGATCAAGCCAAGGGCAACAGTGGCAAGGAAAAACTCCCTGAGAGCGTGAAGAAGAAACCTTGAGAGGAACCAAGACTCAAAAAGGGGGGGCCATCCTTCTCTGGCCGACCGTCAAGCACCACAATAACAATAGTACAAATAGTAAAGTCTATCCATGAGCAGCAGTGAGTGATGTTCAGTTGGTGAGATTCAAGCAGAAGAAGGACCTCAGGGTGGATCAGGAATCTGGATCTCTGGAATCTCCTGGAGCCTCTCCTGGGAGGTTAAGAGAGAGGGGGAACAGGAGACCACAAAACATTAGATATTAGAGGCTCTTTTAATACAACGAGTGTGGAAAAAATGTACACTTGTGCAGAGGGCAAGCAGAGACTCCAGCAGGACTAGCTATGACATCATAATTCAAAAGGGGGAGAACCAGGAAGGAACACAGACATGTGGGAGGAGCCCTGGGATGTCCAGCCAATCACTGTCACAAACTTGTGAAATGGGAATGTGACAGCATCCAAAAATCCCAGTTTACCAAAACACTTCCATGACACTTCCACACAATCTTAAATGATTTCCGGAGTTTAAATAGCTGAGGCCTTTATATCAAATGATTACAGTATTGTAGTACTTATAATACTGTAGTAGCTTCTACAGGTAAACAGTGTCCATATGGGTAAATGTGTTTCCGAGATAAAATACAGACTGTAGCAGTAGCACGATGTAGAGAGGCTCTTCCTCGTAGATCATCTTCTGGTCAATGGAAGTACAGTGCAATAGAAACAAGCAAGACCTTTTCCCAATAAAAAGTTATTCTTCGTTACACTTAAGACACACTAGATGGCAGTAAAGGCAAAAATAATTATTCGCGTGGGCGCATGTCTGTGTGTAGGCGTGCGTCGTATAGTGTAGTAGATGTGTCGTAATTTTGCGGAAGCAGTCTGTTACAGAAAAGCCTCTTTTAAGACAGAAAATATTAAGTGACTATTATTTTTAAATAAACAAAATTACATGCATCTGAATAAACGTTATAATGTTGTTAGTGGCTGAATAAACAAAACAAATAATGTTTTTGGCTTTGGGATCTGGGTTTTCGGATCCAGGATCTTGGGATTATCCCCTCCAGCCTGAACAGTGTGAATGCAGAACCAGAGCGAGAACATTCGCTGTCTTGAAGAAAAACTCTTGACTGAATCGAAACCTAAAACAGTACTTCCCGTTTCCATTTCGGCCATTATCAGGATTTTGTAGGCTTTACTAAAATACTTTATAAGCTTTATTTTGTTTTATTTATTTTAATAATATTTTTATTTATTTGCAAATACAACATATGTTTATCATATATCATTGTGATATATAATCTGTTCAGAACATTATATTTAACCGAACTGTTAACCAATGCCTAAGTACCTGTAGTGATTATAAGTAGAAATCGAGTAGCTTTTCCTCTTTATTGATACCAACGCACGACGTGACACATTTGGTGAAATAATAATGAAATAATAATGAAAAACTAATAAAACAAATTATAACCGACACGTTATTTACGTATCGATATTGTGAAAACGTGGCCATTTCCGGCATATAACCAACTCGAGTGGATGAAATTACACATACATTGAATTAGATTTCCACAGTTTAAAGTTTTTTTTAATGCATATGTGATTTCTTTATTAAGATTTACATCAGTGCATCATTGGTTTAACCATGTTTACGGTTTGTCTGAAAAGAAGCTGTTTATGAAAGCCACTTTACTGATTTAGTTGAATAACGTCCCAGTGTTCTTGTTATATGAGCTGTATGATTTTGCTGAATAACGTAGCGATACCTTGTTATATTGGCTGTAGGAGATTCGCAAAAAAAAGAATGTTTGGATTACACAAAGTCGCAAAGTGTTATCGTAAATCTTTTTCCGTGTTTGCAGTTTGAAAAAGTAAACAAAAGTATAACAATTTAGCTCTTGTATGCTAAGTTTGTTTTACATGACCAGATTAGGGCACACACCTGTATTTCGATAAAATATCAATTTCGCAGCAAAAACAGCAAGTTAGACGTAATCGGCACACCGCCATGGAAGTTCCGAGAGGCGCGCCAGGGGAAATCTCTCGAGGAGGTGTGACAGCAGACCTATATAAGAACAGCATGCGCTCTTTCCTCACACACACATGGAGAGCAAGATGTCTCCAATTCAGATTATCTGGGGCTGCATCCGCCAGTACGAGACCTGTCTGAGGTCTCCCTTTTTCCCTGTCCTGTTTTCTCTGACAGTATACCTAAGCTTCTGTCTGCCTTTCGTGGTGCTGGACCTCCTGTCTTCCCATGTGGCACTGGTGAGGAGATACAAGATCCAGCAGAAGAGCCAGGTGTCCTTGGTAATGATGTGGAACTGCCTGGCGCTCTCACTCTACAACCACGCCATCTACATCTTCCCCCTGAGCGTCCTGCACTGGTACTGGCATCCAGTCACCCTCCCTGTGGATGCTCCTGCTTTGCTGGAGATTCTTCGGGATGTGGCCTCCTGCCTGCTCCTCTTCGACTTCCAGTACTTCGTCTGGCACCTGCTTCATCACAGGGTGCCCTGGCTCTACCGCACCTTCCACAAAGTGCACCACAAACACACCTCCACCTTCGCCCTCACCACCGAGTACTCCGGCGCCTGGGAGACGCTGTCTCTTGGCTTCTTCGCAGCGATGAACCCCATTTTGCTGAGGTGCCACCCCCTCACCGAGATGCTCTTCCACGTGCTGAACATGTGGCTCTCAGTGGAGGACCACTGCGGCTACGACCTGCCGTGGGCCACGCACAGGCTTGTCCCCTTTGGACTGTACGGGGGTGCACCACATCACGATCTCCACCACCAGAAGTTCAAGACCAACTATGCGCCATACTTCACCCACTGGGACAAGCTATGCGGCACACTGCATTCTGAGTGAAGGCGTCACGAGGGACGAGTGAACTGTATACTCTTTTGTATCAAAAGATCACTAGAAAGGAAGCTTCTGCTTTTTGTGGCTCTGGACTTCTTGTCTTCTTGCATGGTGCTGGTGAGGAGATACAAGCCATGTGTTTTAGATTTAATGACTCTGCTAACTATCAATCAGTACATTTTCATATTTGTGCTTACTTTATCTATATGAATTAACAAAATATTTCATAATATTTATTGAAAGTATATGAATTTAGAAAGTATATATGTTGTAAGAGTATTGATATATGTGTGTATTTATTTTATATATTTGAAGGCATTGATGTACATGAAGGTTTATTTTGTACTGTTATGAATTATTTTGTACTGTTACTAATTTATTTATTTACTGTCTTTGAACAAACATTGAAGGACAAAATGTTATGAACAAACATTAAACCTGGAACAAATGCAGAAAAAACATGAGGTGCAAATTGTTGACGTATATGTTCAGATTTAATTGGCACGTTCTCATGGAAATATAATAAACTGATTCTGATTCCTCGCACCCGGTGCAGGTGGAGATAGTAATGGATGGCCAAACACATCTTATCTCTCCGAGTTCCTGTGAAAAGGTCTAAACTTTGAGCCTTTGCATTTTGATAACTGCAGTAGATGCCTTTTCTGGTTTACCTGTTTAAAGCAACAAGCTTGTTTTTAGATATAAAATATAGGTATAAAAGAAAAAAGATATATAAATATAGATATAAAAAGATAAATAAATATATAAATAGAAGTAGAAACACAGTTATATTAAACCTGCAGTCAAAGTATGGCCATACATATAGCAATTATAAAATAAGTCTTGTAATTATAAAACAAGTCTATGCAGAGCGCCTGGTTTATCACTACTTTCACTAAACACGGCCTGCCTCCATCCCACCGATTCCATTAGTTCCACAGCTCTTCCTCATTCTCTGGGTTCCACTCTTACCTCACCTTTGGTACTGTAACATTCACACTTCTAACACTACACACAGTTCTTTTTCTAACACTACACACAGTTTTTTTTTCTAATACTACAAACGGTTCTTTTTCTGAGATAGTCGATAAATCTCAGATCAGCTTCAGTGTTCAATGCTTTTCTAAAAGCTTGGGAGAAATTCCAAGTTTCTACTGACAGGGAATCACAGTGACGATTATTCTTTATTACCAACTTCCAGAAAAGGGATTTCTACTCCAAGTTATCAATGACGCACCGTGGATCAGCAGTAACAACCGACCTGGAGCCACACAATACTGCCATACCTTCAGGAGTGAGAAATCTGACATGTTACAATCATATAAGATCTTATATGATCTTATATGATCTTATTCCACTCAATTTATAGGAGATACATATACTGACCCTGGATGCCATTGATGTGATTTTTAACCAAAAAATCTCAATCTAAAAGAAATCAAGTCCTAGATGAATCATAACTATCTGCAACTTGATGAAATTGGTCTGGTCTTGAGTGCACTGATGCAGTAAGATATCTGGGGTTCCTATCAGTTAAAGACAAACCCTATATCAGAAATGTATGTATCACATTTAACTGCAACCTAAACTTTAAAATGCCATTTTAGCAATGTCTCCAGAACAGTATTTTATGATTTCCATAACATAGCTCAAGTTAGAAGTATCCTTACAGAAACTGATAGCATTAAAGGTGGCGCCAGTGTGTGGCAACGTCTCAGGTGTGTAAAGACACCTCTACTTTTCAGTAAAGTAACTAATCTTACTGAGTGTATTGATGCTAGTAAGGACTGGATGAATTGTAACTTTCTTAAGTTGAATGAAGACAGGACAGAGGTTCTGGTTGTTGGCTGTGATGACATCCCAAGTGATTTGCAGGCAGCTCTTGGTCCTTTCACATCAAAAGTAAATGCTTATCCTAAAAATCTGGGTGTGGTCTTTGCTCCTCAGTTACAGGTTTCAGTTCATATTAAGAAGCTTGTTCAGTCCTGCTTCTTCCAGTTGAGAAATATTGCAAAGATCAAACATATTTTTTCTTTTCAGGATTTAGAGAGAGTGATTCATATGTTTATCTCCTCTCGTTTGGACTACTGTAATGCCGTATACACTTGCCTTAGTCAAGGAACTGTAGAAAGACTTCAGTTAGTTCAAAATGCAGCTGCTCAACTTTTAACTAAAACTAGACGCAGGGATCACACCAGTCCAGTGTTAGCATCCCTTCTCTGGTTGCCAGTGAATTTTAGGATTTTAAAGTGTTGGTTTTGACCTATAAGGCACTACATGATGAAGCACCTGAATACATTGCTGATTCTAGTACCCCATACAGGTCCCAGGTCATTGAGATCTACAAATAAAGGGCTTCTTATTGATCCTAGAACTAAACTGAAGCGTAAGGGAGATGTTTGCAGTTTATGAACCTAAATTATGGAACAGTCTCGATATCAGGATGGGTTCTCTCTGGAGTCTTGGTCCTACAAAGGTCTATTCCTTGTTTCTACCCAGGGAGTTCATCAGTGTTTCTATCCAGGGAGTTCATCCGTGTTTCTATCCAGGGAGTTCATCAGTGTTTCTATCCAGGGAGTTCATCCGTGTTTCTATCCAGGGAGTTCATCAGTGTTTCTATCCAGGGAGATCATCCTTGTTTCTACCCAGGGAGATCATCCTTGTTTCTACCCAGGGAGATCATCCTTGTTTCTACCCAGGGAGATCATCCTTGCTCCTGCCCTCAGCTTTGCTCATCATGGATCTGGACCTATACATTTGTATAGCTGCTTGGTGACAGTGTGTGTTGTAAAACTACTATATAAATACATTTGTCATGACTTTTAAATTCTACAGCTAACTTGTGTTTCAATGGTCCTGCCCCTTTATACCTTAGGAAGGTAATTATGAGGCCTTGCACTCTCAAGGGTCTCAGATCAGCTGATAAACACACTCTAGTGGTGTTAACCACCCATCTAAAGGGTCCAGACAGCTCTCAGATCATATTATCTTAACAAGATGATTTTGATGGTGGTGAGTGCAAAAGGTTAAATGTTAATTATAAACATAATTTCGGGGAAAAGGAGGTCTTTCAATTGCTCAACATAGCTAACTGTGGACTATTTACAACTACAAAAAAATGTTACTGGACAGAAAATCACTGTAAATATTTGTTCAAATGTTTTGTACTTTCTTTAGAAGGCAGTGGGGTATCAGTTAGCTCATACCTTAGGTGACCAGAATAAAACAATGATTTATAAATTATATTGTTGCTGTAAGTTTGTCTTGGAGTTTATTTCTTGCTCCCTGTAGTGCTTCTGTTAACAAGAGAGTGGAAGCACTTTTTCCTGCTTTTAACACAATGGAGTGAATCACTTCCCAGAATCCATTAAGGGTTTTACCATAAGACTGAGCCAACAAATGGATTCCACACAGCCTTCTCTAGAAGTACAAGTACAATCAAAAGATAACACAACGAATATTGGCACAGTCCTACATGTTAAAAAAAAAATGTTATTAAAAAAATGATTCATAAGATTATATTTTTCTTCTTATTTTTTCCATTACTGCTTTGGCCTTGACATGCTTTTCTGTAGAAAAATATACCAATCCATATCTTCATAAACGAAACTGTTTTGCAATCATGACCACATTGCTGATATGCTTCAGTATTGTGCATTGTAATGCATCCACATACCATGTTAACCACGTGGTATTTTAGCACTGGATCAGTACAGATATAAAAACTAGCCACTACAAGTTTAGAACAAAATTATTAAAAAGACTTTCAAGATTATGTTTCAGTTTATATTCTCTCCTGTATCATTTTGAGCCTGTGGTGGAATGATCTACCTTGTTATATCTTTATTTATTTATTTTTTTACTTTTATGTGTTTATTCTTGTAATGAATTTTAATTGTCCTTTAACAATAATTTTCTCAAGTATCTGTTTGTAAATGGACACAGTGCCGAGGGGCTCTGCTGTTATGGGTTGCCAACCACAACAAGATTCTGTTCATGCTTCCATGACACAACATCTTCTGATCAGTGCTAGCAATCCTCCATATCAGGCAATGAGCGAAGGAGCAGGTCCTGGCTGGAAACAGTTGTGGATCTGAGAAGAAAACAAAGCACCTCTGAATCGAGCTTCTCCACACTGCCCAACTGCATTTACTTGTACTTCATCTCAAACATGGGTGTTTCTTAATGCTGGAGGTTTGCCAGTCTAGACCATGATAGCATGAATGATATTACAACAGTTTTTATGAATGTTTGACAGTTAATAAGTGAGGCTAGAAGCACTTTTTAATCCCATGGAGAGCGTGGTCACTGGTTCATCTGAAGTGTGAAGGATGATGTTAAAGACCACACACGGTGACCTCTTCTGTTGTATTAAATCCCAAATCAATACAATATGCTTTCTGTAAGGAGAAGATCGATGTAACTCTAGGCTGCCCTGAAACTAAAATAATATTGGCCAATATAATGATTAACAGACAGATATATCAGCTGATCTTGTCTGAGGGGTTTATTTTATTTTATTCAAAAACAGACATTGTGCAATTAAGGATAAAGGGCAGACAGTTGTCTTATTTTAACATCAGGAGACGAGGAAGTTTCTCAGTCTGTTTCTCAGTCAGGCTGGTTTTAGATTTAGCACCTTTTTCTAGTTTCAGAATATGTGGAAGGACCTTTAAAACAACTACACTGTACTGGAATCACTTCTTCTTCCAGCTTCTCCCTTTATCAGGGGTCGCCACAGCGAGTCAATCTTTTCCACTTCACTCTATCCTCTACATCTTCTGCTTTC
>JAOYMR010000011.1:2650241-2664734 GCA_025802075.1 Tenebrosternarchus preto
ATGCGAGTATATACTCATTATGTATAACGTGGGTATATACTCATTATGTATAACGTGGGTATACTCACTCATTATGTATAACGTGGGTATACTCACTCATTATGTATAACGTGGGTATATACTCATGTATAACGTGGGTATACTCACTCATTATGTATAATGTGAGTATATACTCATGTATAACGTGGGTATATACTCATTATGTATAATGTGGGTATACTCACTCATGTATAATGTGAGTATATACTCATTATGTATAACGTGGGTATACTCACTCATTATGTATAACGTGCGTATACTCACTCATTATGTATAACGTGGGTATACTCACTCATTATGTATAACGTGGGTATATACTCATTATGTATAACGTGCGTATACTCACTCATTATGTATAATGTGGGTATATACTCATTATATACTCACTCATTATGCTTGGGCGAACAGACAATGGCAATGGCTTCAGGCAACATTAGTTGATAGGAGCTGTGAGTGTGCAGATCCACGCTGGACAGGAAAGCTGTCTGTGTGGGGTGTGTCTGTAGGAATGTGGGTTAGACACACACACATACACCCACACACACACATACACCCACACACACAGACATACACCCACACGCACACATACACCCACACACAGACCAATTAACACCCACCGTCTTTGCATAACTGTTTTTTTTCTGTCAAGCAGAGGTGTGCATGATCAACAGTTGAGATTAACTGCAGAATAACTGGTGGTACAGAACAGATGTTACCATGGTGACCCCCCAGCTTGGTGCCTATGCAAATTAGAATAACCCAGCGAGGTCTCTCTGTGCAAACTCTCCGCCTTAAAAAAAACTGCTTTACGTTCCGAAGACACAATGTCAGATGTGGCACCAGCTCTCAGGCTACACACGAGGGACACCTCGAATGGCTGCAGGTCAAAGGAAGAAGCTCGGGAGGCGAGCAGACACTCACGTGGATCCAGCCCAACGTCAGTAGGCTGTGCTGGTCCTGGAAACTGAAGAGCTCCTCCACGTTCTCCATGTCACAGTAGTCTGGTCCTGCCGCCTGCTTGGGCACCACCACGTGCGTGAGCACAAACTCATTGTGGGTCTGCAGGCCAAAGCAGATGGATTTTCTTTATTGCACTGAGAGACCAGTGCAACCACTACCACCACAGCAAACCACAGTAACGCGTGTTAACAAATAGTTCAGCCTTCTCTTAGAAATTAACAGCTCTTCAGCTATGAAGCCTCACAGCAGTAAAGATGCTTCAGTCACAGTAAAGATGCTACAATCACAGTAAAGATGCTTCAGTCACAGTAAAGATGCTACAGTCACAGTAAAGATGCTTCAGTCACAGTGAAGATGCTACAATCACAATAAAGATGCTTCAGTCACAGTAAAGATGCTTCAGTCACAGTAAAGATGCTACAGTCACAGTAAAGATGCTACAGTCACAGTAAAGATGCTACAGTCACAGGGATTCCTATCCCAGACACCCAAACAGGCAGAAACATGTTGACTATAAGCACAGAACCATGGTCATATGCATTTTTAGATTCTGTTACAAATAGTTCTTCCTAAAACAGATCTATTACTATTTCAGCACAGGCTCATACCAGTGTTCCACAGAGCACACCGCAGGTCTCGATGCCTCGGGCTGTGTTGCTGTTGGCCAACAGCAAAAACCTGTAGGTCAGGTCTCGAGGAATCAGTACACGCCTCAACCCCTGTACCCGCTGGTCTGGAGACACACAATCCCATGTCAGTCACCACACACACACAAGCCAATGCCCATAAACACACACACACACACACACACACACACGCCCAGGACAGCATACCTCTCAGATGGGTGCGCACACCCCAGGCTCTCCGGCCGGGATACTCACTCTGGACCGCAGACAAGGTGGCGGCTGGTTTGGGGACGGGCGGCCGTGGCGGTTTGTTACGGTTGGGGTCTGGACGCACGTGGTTCCTGGGGGCCTGGGACAGGCAGGAGCCGTCGGTCTGGTCAGGCGCTTTGGGGGCGGAGTCGCCCCTCCGGCTGGCCTGCTCCTGCCGCCGCAGCTGGTCCTCGAAGTAGCGGAACTGTTCACACTCAAGCTGCATCTTCCGCAGATGTGCCACACGTTGCCTCTCCTCCTCCAGTAGAGAGAGTCTCTGCATCTGCTCTCCACACCCCGCCACAGCCACGGGCACTGGCTGGCTCTGTACACACACACACACACACACACACACACGCATACACACAAGCGTACACACGCACGCACGCACACACACGCATACACACACGTACGCATGCATGCACACACACGCACACACAGGTATGCACAGGTATGCACAAGCAATGTGCACACACCCATTTCAAATACAACTCACACCATCGCATTCACAGATACAAA
Source organism: Tenebrosternarchus preto (assembly GCA_025802075.1). Classification (NCBI taxonomy): domain Eukaryota; kingdom Metazoa; phylum Chordata; class Actinopteri; order Gymnotiformes; family Apteronotidae; genus Tenebrosternarchus; species Tenebrosternarchus preto. Next base: position 2,652,635 of record JAOYMR010000011.1, read on the forward strand.
AATGTTCACAGACAAGCCAGGAAGTAGTTGATCAGTTTATCAATTCCAGCACTATATACTTTAATAACACACACATCCCTCATTGCCTGTAAAAGCAACTACACTTTATCAACTTAAGACCAGGTCTTAATTAACTCTGATTACCAGCACTGGCCTGTCTCACCTGTCTCTGATTACCAGCACTGGCCTGTCTCACCTGTCTCTGATTACCAGCACTGGCCTGTCTCACCTGTCTCTGATTACCAGCACTGGCCTGTCTCACCTGTGTCTGATTACCAGCACTGGCCTGTCTCACCTGTCTCTTCATGTATTCACTGTATTCCACACTGTACTTCTCCTGGAGGAGTTTCTTCAGTTGGTCTTTGCGTGGAAAAGCCACTTCCTGCAATTTCTAGAAACAGACAATGTCCAAGATGAAAGGGTTTATTTAAGGTGAGGTGCATTTAAGACAATTCGCTTTAATTGAGGGGGTGTGGCTTAAATCAATTCCAACCAGAGGGATGTTTTCAGTTTTTTTCTAAATGTACTAAGTGAGGAAACCATGGACCAACTGTGACCTGTGGAATGGAATCAACTGTAGAAAAACAACGTTATTCTAAACACAAGGCTCATCCATACAGAAGGTTCAGGCAATTGTAAAGTGTTCAGTGGAGACATGGGTGGGACGGTGTCCTTAGCGCCATTATTACACATTATTACATATTATTACACATTACGCTTTTCTTAGCTGTGGGCTAGAAACACTAACAAACTCTATAATTCATGAAATTAAAGTGATCCTGTAAACATCAAACAGTGGTGTCACGCCATGAAATAAAAACAAAGTAGCTGATTGGACAGGAGACCACTATACCCATTTAACAAAGTATCTGATTGGACAGGAGACCACTATACCCATTTATTAAGGTATCTGTTTATTACCAACTGATTCTCCCCCTCATTTTCCTCTTATATAATTTATCGTTAAGCACAAAATTAAATGCACCATTTACACCGTTAACTGCAAACCTCTGAAAACAATAACAAAGAATAAATATCATGACACACACCATGTACTGCAAAAAGGTCTACAAGTATCGTGATGAGTATGACAGAGAAGTGCAGAGACACCCTCCACCAGCCTAACAACGGCTGATGCTTCTGAAGTTTGGGGCGGGGCTCCTGACGGCAGGGCTCCGCCTCTCTGCCCCTTACCTTCATTATCTCCTGTTTCTCAGGGACACTGCACTGCTGGTAATCCCTATGGCAGGGGAGCTTCTCTACAAACAAACTGCACAGAGACAACATGCGACTGTTAGTTCCAGCAGGTTCCAACAAAACAGACTGAAAAACAGAACAAACACACGCAAATGATTCAAGAGATTTAAAAAGAGTCTGGTGTGAGCTGTGTGTTCGGCACATGGTGTGTGTTGGGGGAGTGTGCTGTGTGTTGGGTGTGTGCTGTGTGTGTGTGCTGTGTGTTGGGGGTGTGTGTGTTGGGTGTGTGTGTGTGCTGTGTGTTGGGTGTGTGTGTGTGTGTGTGCTGTGTGTGCTGTGTGTTGGGGGTGTGTGTGTGTGTGTGCTGGGTGCGTGGGACGTACGTGATGAATTTGTTGTAGAGGATGAATGCGTTCTCCAGGCTGCCCTCCTCCAGGTACACAGCTGCCATGCGCTCCATCTCCACTCCGGATCTGAAGTATCGTCGTGGTGCCACGTCCTCGTTGATCTGGATGTCGTAGCCCATCTTACTGAGCGCTCGCACGCGCTCCACAGCGGGGAGCGTCACGTCTGTGTAGTCTGGCTCTGATGCTAGCTTCTTCTGCACGTAGAGCGAGGGGGGAGGGGTGCAGGTGGAACAGGTGTTGAAACACGATGTCTGTACACATGGAATGCACATACACACACACACACCACTAACATATACTCACTAACACACACCACTAACATATACTCACTAACACTCACACACACACACTCACACACACACACACCCACCCACACACACACACACACCCACCCACACACACCCACACACACCATCTGATTCTCTGTAGACCCTCTGTGTCGGACTGGAAGCCACAGCAGGGGGTCCTGAACAGACGCGCTTTTAAGGGTGACAGAGGAGAGACTCTCTCAGCCTTCAGCTGAGGCACCAGAGGAGAGAGTCTCTTAGCCCCAGAGGAGAGAGTCTCTCAGCCCCAGAGAAGAGAGTCTCTTAGCCCCAGAGGAGAGAGTCTCTCAGCCCCAGAGGAGAGAGTCTCTCAGCCCCAGAGCCAGCCAGATGCTCGCAGCTCATGACAACCAGCCTCACTTCAGCGCGTGCCAGAGATCAGCGGCAGGGAACGCCGTCGAAGGGGGCCAGAGAGCTCCATGGGGAGGGGGTCTTTTATCACACAGGCAACAGGACTACAACACCCTCTTTGTCCTTAATCATCTATTCAGGGGAAGAGGGGAAGCAAACCGTGAAGGAGGCCTACATCCGCCAGCACCTCCTCCCTCCCTCCCTCTTCAGGATGTGAATGATGGAGCAACAGCATGGAGCATGCCAAAAGGGAAAAAAGAGAGAGAGAGCAAGGGAGAGACGGAAAGAGAGAAAGAGAGAGGGAGCGAGAAAGAGAGAGGAAGAGAAAGATGCTCCTGACCTCCTGCCAGCTTGGGTTCCTGTGCCAACAAGCAGGAAATGAACCCAGCCGACACGCCACTCTACTCACCAGAGTATTGAAGCTGAACTCCTGGTCCATGGTGGGCTTCACCACACGACCCTGCCGATGTCACCTCCCGTCACCTCCTGAGACGACTGCGCACTGCGGACAGAGACAAGCGCTTTGACGTGATGAGAGACCAGGGCCGAGGGAGAGACCAGGGCCGAGGCTCCTCAGCTCCAGCCCTGCGACCCGCCCCCGCCCACCTGCAGACGCCTCCCTGCCATCCTGCCTTCACCTTCTCTCTGGGTTTCGTCTGTTGGGCTGGGCTCCGCTTCAGGCCTCCACAGGGATGCTCTTCATTAAATTATAAATTGAAAACCCTGCGTTTCAATCCAAATAGCTAAACATGCTGCTCCTTCATTCCAGAAACTGTGCAATGGTTGCTATGACAGGTTGTAACCATGCAGCAAAATATGGTGACTCATGAATATCTTCAGCTGTGAATAAAGGGGTATAAAAAATATCCTTGGTGAGCTTTCACACAAAAGCACATGGCTTGGCAACCATCAGCCTCCTTCGCTCTTCGAGGCTTTTTACTCTGTAGCCGTGGGACACTTTTGCATTTGTCTTGGTCACAGAATAACGGCTCTGCCAACGAACATCACGATATTCAGGTGGATGCTGCCATGGTAACATAAAGTGGATGCACAGTAAAAATACGGGCCTAGTGTGAAGAAGTACAGGTTCTATGTAACACTGAGCAGGTCTGATCTGTGGAATCACTGTGTGATATGGAGCAGGTCTGATCTGTGGAATCACTGTGTGATATGGAGCAGGTCTGATCTGTGGAATCACTGTGTGATATGGAGCAGGTCTGATCTGTGGAATCACTGTGTGATGTGATGTAGGGTCTGATCTGTGGAATCACTGTGTGATGTGCTGCAGGTCTGATCTGTGGAATCACTGTGTGATGTGCTGCAGGTCTGATCTGTGGAATCACTGTGTGATGCAGGTTTGATCTGTGGAATCACTGTGTGATATGGAGCAGGTCTGATCTGTGGCGTCTCTGCTGCTGTGAAACACTGTACAATTTCATTTGTGCAATTTTGTGATGTGAACATTTCTTGTGTTCTGATGGATTGTCAACAGCTCTAAAAACCTTTAAAGGCTCAACATTCTCTTTTGTACAGTTGTACAATTACACATGAAAATTCTACAATTCGTTTTTTAGCAATAATAAAATAAGCGTTGATTAACTCTGTTAAATGTTACATGTTTAATACTAATCAGAACCATGGTAACCCTTGGCGCCAAAAAGAGAATCTTTAACGTTAAAAAGTGCATTTCTTTACTCATTCATTAATGTGTCATTAATTGGTCTTTTTGATACAAGAAATACAAAATGGTGTAATAATGTCTTCATATGGTCCTTTAATGAACCCATTTCGTCATCCTTTTGTTAATACAGGTGCAAAGTTCTCCTTTATAAAGGGAGGGAGATGCAGAGTAAAGACGCTGTCAAAAACGCATGTGTGAAGAACTGGGTGGTGGTGCTACATGCCTTTAGAACTGGTTAAAAAAAAACACAAACTTCACAGGAATTCCAGAGGGAATCGATGTGAAGTTTAGTCTTGGTAACACTGTTCTGTGTATTACGAAATCATCCATTTAAGAGTGAAACGCCTGTGTATTCCTCAGTTTTGCTGTATAAAGTGACCTCGCTGTACCTCACTGTTAATAACAAGATTAAAACACCCTGCGCCAGTTACATTATGACACAAAACGCTGATATACGATGCACAGATTTTTCTTACACCTTAAGACATCCTGCTCTTAAAAACACAACAGAAAGCAAAGTACATACCGCCTACCAAACTTCAGTTCACTTAATTTTGGGGTTTGCCAAAACACGTGCATCTCTCTCCCGACATAAACGAGACTATTAGGCAGTAATGAGATGCGAAAAAAACGAACGAAGGATCAATACTTGCTCAACACTCCAGGATCAATACATGTATCAATAGTAAAAAATGCCTGTCTCACCAGCACGTCTGTGCTTTAAAAATCGGAGAAACAGTAGTCGAACTACGACGGACCAAACAACAAGTACGAAAAAGCGATGCTAGAAATCTTTCATCGGTTATGCAAAGGATCATGTCGGGTTATTTTTTAACTCAGAAAAATACAAGCACGATTTCGAAAAGTAACATCGTAAAAACGTAGAACATTGATATAATTACAAAATACTTACGAATAATTGGCCCGCTGGCGTCCGTGTGCCATGTTCGGGACCCCTGCCTTTCTACTGCCGTCGTAACATGTCGCACATGCTAGAATTCAAAGCCCAAACAGGAGAGTGGTGTCGGTAAAGCGCTGCGCTTTATGGATCCCAACCTTGGCTCGGTTTTACCGTCGCTCTTCATAAAAACATTCTCCTACCCGCCGTGGGATGCAGTTTGCAACAGCTAAAATGGCTGAAAGCTGCTTTCTAACGACTTAACCTATAAGGTTGGATGGTTCGCCCAGCGCTCGAGCCGCACGCACGCACGCAGCGGCAGCGGTGCTTTCATTGTGACAGATGAAGGGGGTGGAGAGACACGCGCGAGCCCACGGAAGCTGCCGCAGCTGCCGCGAGAGCGGCAACGTCCGGTGCAATCGCGCATAGTTCTTAAGCGCTTAAGAATGTTTCTTTTAAATTAAATTTTAAAGAGAATTATGTAATGTAACTAATTTAGCTATTACATTAGAACTACGAAACCACAGGCTCACCTACAAAACGCGTTAAACAGGGTATTTGATTAACTACATGAAATGTGATCGATCCCTGACGATTTCGCCTGTTTATTATAGGCTATTCACTTATTGTCAAGTGCTACAAATGCATACTATAACTAACATACTATACATACTATAACTAACGTTGTACCGGGATCTGGGCCACGTCACTCCGCCTGTACATTAGCGCTAGATGTCGCGCAAACCTCACTAAATGGCCTGTAAGGCGCGTTGTTTAAAGTCATGCTTGTTCAAAGTCAACTTTCATTGAATATCCTCAATGGGGTAAAACAGCCATGTAATTAATGGTTGTAAACGGATTCGAACACTGGGAAACGAAGCCGTGTGTGGCGTGGCACTGCTGAAGACCGCGCCCTGGACGGTACGTCATCCCTCACACCTGTGCACAAGTACGTAGGCGACATCCTCCTAGCAATGTTCCTGTTCCGATTTGTTGATGAAGATTGATTGCGACACTCTTGGGAACACTTGTAGCCGTTACAAAGAGTATGGAAAAGGCGTAGCTTGTTTTTTAATCTTTATTAAAGAAAAGTAACGATGGTTTTTGAATCATTATTAAAGAAATGATCCGTTTTTGCTTCAGTACAAGGTCAGCCTAATAGAGATCACTGATAAACTCTAAACTCGTTCTGGGGAAATTTCGGTACAGTGTAGATTATTCCGTTTGGGCGTGTTGCAGCTGCGAGGCGACATGGGGATCTCGTACTCGTATTCTGAGGTTAGTGCGCATTCATATACTATTGTTGCGTGTTAAAATTCTGTGGTTTACCTGTTTGCCTAACTTCTTCAGATTTATGTTATGTACCCTAACTTCTTGAAGGTATCTCATTCATCACTAACCCTGCACTTATTAACATAAAACCTTCTGTTATATTTATGTCGTTTTTGTACGTTTCCCTGATCTCTAATGCTAATCTTTAAACTGATCCTTAAACTCTGGTCTATTGTACTAGCATTTTCCCCACAAAGACAACAAAGCGTTAGACCTGTTAAGTTTTGAAAGAGCGTCTTCCAAAAGCTCTAACTGTACATGTATGGAAACGCTGTTCCATCTATCTAAATATTTTAATATTTACACTGTTTTCTGTTTCTTGGTGAGAATAACATTAAGACTTTGACTTTGACCATCACTATGACCCCACCTCCTAATACCATGTCTAACAGAAAAATGCTTTTTCCCTGATAGTAGGTAATCACAGGCCAACTTCCCTTGCTATTTTGATGGTATTCTTTAAAGTTTACAAGATTGCATAACAGTGTTGTAGAGCTTGACTATTTGAATCCTTTTAAAAGGTTTTGACATATCCCTCAAAAGATGACCCAATAAAATTAGTTTATGCTGGATTTATAATGATCCCTATTTTAGAATGCAGCATCTCTTCTGTTCCCTGTGATACACAGTACCAACAGTGTGAGTTTCCGAAGAAAATCAACTTTATAGCACATTTATACTGGCTCTTATACGGAAACTGCATATTTCAGATTCCAGGTGTTGCAGATACACATCACCAGACTGCTCTTGGTTCTCCGGCTGTCTGGTATTCAACACCACATGTAGAGTGGCTGATCTGATGCACTTTTATGGACTATTTCAGTGTGGTTTTGGGTCCAACACATGAACACCTCAGGCCCCCTGCGATGGCAGTGCAGTGCTCTCTTACCTGGATGATCTTTATTCAGCCTCTTCTCCCTTTTAGGCCGTTTGCCAGGCAGCTTACGATGGCGACGTTAACCAGATGCATCGGCTGCTCAAGGAAGATATCAAGAATTTAAATGTCCAGGATAAGACATTTGGGGACACACCAATCATAGCTGCCTGTAAGGGAGGAAACGTCAAAGTGGTTAAATACCTCTTAGGTCAAAAAGCTGATGTATCCATAAGAAACAAGGTACTGGATTAAAATCTTCTGTGATTCTTATCTGTGCAGTCATTTATATTTTAGCTGTTGCATGTTAAAGTGTAAGTTTATCCTAAATGTAAGTATAAGTTTATCCTAAATGTAGCCTGATTCTAGATGTGTATTAAGTAGAACTGTAAGATGTTCACATGGACCAATGACATGTTCTGCAAAACCTTCTAGAAAAAGAGGACTTGTTTGCACTATGCTGCAAAAAAGACTTTCACCTTCTACGATTACCTCATGATTGTCATCCTCATGCCCATCTTGTTGGTTGGGTATCTTATAATGGTACAGTATACATTATAATGGTACAGTATACATCTACTGTCTAACATGACTGCATTTTTACAAACCTGCTGGCTTTGTTAGAAGTTGAAGGAGCCTGACTTTGATCATGAAGATAAACTGGCTTTATCACCTTGTCATGCTTCACTTGTGCTTCAGATATGAAAGAACGTTTGTGCCTTTAGCCCTGCAGGACATGATGGGGGTTTTACTATTTTGACAGAAAAGCGTTCAGAAGAAGCATGTGACCCTGATGGATGTGGTGTTGAGGAGCCCAGTGGAGGTCAACGCTGTGGACTGTGTGAGTACTGGAGGAAACGTTCCCTCGCCCTCCTCCTGACGTAAGGATTCAGAGCACAACGAAAAAAATCCAAATCAGCACTTTCTGTGTGTGTTTCTTGATCAGAGAGGAAACACGGCACTTCACTACGCCTGCCTGAATAAAAGTCATGAAACTGTTCCACTGTTACTGGAGAGAAAAGCAAATATTTCAATAAGAAACTACGTAAGTCAGTTTTTAATCTCATATGTTTGATTGTCTTGTGTGATGTTTAGTGAATGGTGTCTCCCAAGAATCAGGACTTGATCTGGAATCTTTTAATGGAAGTGTCTGAGGACATGACTGAACTCTAGACACGTTTCTTTTTTTTCAGGATAATGAATCACCGCTTGACATTGCAGAGAGACTAAAATTCAGAAAAATTATTGTTCTGCTGAAGAAATCTAAATAGGAGCTTTGTGTTTTTGGGGCTGAGAAGTAAAGGATTTTTTTGTTGTTAAATGTAATCTGGCCACAAGCAACATCTCAACACCAATATTTTCCTGTTGTGCATTAAATATTTACTGATTGCTTCTCTGTACAAACATTAGTTTCCACAACACACAACATGGATTTTATGTAATCAAAATGTAAACAATTAAAGTTGTATTATGTGAGACTGCAACACTGTGTCTGGAAGCAGTTATTAATATAATTTTACTCAGTTTTCAACAAAACAAACCCATCAAAAATAAAATCTACAACAAAAACAGCCTTTTGTTGGTGCAGATGGACCTTAAAATAGAAATTACAGGCAACTTGATGACAGAAATCACACAGATTACATATAATTTGATGTTAAAATCAAACAGGAGTTCCCTGAAGACCATTTTCATAGGGTTCATCTTCTGGAGAAGGTGAATAAGATGAGAAAGTAAATGTTGCTGACAGATGATGTTATCAAAGATACATTCAGATGATACAGCAGCTTGGGTTAGGGTTAGCTAGGGTCAGCTTGCCTGTTAAAAGCATCATTAGTTAAAAGTGTTGAGACATTTAAGAAGTTCATAAGAATTTGATATAAAACATCCTATTAATTGGCTATTTTGGCTGTAAAATCCTTGCCATCCCCCAATGTGAAAGTGTAGGGGTCCTAGTGTATGACTGATAAGAGCCCTGCAGCAGAGGTCACATGTGTTGTCTCATAAGTTTGATCATCTGTAAGTACATCTCCTGGGGAGCATCCAAACCCCAAATAAAGTCCAGGTGTTCCCAGTGCTGGATTTGCCGGTGGAACACTAGATTTGGGATCTGTGTCAACAGTACGGCTACGTCCTGTGGATCTGCCAGTGTGTCGTGCCCTCCGGACCACATCGCCGTGGGCACTGTCATGTCCCTCACTCTGTACTGAGGAGGCGTGGACTAGCAGGAGAAGAGAGAAGCTACATATGAGAGACTGTTTAAACCCACAAAAACAAAGATGTATCACTGCTGCATACATAGACTGCTGTTTACACCTGGAAAACCCACTTGTTGAAAACTAAAGGTTTTAGGATTCAGAAAACTGTAGCGTTGTGATATGATGATAGGCCTGGAAATATCTGTGATACATGTAAAAATATCTGTGATACATGTAAAAATATTTGTGATACATGTAAAACAGAGTAGTGTTGCGTACCTGGTTGTAATGAGCCATATTGCCAGCTTTTCCATAATCGAATGCCATCAGTTTCCCACTTTTTACAGCCTGTTAAAAAGATTGTACTTGAGTACTTCATGCCAATGTCTACTGAAACTACGATAAAGATAGAACATTCACTAAGAGTTCATAGTGGCATTGTTGCATACATTCATACTGGGTGTAATTGGTATGAATTGGGATTTGCATTTCTGTGTTTATTGTTTAAAATGTCCTAATGGAAAACTCAAGTTGCCTGTAATTTTGCCTTCTAAAGTATCTTGGCTCATTTAAACTACCTTACAAAGCAGCTGAATGTGTTGTGGAAAATCTTTACACATATCACTGCTATGAGAAAACTGTTTCTGGCAGCCTTTTAATTAAAATTTAAAAAACAACAAACTTTGTCATGGGCTCCCAAAGTGGTATGAGGAGCAGGTGATGAGGTTGGAGCTGAGGTGAGGGGGGTGGAGGTGAGATGAGGCGGGTGGAGGTGAGGTGAGGCGGGTGGAGGTGAGATGAGGCGGGTGGAGGTGAGGTGAGGGGGTGGAGGTGAGGTGAGGCGGGTGGAGGTGAGGTGAGGGGGTGGAGGTGAGGTGAGGGGGTAATGCAGGCTACGTGTGTGAGGGTACATGGCAAGTTCGACCAGCAGCATCGTCCAGGAGCCAAAGACAAGGACATTTCACCAAACCAACAGAACCATCAAAGGCTCCTTCAGGACCCAGAGTGCTTTAAAGATGCCTCCCAGTCCTGCCTGCAATCTTCTCATGCATAATTAAAGGCACCGCAGTTTCACACTCTCCCCGGGGCCTTCAGCCCGCACTGCTTCAGCCTGCACTGCTGGAGACGCTGTGAGCTGGTTCTACCTGAGCCCAGTGCACCATGTTCTGCACGGAGGTTCCAGCTGGACAGTGTGTCGTGTACACGGGGGTCCTGGACTGTGGAGAGAAAGAAACCAACAGGGACTGATGGGTAGGAGTTCAATGGCCAAACAGTGCTGAAGATGTTGAAGTTTATGGCCATGAAAACTGCAACTAAGATTTATAGAGGATTCACAGAAATGTCTAAATTACTCTTAGGCTTGGATCAGTCAACTTACAATGTTTAAGTTCTTACCATGTTTAAGTTCTTTTCATCAAACCCGCACAGAAGAAAGAATATGTTTCCACAAAGCACACTGATTGGTCTCTTGCTACAGAATTTAGTAGCAAAAAACTTAATGAGATAACTCTGTGGCAGGAAGTCTTTCCTTCCAAAGAGCTCCTGAGAATAGAAGCAAACATTTCAGATGTGAAATGTCTAATCCAGAAAAGAGCAGCAGGGTTTTGGTGTTGAATGTCTGATGGCCAGCTTACCCAAACTAAGAACTCTGGAAACACGGAGAGTTTGCTTATGGGGCTCTCTGTGAAGGTTACCGTGGCTACAGGAGCCAGAGCGAAAAACATCTTGATTTTTTTTGCCAGCTCTGGCATTGTGGAAAATGCCATAAAGGCTGCAGACACAAAAAAATAGCCAAGTCATGAACAAGCTGCCGTCATCAGTGTAACAAGTCACGGTCTAGCTGAGGTCATCGGTGTAACAAGTCATGGTCTAGCTGAGGTCATCGGTGTAACAGTTCTGTCCTTGTTCTAATTCATTCAACCCTAAGCCAAATGTACCAATAACAATACATTGTTACAATAATAATAACAATAACAATAACAATACAATAACAATACATTAGTTAATAATAATTAAATAAAAATTTGCTGACACTAACTTCAAAAGGTTCTCGAGCATCTTGTCCAATGCAAAACACAACATTAACCTGTAAAACATTATAAATTGTAAGGAGCAATGCTCTCCTTAATTGATATATTCAAACTTTACCAATCGTGGTTCCCTGAGAATGGCCAACATAGAAGATCTGCTCAAGGCCTGTGGTTTTTGTGATGAAGTTTATCACTGCTGGAAGGTCCTTATTAGCCATTTCATTGTGGCTGCCATGGAAACACACGCACACACACACACACACACACACCAAAGAGAAGGGAATATCTGAGACCTTGATTTGCAGAAAACACTGTTCAGATGAGTAGTAATCATAATAAAGGTTTCAATAAAGTTGGAAGAACTGGAAGAAACAAGCTTATAGTGCCGCAAGCTGTTATAAATCTCTCTTAACACTTCCATGTTGCTCAAGAAGTCTAAATCTAAAATAAAAGGTCTCTACCAGAGAGTAAAATGGATGAGTACCTAAACTCCCAGTACTGTTTTTGCTCAGGGTGGAGGCTGACGTGTTTCCTCGACCAGGTGTTCCCGCGACTGTTGCCCAGCCACACGTCGAAGCCTGCGTCAGCCAGGATGAAGCCGAGGCTGGTGTTGGGGAGGTTGGTGACCCAGTTACTACCCGCGGCCAGGAGACCATGCTGGAGGAACACTACAGGCTTGGGTTCTGGTACAAAGAGAAAACAAACATATACAGAACAATGAGTTTGACAGACAAAGGCTGTATTCGAAATGGCATACTACATACTACTCGCGTACTGAATTTGGCTAAATCCAGTATGCAGTATGC
>JAOYMR010000011.1:2679749-2693006 GCA_025802075.1 Tenebrosternarchus preto
GGTGATCTGGACTTGTGAAGTTTCTGTGCTGTTCAACCTGGAGCTTGAGCTCACTGACTCATCCCACTTCCACATGCTTGTACACAGGCATCAGATCCCCAGTGATACCTTCACCTAGAGCGTTGTACCACAACACTCACAGGGTTTGACTTTGAAATGCACAACAGAATTTTCTCATGAGGCGTTTAGAGGTACATTTTGGTAGATAGAATTTGTTTGGCATTAAATTACTTCGTGTTTTAGTGGTTACAGGTATTTACTAAATGTATTAATCCCCACTTAATAATATTTCCATGTGCCAGCATGACAGAACAACACAGAACATCAACCTTTATGGTGTTGGACATCAACCTTTATGGTGCTGGACATCAACCTTTATGGTGTTGGACATTTCAAAACAGCTGTGCAACATCGAGTTGCACTTCAGACTGTAAGCAACATTCCTTAATTGCATAATAAAACTTGTGTAAAATGACCACTTCTGTTTTATTAATTGACCTTTAGAAGAGAACTTTGCTGGAACTGTGGGACACCACAAACCTGCAGTGGACCACAGACCACCGTCCTTGAGCTTCGATGTGTCACCATTTCACGGTTAAATGCAGGCTCAGCGTCTCGTCGTACGTGCGTGTGCTCGGCGTCTCGTCGTACGTGCGTGTGCTCGGCGTCTCAGTGTGTGTGCGTGCGTGTGTGTGCTTGGCATCTCGGTGTGCGTGCGTGCGTGTGCTCGGCGTCTCGTCGTACATACGTGTGCTCAGCGTCTCGGTGTATGTGCGTGTGTTCAATGGGCATGCGCTCGGACGCTCTTGCTTCTCAGAACACATGACCTCTCTTTCTATTTTTGCTACACTCACAGTGCACTTGGGCCCCAGACATGAGCCGAGGGAACTGCGAGGGCCATCAAGGGACCTGCAGCGAGTTCAGCGGGTTTGGAGTTCACTCAGCCCGACACTCTCAGGGCAAGCAGGCTCCTCCCACCTACAGAATGCTCCCTGCCCAGCTGAGACTGGAGCCCGGCCAGCCACGGGTCAACATGCTTTGTTTTTCAAAATGCTCGTCCTCGTTCTGTAAAAGAAATCCAGAGATTTCTTTTACAGACATGTTCCTGAATATAACGAATGAGTGTTGTCGGCTGTAATGGCACCAGCATCGATGTTAAGTGTGTGTGTGTGCGTGCGTGTGTGTGTGCGTGCGTGTGTGTGTGTGTGTACCTAGTATGTCAGTGAATGGCACTGCACTTTTACTCAGAAGAATTCAGTAATAATAGTAATTAATAGCTCACAGATGTTGCATAAGGACATATTTCTCTGTAGTATCTAAAAGGTCAGCTGGCTTTGGACGTAGGTATCAGTACCTAGTGGTTCATCTTTGAGAAGAGAAACATCAATACATGTGGCATTCAGGAACACTTGAGGAACCCCATCCTACTCTGTTCCTGAGGAACCCCCTCCAAACTATTAATATATCATGGCAGCACTGCTTCTGCATGACTAATCCGTGGGATTAATGTCAGAGTGATTAATGGTACAGGGACTAAATGAACTGGGAACTAAAATAAGTGCAGTAGTTTTACTGTGTTTGGTTTTCATCTTTTCTGAAGGTGAAACCAGAAATGTTCAGGCTGAGGTGCTGCTCCACCCACAAGCCTCAGTTCCTCAAACGTTACAGGACCCACCAATGATTTCTTTTCTTCTCTTTTTTTTTTTGGGGGGGCTTGCTTGTTTAATTTCCACTTCCTGCTTTATTCCTGGTTTAATGCAAATGCAAGCCAGCTGTGCTGCAAAGAGATAGGGAAACATGGAGTTCAGAGGCCAGAGAAAAACAGAATCAGAGATGAGAGAAAATGCTTCAGCTCTTTTTTCAGATTGTACACAACTATCGTGTGGTGCACCGTGTTTGTAAGGACGCACTCCTGTCAAGTTAAAGCTACCAGGCTCCAGACCACCAGGGGCGCTAGCGAGCACCCACTGAGCTAAGACTTCGGGCTCTGAGACCCTACCGATGGTGGGTGAGAGGGCCCTGTTTTTTTCCAAAATTCTTCCTGGACCCCAGTCAGTGCGTGTATGTTTGATATTTCTGCCATTGCTGGCTTTTATGGTGCCAAAGGGAAAACTTGAGCATGTCTGTAAATATTTAAAGATTATGTTTTTTTGTTTACACTAAATTTTTCTCAAAGCATATGGTGGCAGTTTATTTCTCAGTAGGTACTGAAATGCAGTGAAAGAGGCAAATTTAGTTTTCACATCTTCTGCATATTTTTGCAAATTAACTTCAATATCATCACTACTTGTTTCTCAGGAATAACCCGAACAAAATAAACATGGACACACAAGCAGAACTCCAGCATGCAAAGAGAATGACTGTGGCTCACCGCAGAGGGACCAGCAGTGGTGTTCTACTACACGCTGGTTCTACTACACGCTGGTTCTACTACACGCTAGTTCCCTTCATTCACACACACACCAGGTTTAGATCTTGAACCATGCCAAGGACAGGCTTTCAGCAAGATTGATGGTGACTGTGGAGAGACAGACAAAGACGGCTAGTTTTATAACTTTATTTGTTCTCTATTCTCTTTTCACAGCAAATAGTGGATCCTAGTGTATCATGCAGAAGACAGAGTGCTCATGTGGAGAACTTTAAAGACTCTCCCTGTGGAAATATTCTGCTTTATGTCTGGGCCTCGACTGGATCTATGCTGCCTTCTGATGAACGACGAGGAGCCAGGGGCTGAAAGTTACCTCTGCAAGGTCAAAAGGTTCAGGACCTGCAGGTGAATCTTCAAAACTTCAAAACATGACCCTTTCCAAACACACACACACATACCATGTGAGACTCCCAGTCCTCTTGGGACCGTCTTCCATATACTCTGGGCTGTGGAGCAATTCTGTCCGAGAGGGGTTTTTTTTGCTTTTTGCAAATCTGTGCTGGTATTTTGATTACAAAATGTTGACTACATGTAAATACCTCTTCAGTTTTGTCCTATAAGACCATAATAAGATCAAATCAAATCAAATCAGATCACAGCAGGGGGGAGTCAGGGGTGTTGAGAGTGGCCAGGACAGTTAATTGATCCTCCATCCATGTCTGGATAAGTAGAAGGTGGTTGGTCTGGAGTGGGAAACAGAAGAACCTCGTCAGTCCTTATTCAGTATCAGTATTCAGTATTCAGTATCAGTCAGTCCTTATTCAGTATCAAAACAGATGGAGGACCTCCATTAGCTCGGTAAGAGTAAAGAGAGACAGTTAGTTCTGTATGGGAGTAAGAATGGAGCATAAAATGTAGACATTTCTGAAGTGTGGCAGCAATTAACTATTACACCCTAATTAAAAGAACCAGAAGGGAACACAGACTAAAAGGACAGAACCAGAAGGGAGCACAGACTTGGGGGCGCCCTGAGGCGTTGGCATCCCTCCACTCCACCGTCAATAAATTTTGACGGTGAACGCGTGCACTGGTGAGACGACAGCACCAGTGTCTCAGTATACCATAAAACCCTCTGCCTGTGAACTCCTGGATTTGTATCTAAGGGGGAATATTAATTACCAAACGCTAAACTAAATAATTAAGTTTTTAACCTAGACTTGTGTCAGAGTCCTGGGTATTGAAGGTTATTGGGGGGTTTATAAGAGAAGGCTCCTCCCCCCACTTTATTCATTATTACCTTATTAATTATTGGAACAAGTAAGAAGCAGCACCCTGTGATCTCAGTAAATGTGGAAGTTCATAATAAGTTCATATTAAATACATTTTTGCAGATAATCAGGAGCAATGTATCTGGGAGCCTGGGCAGGGCTGATAGGACTGGGCTAATATGATAGAATTTTCTAGTTCTAGCTGGAACTGTGGCTGCAGCATTTTGAACTAGTTGAAGTTTACTTAGATTTTTATTAGAGCATCCTAATAGTAGTGAGTTACAGTCGTCTAATCTAGAGCTAACGAACGCATGTACTCATTTTTCTGCGTCATTCCGGGATAATGTATTTCTTAGCTTGGCGATGTTGTGTAGGTGGAGAAAAGGTAATTCTAGTAATACTATCATTATTGTATTTATCAAATGATAAGTCGGAGTCAAATACGATGACGAGATTTTTAGCTACCAAGCCGGGTGTAATGGGAAGGTGACGAGATTTAGCATTAAATCTGATATTTACTGTTTTGTGGCCTTTGGGCCCAGAAGCAGAACCTCTGTTTTGTCACCAATAAGGTGGAGGAAGTTTTGCGACATCCAGCATTTCACTTCTCTTACTCAGGCTTCATTTTTTGTCCAAAAACAACATTTTATTCAATATCAGCCATACCAGCTGACAGACCAGTGGGATTTTAGCTATTAAAGGTTTCATTTTAGTATATTATTAATATGAATAATGTTCTCTATTTTGTTATTAAAGAAATCCATAAAAACGTTCTGGAATCAGAGGTTCAGCACCTGCCTGATCTTTCATAAGATTAGAAATAACACTAAAAAGAAATCGAGGGATATTTTAGTTATTCTCAATTAGTGATGAAAATATGCTGATCGTGCTTTAGTTTCTGCGTGATAATCTTGGTCTGTGTACATAATTATATCCCACAGGTGTTTAGCTTCATTTGATGTGTAAAACTCACCATCAAGTTTCTGATCACTTATAATTTCATATCGAGTGTCTGCTTTAGAACTGAGTATGACGAATTTCAGGTCGGTCATAGTACTACTATTATTTGGTTGCAAGGTTTGAATACTAGTTAAAGTCTTAGAATGAATTATTTTAGTTTTTCTATAATTGAATTTATCCCAGGGAACACAGTCTCAATTCTGGTGGATCTAGGTGACGCCTCAAGGCTGTGCTGCAGGAAAGCAACATGGTGCTATCCTGGGTTGGGTGGACACCATCTCTACCTAAGAGACCAGGCTTGTCCTCAAACTTCTTCCAGTTGTCTATAAAGCCCACTTGATTTTCAGAACACACACGGAACACTTGGACATCCAGCGATTTAGTGCCATGAGCCTGCTGTATGGGATGGGCCCAAATTATGGCAAAGACTACCTTTCTCTTCTTGTAGATCCAAAGTTGAATCCAGATGTTACAGTGAACTTGGAGGTGACAGACAGTGCCATTCAGGAGGTTTCCATGTCTAGAGAGAAAGTGTTGGCTATTAGGGTGTGTGTTTATTAGAAGGGTGGAGTTCCAGGTCCAGTTTTCTCACGAATTCAACTTCTTACATAAATCTGTATTTTGTAATGTCTACCAGCTGCTTGAGCTTTTTTCTATAAGAACCCAAAGACGTGCTCTTCTGTGGCACTTTTATTGAGCCTCCCATTTTAGCTCATACCTCCTGACTTTAACAGAACATTCCAGAAATGAGAGTAAAGGCTGGAACCAAGAATCATAACTGTGCTGGAGAAACACAGCTTGGAAGCTTCTAACCAAATAAAACTATCGTTCAACCAATTGTTTCAACACTTACACTCACATAAAATGGTGGTCTGGACTCAAAATGTGCTATAATTATAAAACAATAAAACACATCTGCTCACATATTACCCACAAAATCTGACATCACCCAGAACCTTGCCTCCTATTTAACTCTGTGTCTATAAATATTTTGAGCATACAGATGCTCTTAACGGCTCTGAACATTTAGATTAATTTCAGAAAAGAAGATACATTTTTCTAGAACCTTCTCAGTTAATGCTGCTACAGGACGGGTAGGTCCACAAACCTGAACATATTGAACATCCACAACCTCCCTCAGTCCAGTTACCTCGCAGGGCTCCGGTGTGTACGAGAGGTGCTTGTGACACCAACACCACCTGCCAGGTCGTGTTGGCAACCAGGCTGGTGATGACTCTGCATTGTCCTAGCCACAACCTGTGAGGAGAAACGCCCGCCTATTGGTCTTCACCAGCCTTCTTCTCTCCAGCTAGGGCCGCCGAGGCCGTTAAAGCAGTGCTACTGGCCTCCACGTTGCACTTCATTGCTCAGAAAAGTTCACGGTAAACACCCACTCCAGACGCACGACATTCTCTCTAAATACGTACTGAAATGTAATCATCAACTTTTTTCCTGTTTTTCTTTTTCTTCTTTCTAGAAACCTGATCACTAATAATAATAATAGCAACAACACTTTTGGGGGGTATTTTGGGATCAATGTCAAATATATCCGGAGGTTGAGATGTAAACAAAGGTCATATGAATTTTCTCTCAAATATATGGTCATGATTTATTTTGCACACTGGAAGACACTGAAATAAATAGTTTATACAAGCGTCGCTGGTCACAAAGTTCTCAGGGGGCGGCCGTCACGTGGACGAAGCTTCAAACTCTTAATGGCCGTTTCTAACTAAAAAGGAAGCCACGCTGGGTGTAGACAGTGTCCTCTATTGAAACCTTCATTTGCCTGTTATTTCCTTCAAATTGCCTACACCACAACTCCAAAACCTCGGTTCTTTTCGTTTGACTGGAGCAGCCCAAAGATTTGGCAATGAACTATGTCTTCTTTTTCCTTCTGGTTTTAGTCTCAGCCCTGAGCTTTGGGCCATAGTTGGAGGTGGAAGTACGAGAGACAAAAGTGGGACTTACCAACAGACTGGTAAAACATGCAGGTCATGTGAACATTATGACCCTTTCCACACATGCTCTTATGTAGATTACTATATAACCAATAAAGATTTAAATCAAACTACTGTCGCACAGGTTAAAATGTGCCTTGCTCTGGTTCAATAGACAATTGGAAACAAACTAGTGAAGTAAATCCTTCATCTTTTGAACTGCTTTTTAAAGGAGTTTCATGATGTGTAAACATGAGCAGATAGAAACCACCTCCCTCACCTCACATTTTGCACCTGGGCTTTGTAATATAATCTGTCTTTAGGTTCTGATGAGGCTGAAAGGCGTCCGTAGGTTTTCTGTTGCTTCCTGCTGCCTCTTGGGCACAACCATGTCCAGCAACACTACGCCAGATTACTGAACCAGTCACTCTGCACCAAATAGTTTTGTTGCTCACGCACGCTCCTCACGTAAACGCAGCCTCCCCGGCACCAGGGCACGTGGTGGCACCCGTGTTTACTGAGAGCGGGGGCAGGATGGGAAATCAGAGGCCCTGAACAGATCTGCAGGCTGGCTCCAGTAGCACATGTACACTTAAAAACCTTAAAAAACTTGAGTATTAATGCAAGTTAAAACTTATCAAGGAATATTTTGATGGGAGAAAAAGCTGAATCCAAAGAGCTTCTTGTTTAGCAGTGGCTGTAAATATTTCCTGGTTCTGTCCAAATAGTGTAAATTGTGCACAAGAGGGTTTTTCTGAAAAGTCAACAGACAAGGCAAACTGGAGTCAGACGTAAACGGCAGAATATTGGCATGAAAAGGTTTTCTAGAGCACATTCACACCACTTTTAAAAAAGTCAAATCTGCATTACAGCAATCAAAGATTTAACAGGCAAATCTTCTGAAGACCAGTACAATCCACAAGAAAGAAAAATCCATATAAAGACTGATAACTGTCAATGTAGACAAGGTAAATTCCCATAAATAATCAACACCAAAAGACAAGAATGGGACTTTATTGGTTTTTGTGGAGTTTATAACACTAAGATAAAGGGCAGTTTACACATACAATTACAAACAAACATGTGATTTGTATGAGCATCATAACCTGTACATAACCTGTACAATATTTCATACATCGTTGGTTGTGTATTCTCAGTGCATAGCATTATTACACAGAGCAACTGCTGCACATCACAAAATTATCATCTAAACAGGCTGAAATTGAATAAGGCCGTTTTATACTTTTTTTGTCCTGCAAATGATGGAGAGAGATAGAGTTTACATTAATGTCCGAGTCCAAAGGAAAAGTGGAAGAGGAAGATGACTAAACGCTGAGGGGCAGAAGAACCCCAGGAGGCTGTCTGCAGGGGGCAAGTCCGGACGATTTAGTGCACAGTACCACCACCCATCCACATGCATGACATGATGCACTAAAACAGCTACTGAAACAAGCACTTTTTTCGGTACAGTAAACGAGAGGCACTTTGTGGCAACCACATCACAGCATATTGCACAAATCAGCTAAAAACTACTGACATGAAACTTGCACACTGGCACCTTCAGATTTTCATATATATATTTTTAAATGATTAAAGCTGAAACTCAAATGTTTGATGCCACCTGTGAGCTCCACATAAGTTTTTAACCCGTGCCACACAAGTCAAGGGTCTCTGCTGTAGTGCTCGCGGAGCCCAGGCCCCAGCCTTCACCTGCTGCAGCTCACCGACACACCACAGCCCGTGGAGGCCACGGCGTCAGAGGCCCTCCCTTACCTGGGTGAGGCGTGTTGGGAGCCAGAGCTGATAAACCACCTGCACTGGGTTTCCTCGAAGACTGGACTGAGAAACCTGACAAAAGGATGCCCAAGAAGTGCTCTGTTCATGGGGGTATTGTGTTCCAGTACTATGGCAGAACAGTCAGGGGTGGGGCTACAGATGGCATTGACATGGCCTGTGATCGGATACAAGCTTATTAACAGTGACGCCCTTGAACAGATTTCTACAATAAACTGTTGAACAGCCAGACATCGCACAAGATATATTCAGGTAGGGACCAGAGAGCCAACCATCTTCAGAGTCTTTAACCAGAATGTGCATGAATACTGTCACACATTTATTCCTTTCTATTCTAGTTTGATGATCGTATTATATGATTCTATGGGGATGCGCAAAAATCAGGATCTAGAGGATCCAGAGAAACTTCATACCACCTTCACCTTCCTACATATTTAATTGCTTGAATGGCTTTAACAAGGGGGTATAACTGAATGGAAAATACTGTGGACTGAAACCCTGCAAAAACCTGTAACAGTGCAAAAGGCTAGTACAATATGTTGCTCTGTTATAGTAGCTTTAAATAAGTACTGTTAAAGTCAGTGCTTGGGCAGAACGGTAGAGCACAAAGCAAAGAACGCCTCCCACAGACTCCACCCCCTCTCACAAAGAACGCCTCCCACAGACTCCACCCCCTCTCACAAAGAACGCCTCCCACAGACTCCACCCCCTCGCACGCACGCACCTAAAACAAACAAAACCTTCAAGCTTAATTTTGGCAGGTTTTCAGTGATGTGGTAAAATGTAAACAAAATCCTTGATTTAAGGTTCTTTTCCCTTTGTTCTTTCCTGGGTTGGCTAGTGTAGAACAGCATTATAGAAGGCAGAGTCTCCTCTTCAAAACCTCGGGGACGTATTCTTTCTAAAAGGAAGGCGAGATGTTCGACACAGAGTCAGTGAGACAAAATGAAGCCTCAATGTCAACAGAAGAAAGGCAGCTTACTACCGTCAGAGAAGATTCTTACTACCGTCAGAGAAGATTCTTGCCCAAGAGACTGAGAAAGGTTTTTTTTGTTTGTTTTTTTTTTTTTTTTTTGGTCTGGCCCAAGATTCAACATGAGCCAGGTGTTAAAATTTGGCATGCTGAAAAAGAAAAATGATACATTATTTAAATACTCATATATAGGGTTTTAATATGCCTGAAACAAGCACAAGACTTTCTGTAAAATTTGTAGCTGCACTATTTGTATTCACTAAGGAATGAAACCTGTTCAAGAGGGAAGGAGAGAGGAAGAGGAAAAAAATAAAATTAAATTAAAAAAAGGTTGGGGTGGGGGGGTGGTTGTGTTAAAATGTAAAGAATCCCAAGCCAAAAATATAACCCACACCAAAGTACAAGAGTACAGCGTTCAAATTAGCATGTGGCTAACAGTGCTAGTGTATCCAGGCTGCTCACACATTCCAGCAGCTACACGCACTGGATGATGGGCACAGATTCTTGGCTCCAAATGTTTGAGTTTGTAGTTTGGCAGTTTGTAAGCACCATTGTTAAAATGAAACAAACGATCCAGGTTTCATTAGCCCACCACACAATAAGGCTACAAACAGGGTTAGGAGCCAAAGATCTGTGGTCTGATCCCTCCCCCCAAAACAAAAAAACCCAAACACATGAATTCAATGAGATCGTGCACAATATGGCCTCAAAACACAGTTCTGGCCCAGCTCAGAGGGACACGACCACGAACCTCACTGTCAGCTCTGTCTCACAGCCCAGACTGCACCACAGCCCACCAGCAAATGACCCTTCTACTGCTGCCACGGCAACAGCACAGGGCTGCCCAAGATGCAGGCTCCGTCACGCTTACTGTACTGACCTGCGCGGAACACGTGAACAACCATGTACCACCACGTGGCTGCGTGGAATCCTAATGCTAAGCACCTTACCACACTCTCCAACCTGGCTGAACTCACTCTGAACACTCTTCTCCTGCATAAACGCCTATGACTGAGATCAGAAGCGTAACACACGAGTGGATGTGCACCCCTGGACGTGCCTTTGGTGGTAGTGAATTTAAATCAGAAACCTCTCTAAACTGGGCAAAAAAGAGGAACATATTAACAACATGTACTAAATCCACTAGCATGCAAGCCTTCGTCAACTATGGTGTCAACATTATTGCCACATTGGTTTCCCTGTGGTGGTATAAATTTTAATTACTTTAAACATAAAAAACAGCACTGACAACAAACGCATCCCTGTACCCCCCCCCCCCCTCCCCCCTCCTCTGCATTTTGATCAATGGACCAGAGGGAAGAGACAAGTAAAAGGTCCTGAAGAGACAAGCAAAAGGTCCTGAAGAATCACATGGAAAGAAATAATTACATCTGTAGTCAATAGTAGCAATGATACCAGTAGACACTTGATGCTAGAAAACCAGTGAGCACTGCGCTGTGGTTTTTGGTGGGGGGAGGGGCGTGGCCACCAGACTGTGCACAAAGCTTTTCACAGTACGCAAGACAGGAGGTGCAGGTGCTAGAAGCAGACGCTTGAGGGATGGCTCCTCAGCCTAGCACTGGCCACGCCCACGCCGGGCCACGGAGAACAACTCCAACAAAACACTCCCCAAAACCTGATTTCATGCCCTGACTCAACTTCCTTTTCGTACAAGGACACAAAAAGGTATTTACAGAATATTTGAGCTAGAATCACCCCCACCCAAAGAGGAACGTGCCAATGCTTTGTAGATAAAAGGGGTAAATAAAGCTAAAACTGGTCAGATATGTAGTCGCTCAAACGCAGGCGTCGTCTGTGACTGTCCACCGCTGCACTTGTTTCAGGAAGGAAAAAAGAACACAAAAGCTTACAGTTCATTTTCAAGTTTTCTCCTGTTTTATAACTCTGGCTGAGTGGGGTCTTTTCTTCCAAAGGAAAAGGGGGGGGGGGGTATTCAGACTTTTGTTATCTGTGTGTGTCGATCATCATCAAGCTGTTCGTTTTCTGGATCCGAGTCTGTTGTGTCTGAATATCTGTAATAGTCCGGTTCATTGTCACTAACGTCCGGCGTTCCAGACGTGGAGGGGCTGGACTCAGAGATCGACTGCTCCTCCACTGTTTTCGTAAAGTACAACTTCACCTAGGAGAGACGCACCAAACCGTAATCAGAATTTCAGTTCTCCCAAAGACCACCATGCTACAGATATAGTCTGTTTAACAGAACGTGGAGGCCCCTCCCTTTTCATCCATCAACATGTGATTTCACTCGTGCTGATCAGTGCTGCTTAGGATGAAACCTGCAGCTTTCAGAGGCCACGTAGCTTCACCATGGGACAAGGAATCTTATGGCATCTTCAACACTGAACTCACCTTGAAGTTTGGGGAAAATAATCTGTTGGCTTTATCTTTGTTGGCTTTATCCAGGTCATTCTTGGTTAAAACCAGGATTTGGTAATCCTGGTCATTCTCGCCCCTCTCTGTGCAGGGCATCCCATCCGCATCCTTTAGTACACTGCCATTTTCAACGTTCTCCGCCAAGCTCTCCTGCGCTCCAGGAATGAAGAAAGTATTCACCCAGAAGTGAAACATCTTGTCCTGGTTAAAAAAGAAAAGAAAACATGGTAGGAGAGTGGCACAGTTGCTTTTAAAGACTGAATATTTTGTATAATTTAACGTTTAATTCCATGAAACAAGTTCTATGAAGCATTGAAAAGCAGAGAGAGGATGACTGCATGTGTTCAGGTACCCTGAACATAGCTGGTGGCTTTACACGGGACAAACCTTTTTCATCATTTTGTTCGGTTTGTGAAAGAACTCCACTTTGACATCTCCACACACGGGTAGCGGCTGCGGAAACTCAAACAGCATGAACTTGTCTTCCCGTCGCGTGTGTGCTGGGTTGGACGTGTGGATCTTCACCTTGAGCTGGTACACCACAAACTGAGGATCTGAGAGGGAGAGGGTTTCCCCTGTCGTTACTTTGTCATCTTCACACACAGGAGAACTTACTGATCAGAGAATCGCTGCCAAAACCTGCACTGCCTACGTGCTCCTGAGGATATGCTTTAAATCTTATTGGTAACAGATTGTACAACAACAACTAATGCAGACGTGAAAACCACTACCTTCATATGAAGATGATTTTTACTGCCAGTTACCTTTACTAAACACATGGTGCTAATACCACCAGTGTACAGAACAGATTACGCTCTGCCCACCAGTGTACAGAACAAACAAATTACGCCCTGCCCACCAGTATCATGAGGGCAGCCCATGTGGTTTATGGAAGCAGAGATTCATACACAAACTCACACCATCAAACCACCAACTCTATTCCTGCCTGGTGAAGGAAAACCATAATGGTACAATTATTAGTACATTATTATATTCAAACGGAACACACCTAATGTTGCTCAGAACAGACTGTAAAACCAGCAGGAAAGCAGAGATTGTAGCCCTGATGACTAAACTGTGGCACAGTCTTTAATCAAACTGACTGTTCCACACAGCCCCTCTAGCACAGCACCACATTCACCTGTGAGTGATGGACTGTATGTGTGAGGAGCAGGTCAGGTGTTCAACATCAGGAGGAGGGACGCTCACACACACAGTATAAAACATGGAAATGAGTCAGAACAGATATCCTGGCAAACTAAAAGCTATTTAAAACGCTTTTTAATGACTTGGGCAAACACAACAGAAGGTGGGATGTATGAACACACACACACCTTTATCATTTAATGGCCTACCCGAGTTTAAAAAATAAATAAATATTTTTTAAAACCCACTAGGTCACCGTCATGTGTATGAAATCATTCATAAAACATTCAAAGATGATCGAAGACCCAGCAGGTTATGGACACAGATCTGAGTGGGGTTTTTTTTTTTTTTTTTGGGGGGGGGGGGGGGGGGGGGGGCGAAGTTTAAAATAGCAAGAACTGACAAATTTTTTAAACA
>JAOYMR010000011.1:2712483-2723802 GCA_025802075.1 Tenebrosternarchus preto
CCCCGCCCCCCCCCGCCCCCCCCCCCCCCCCCCCCCCCCCCCCCCCCCCCCCCCCCCCCCCCCCCCCCCCCCCCCCCAATAATTCATCACCAAACAAAATTAGAAAAATGTTTATTAGTAAAAACACTTATGGGGAAGAACTTATGACTTCAAACGTACCAAAGGTTGCCTGGGGCCACAAACACTAGCCCTCTAGCAAGACGAAATTGGCAGTGCGTGAGAGTCATGAACCATGTCAAGTTTTGTTTTAACCCCCATTCCATCTTAACAGGCAAGTAAAAGCCTTCAGAACATGGAGTTTATAAGGGCGTGTTAAAAACGTTCCTCCACAACGCCGTCTCTCGCTCAACCGACCGCCCAGGTCTTGTGATTCGAGACGACCGGTAACCCATCACATCATGGAGAGCTTGTCGCACCTCCGCTTATACATGTTGAGCTGTTTTACTGCATTAAGCTTAGTTCACTGTTCAGGGAAGAATCCTTAGAAGATGCTGCCATACTGCAATAAGTTTGTTGCCCTACTACATTTCGTTGCCTTGTTCTCGTACGTGTAATGACAAAGTTGAATCTAATCTAATCCAAGTTGATTAACCCAATCTGCCATGAGGGATGTTTATACATCCTGTGGCATTTAAACGTCGATCAAGTGGCCCAGGGCGAGTCCTGTAAAAACCAGCCAACATGGATCCATTTTTGCTCCCAACCACTACCATGTTTTATCTTAAATTAAATGAAAAAATTAATGTTTAGCCATGCTGTAATGGTGGAGGTCGACACCATTGTGCCAATCTGACTAAATGTGGATGGTTTTACGATGGTGATGGATCATTCCATACACCCCGAGGTCAACAGACCCCAACTCTAGCAGCACTACACCCTGAAACCCAACACAGGAA
The DNA here is from genome assembly GCA_025802075.1 of Tenebrosternarchus preto. Lineage (NCBI taxonomy): Eukaryota > Metazoa > Chordata > Actinopteri > Gymnotiformes > Apteronotidae > Tenebrosternarchus > Tenebrosternarchus preto. Next base: position 2,713,380 of record JAOYMR010000011.1, read on the forward strand.
CTACAGAACAATTCTATTCAAAGCCATTGTAATTTGAGCCATAAATAACTTTTCTAACTAGGAGTAGCTTGATAAAATTATTTCTGTCTAGGGCCAAGTATGCATACTTGGGTTTTATTTAGAAAATGAATCAGTAAACACGAACCTCAGTAATAAAAAGTACATGGACAGGTGAACCTGCACCCAATTTTACCTGCACCCATTTCCTTAAACTTCTGCCTGAGCTCCTTGGGCGTGAGCCGGTAATGATCCAGACCATCATCCCATCTGATCCGCTCCAACACCTCCAATTCCCCACCAGCCAACCAATCACCTCCTTCCATAACCATCTGAAAGGGAACCAGCAACTCAATTATGAAAAACAAACCACAAAAAAAAAAAAAAAAAAAAAAAAAAAACCTCAGTTTTAAATAAATGGGCAGAGACACAAGCTGCAGTGACTGAGCCCCTGTGGAGCCTCTGGACCCTGGTGGATGTTGTTGTACCTTGATGTAAGGGTGCTGCGGGCACGTGGTGCCCCACTGTCGAGCGCAGCGCTCCTCCTTACGGTGCTCGTAGAACTCTGGGTTGCGCAAGATGGCCACTCTGTTCCCCTTGTACTCCAGAGCAAAAGCAGCACAGCCGTCCAGCTTCTCCTTGTCTTCTGTGGACACGGGCAGCACGATGGGCACAGACAGGTTGATTGTGCCACCTAGAATTGATGCGAAGGTTTACCCTCAGGTCTGCTAGACAAACACGCCATGTGACTTACGTGGCCAAGAATTGGATCCAAATCTGGGACTATAGACTTACAGAAATAGAAACGCAGCTATGTAACCTTGAATAACACGTCTGACTTGTCTCTCTGGTTACTGTGCTACAAGGGTATGGACAGAGCTACTGAATGTTCTATAGCTGCAGGATAACTGTCAAAGGAGAGGCATCGGGTAGACGAATGTCAATACCATCCATGAGGGTGTTGAAGTGGAGCACCTGCAGGTACTCCCTCTCCCTCATGAAGCCTTTCAGTGGAGTAGCCCATCCTTCAGACAGAACCTGAACCCACTGAAGATCCACCTGAAGCAACAGAAACCAGCAAGAAAGGTTCATCTGCTTAATCCCTTACTCTCAATGGCCAGGGTGTTGGTGCAGCATCTCGGGCCTCTAAATATCCTTCATATATTTACAGTACTAAATACGCTTTACACCAAAATATTAACACCAACAACCGATCATAACCAAGTCAGTCCATTATTATGAAGTTCATCTAACCTGGAAGTTTAAATGATGTTCATTCGTTCCTGGTAAATGGCTGCGTCACCACAGGATGTAGCAACACATTCCGTCAGTTAAATGATGTAAAGCTGATGTGGCAACAGCAGCTTCTGTTTCACCCATGAAAGCTGCACCACCTTGGTGATGAAAGCATGCAGTCTGGTCTTACCTTAGTGATGGACACAGTAGGGAGGATGTTGGCATCACTCATGACCAAGTTCAGCTTGTTTTCAGGCACAAACAGCTCATTGACTTCCTCCGTCACACCACTGGGCACAATTTCCTGCAAGCACAAAAGACAAAGTTCATTGTCGTCCAACTGTGTTAGTTATTTTCCAGAGGTTTTGACCACGCTTAAGCCACCTGCAGATTAACCAGAACAGTTCTATGCACACCTGGTCCTTCAGGAGTTCCACCAGGGACTGAATGCACTCATTAACTGTGAGCTCTCCAGTCTTCAGAACCAGTTCTGGAGAATCCGGCTTCTCATAATCCGAATCAATACCAGTAAAGCCTGAGAAGCGAACCAGGTGCAAGTCGATTTGTGATTCACAAAATGGTTAAAATGGTCACAAAAAAAAAAAACCCACACACACACACAACATTAACAAGATGTGATTGGATACCTTTAATCTCTCCAGCACGAGCCTTTTTGTAAAGTCCCTTGACATCTCTGCCTTCACACACCTCCAGTGGTGCATTCACAAACACCTCAAAGAACGGCAAACCAGAGTTCTCATGGATGTTCCTTGCTTCATTTCGGTCCTTTCAAGAGAATCACAAAACCACACCAGAAATGGTTTTTCACCCCCCCTTCTTCACATTAAATTGCTTTGCGTCACCATAGAACATCATGTAAAAATACCTTTTGATCTCACCGTTCAATGACTCCTAAAATTAGGAAGGTTACTAATACACTGACCAAGAAAACCTTCCACTGAGGTGATGTTCAACTGCTCCTCACCTTAGTGAATGGAGAGATGAAGCTGGTGATGCAAACAAGGCCAGCGTCTGCAAAAAGCTTGGCCACTTCAGCAATTCGCCGGATGTTCTCCTCCCGGTCTACTGCACTGAAGCCCAAATTCTTGTTCAGGCCATGACGAATGTTGTCTCCGTCCAGGGAGTAGCACGGGATGGCATGGGAAACCAAGTACTCCTCCAGAGCAAAGCCGACAGTCGTTTTTCCTGCTCCCGACAGCCCTAGATGACGACAGCACTGAACTCAGATGATCCAGCTTCATATAAAATGCACTGTGCCAAGATACTCTGAGCCTGAACCAAAGTTAAAAGGTGCAGTCTTGTTATGCGACTGGAGAGCCGTGTTTGCGGTGGCTAGAAGGGCGAACCTGTCAGCCAGACAGTGCATCCTCGGAAGCCTCCTCTGGTTCCTACAACCTGCCCTCGCTTGCTCCTGCTCACATGGTGAGCCTGGTACACCACGTTGGTTGCCCTTTGAAGACCCTAAAAGCCCAGTAAAGGACACAGCAACAAAAAGGTGTGAAAACTAAAAGCATGTTACCGGACCAGATCTTCGCAAAGGTCGACTATTTTGCTTACGTCTCATTACCTGGTAGAACAGGATCTTCACAAAAGTCTATTTCACTTAATGATCTAGAACTTGGTCAAGTCTTGCATACCATTCATATCCCTTCAGGGAACTACATGCATCTCAAAACTCGACTGTGCGCAAACGAGAGTACGAAGTTCCATTACTGAAAGTTTATAGGAGTGACAGGTTTAGTAGTTAAACCAAGCCAACCAGTTAATATACTACTACGTGTACACCAAGTCCAGAACTTTTTTTTTTTTTTTTTTACTTGGTTATACAACATTTAGCCCCCACTTCATTACACAATGAAGTCTTTGGAGTGTATATATGTAAACTGTATGGACTTCTGATCATCAAGCTTTATAAACTATGGATTGTAAGCTACTGACTTGGACCACTAAGTGACCCACACTGGCTGGTTTGATGATGTAATGTGTCTACAAACCTTCAGTGAATATGAGCAAGTCAATGGGCATAAACGCTAAAGTAAAAAAAAAGGGGGGGAGCGCGGAGGGGGGCGGGGCCTCTGGGTGGACTAGGGAAAACAAATGAGTCTATTCATGCTGACCAGCAGAGAGGTGGCCAGAACGGAGCTGCGCGCTGGACCGCAGCCACATTCGAGTCCTTCACCCTCCCTCCACCTTTTTCCTCCGTAAGCTCCACGTCCATCAGGGGCGCTTTTCAGTCCCATATACAGTGTCCTGCTTCTTTTGGTGGAGCAAAATGCTCGTTTCATAAAAGGTTTTTCTGACGTTGCAACCGTCTTTGACGGGTAAGAGACGTAGAACAGAGGCAGGAGGTTTAAACTTGGTAGTCAGGACCCAGACATTGCACCTACAGGCGCCTTAATCTCACACACACACCTATAACAATTAGGAAAAATAACGAGAAGCAAAAGAACTGCAATAACCTTTGCGCCATGGTGTCGCGACATCTGTAACTCCATCACAAAGTTACAGAGGAAAAGATACCGACTGACAGTGCAATTTTAGTAGAAAGCCTGATAAAATTTGCTCAGAAGACGAGCTCACTTAGCGTTTTGAAGCGTTGAAACTAACCGACTTTGTCCAAACAAACTTTTAGTAGGTATAAAAGCCTGTTGCATTCCCCGTCCTTTAACGTTAAACAGAAGATATTACGCACTTTGAACCACGCTCTTACCGTTCTCTGCTTTTTGGTCCCAGACATAATTCCAGTGACTAGACGTAGCGTCTAACAGTCGTTGAAGTTGGAGGACGCGCAGAACAGCACTGCTCGCGAAGACGTGAAAACCCTGGACACGTAGCACAGACAACTTTCTTCCGGAAAGGGGCGGCCAGCCACGGAATTTACATGCTCGGGATGATTGGACATTACGCGGAGGGTCTCGCCCACTGCGAAAGCAGACACGGTACAAGTTAAGAAACAAACTATTTAAAAGTAAGAAAAAGTCAATGTTGCTCTGAGAATGATGCCTCTTCAGTAAATAATAAAAGAGGAACCGCTATTTGTGTTGCGCCCAGTTGAAAAACTTGAAGGGTTGCATCACAATGTGTTGAATAGTTTATTTAACGCACTAACCAAGGTAACTAAACAATCTTATACTAAACCGTAATACTACCAACCCGTCCATCCTTCTTGACTATAGTCCATTATGGCTAAACCATCTAAAATAATGGTTTGGTCCAACTGGTATTTTCTTTGGACCGGTTCCAATCTTATCTGATCCGTCATAAAGTACCATGTCGTACTGGGTAAGAGCTGTTCAATCCAGGTCTTGATTTAAACACCAGACCTCTTTAATCTCCATAGGATTCCCAAGTCATCGGTAAATATTTCATTTCATCAATATCCAGACCACATAGTTAGGTTATATATGCCTCTAGCTGCTAATCTCTGGTATCACACCGAATTGATTTTCAGCTGTATAGAAATCATCAAATCCTGGATGGGTCACAATTTCCTGGAGCTCAACAATGAGCCACCTAGAATTATCATTATTGCAAACAACGACAACAATGAAACAATAACACAGGAGTTGTTCAGACCTAGAGGGTGACTCCAGCAGAGATTGGTGAATGTTCTCAGACACTTCTACTAAACCTGGTGATTGACTGATGAGCTGAAGCAGGTGTGTCTAGCATTAGTTAATATAACACTGTGGCATCAGACCCTGGTCCAAGAGGAGCAGAGTCCAGTGTGGTTGGGTGAAACGCACCTGATTCAACTCATTAATAACAACAGAACAATCACCAACCCTGCTGAACTCTGACACACCTGAGCTCATATCTGGATGGTATGTAATTAGACTTAGGTGACACCTTAGACTGTGTCACCTAAAAGTGTTAAATGCTGTGTTAGTCTCCATCATCTGCATAAAACAGCCAAGGTCAGATGTAGCCTCACTGAGAGATGGTGAAAAGCACATACATGCCTTTGAATCATCACTTCTGGACTGCTGTAACACATTAGACAAAGAAAACTGAAACTTTCAGAGGTACAGAATGCATGGGCCAAAATCAGAGAGAATATTACGTCCATTCTTAAAGAGCTGTACTAACTACCTGGGTCACTCAAAATGCTTGTTTTAATATTTTTGCTTTGTGCAGTGTTATCTGTCTTTACCTCAGCAGTATGATTACTAGGCCTGAACTCTCAAGCGTTCTCAGATCAGCTGATAGACATGCTAGTTGTGCCTATCACCCCATTAAAGAATGCAAAGTCCACATTCTGCTGCCATGGCTGCAAACTCTGGTATTCTCCTCCAGACCACCTGAGGGCGCTCTCGATGGTTTAAACACATTCAAGAAGAAAGTTGAGAATGATTTGTCAGGTGTTTAATTAAAGTGTTACTATTTTTTATCTGCACTTCCATTGTGACTGCCCTTAAACTGTATGAAGATTATTCTATCCTGTTATCATTTAGTAAATGCTCTGAATGTTTTGATTTGGAAAGAAATATAAGAAACACGCAGAAGGAAATAGAGACCCACAAGCTGAACAGTGCAGCCATATTTGCACAGAGCTGTTGTGTTTAAGCATTGTGGCATTTAGACCTTGTGCTACTGCTGTCTACCACAGAACAATAAAGACTTTGAAAACTGGGCTTACAAAAAGTCTGGAGGATTAGTTCGATGGTTTACACAGTAAGTATATATTAATCAGTCAGTCTATATTAACATAGCTTGATATTTACTGTGTGTAGTTGTTCAGTCAAGTGTAGTTCCAACACTGAACATCCGACTGTAAGATGAGATATGTCTGTTGCCAGATCTGTTTCAGACTTATGTTTTCCAGCACTTGTGACCTGCATCTTCAATAATTTTGCATTAAAACCACAAGACAACGGACTGCACTATCTAACTATTGATTTAATAAAACAATACCCTTCTTAGACTGGTGTGGTTAGTGAACAACAGCACATAAATCTAGTGTGTAAACAGACGTGTTTCTGACTGCCGTTTTCGGTTGTCAAAACAGTTTCCGCTAGTTGTTAGCAGCCAGCAGTCACAGTTTCGTACTGTGGACCGGTTCTGCTGCCTTAGGACTCATGTTTGCACACATACCCACCCTCATTACATTTTGTACTTTTTTGCAAGCAAAGCACACAGCTGATGGACATCTGGGCCAAACATCTTGTTTCTTTACAAACCTTGTGTACTTCACTACGTTTTTAAATATCTCTACTGTCCTACTACAATACACTGCAGTTACTCATCTGGAATGAATAAACGTCTATGAACAAAAATAATACTTCATGTATAAACGTCAAAAGGTTCTTACAAGTTTACAATGATTTGGTATCTTAGAAATAAAGCTTTCAAAAATTTGGCAAATGAGGTTCTGATTCACACCATGATGTTAGAAACCTCAACAGATAGGAATTACAAAACTGATATAAACTCATGAACTTTTACACGTATTAAATCTCTGGACATTTTTAACCAAAGGAGGGGAAAAAAAAAGAAGCAAAAACCAAATTTATTTAGACCATCTCATCTGTGAGAACCAAGAGAACAGTAACTTTAAAAATGGCCAAGGGAAAAAAAAACGATTTGAAGGAAACTTAATTTAATTTTAATACACTAAAACAGAGCGCATCCTCCCCCTCACTCACACAGCCATCCTATTAAGTCATAGCTCTGTGTTCATGTGACTCACTTTGGGCAGTTCACATTCTTGGTTGAAATCACAGCCATGCAGGAGTGTGGAGTAGTGGTCCCTGACTGTGTGATAGAGTGGAGCTGGGTGACTGAAGGTAGGGAAAGACATGGGCTTCTCGTTGAGGAAGAACTGGAGTCTCAGGTCATCCTCACACTCGTACAAGACGAACAGCAGGTTTGCAGCGTAGGGGACGATTCGACCGGTGCGAAACTTGCGATTACGCTGTGCCGAGAAGTTCTTGGCCATCAGCGGCGTCTCGTCCCTGAAGAAGCCCATCAGAGATAGCAGCGGGAGCAGAGTCTCCGCATGGCCCACCTGGATGGTGGCGGCCGTGGTGGTCTTGCCCAGCCTGGCCAGGTACAGGAGCACAGACATGACGTTCTCATGCACTAGCCTGACAGCGCACAGTCTCCAGACATGTCAGAGCGCATCACACGTGTTCATGGAACTGGGATGACGTTAGTGGGACTTGCGCACTCAATTGTTCACTGTAGTATAAAAGACTAGAAAAACAATCATCTGGCCTTCCTAGTGTGCCAGATTAAACACTAACAGATCTCAAACTGGCCCAACTATTTGTAAAAAGACCAGGAAGGACATTTTCCACAAAGCCATGATAAAATGCAAAATCAACAACACATTGTCAGGTAGTATAATGTAAATACCAAAGTATGAAACACAGGCGGACTTGTGGATTAGTGAGTAAACTTTGGGCTTGGTCTCCATTCAGGCAGAAGCTTCTCACCTGTAGTCATACGAAGCTTCATCAAGCCTCCTGAAAACGTCGTGGAAGAGGGAGCAACTCGATTTGCGGTTAATGTCATAGCCGTATCCTCTTTTCCAATACTGTTTCAAATCATTTTTATATTCAAGGACCTTCAAAACATAAGATGCCTTTAGAACATGTACAGAACATTATCCCAAATTATGTCTGAAGTTCATGCTGCTGAACACTGAGAGCAGACCTTATGATTAGATTCAGTATTATTGCTTGTGAATCCCCACATTTAGTACAAAAAAGCTAAATATTTATTCTACTATGCTAGTGTAATATCTGATGTGTTTACACTGTGAGAGTAAATCAGAGCCCTGTATGAAGTCCACACCTGAGCATCTGCTTCATCCAGCAGATTACACCATGAAGAGTTTTCAGACTTGACTGCCAGCTCATAGGAGCACAGGAATAGAGCTGCTTCAGCCAGATCTGTGACAAAGGAACACAAGATTTCACTTAGCATTTACGCTAACGTCTGAAGACACGCTTCAGTTTCTCTGAATGAGAGTGTAGCAGATGAGGAAGGCCAGAGCACAGGCCTGCTCCTCCACGCCAGCATCCAACTGCACTTCAAACAGTTAGTGAGGGAGTTAAAGATGACCTGGTGTTATTAGAGTTAAAGATAACCTGGTGTTATTAGAGTGTGTGGAATCTGCAGGCGATTCGCCATCTTCCTCCTCACTCCATCCATCTCTGCAGATGTTTTGAAAATTTCAACCTCCTTTAAAGCCGTCCTGCTGTTCTCAACATCTTCAACGTATCTTTGGCACTGATCAAAGAATCTCATTAGTGAATCATTTACATAGTGTGTGAAGCCCAGACCTATTAAAGACAGACAAAGTTCAAGTTTAGCTTCATAGTTTCATCTTCATAGTCGAAACAGCGCCCTAATGCCACATTAGGACAGAAGCATATTGTGATTCACCTCGCACGTCCCAGTGTTGGTGAAGGCCCTCTTGGAAAGCTTTTATGCTATCAACGCATCTGTGCTTGGAGCTGGTCATAAACTCAATGCGTTTACCAACAAAATGATCCTGCGACAACACTGTTGGAAAGGTTTTGGCCAACCTAATAGCCAAATGTCTGTGGTCGTCCTTTCCTTTCGGCACTAGTTTTCCGTCCATGTCTTCTGTATACCACATCGCCCATTTACGCTTTATGTCATTCAGCCACGAGGCAGGGCTTGTCGCTTCGGCCATAACGAGTTCATAGAGCCGCGCGATCCTTCGGATGTTCTTGGCTGTCGGATAACGCGTCCCGTGTCTGATTACTGCAACTAAATGTACTGCCTTGCAGTCAGCGGATGGAGGCCCCATAAGCGATTCATTTACGTATAAAATATTATCTATTAAATGTGGGTTCAATTCCTCATATCTGCTTTTTGTGCCAAAGTAAGAAGCAATTAATGGAATATTTGATTTTGTTAGCGTACAATACGAAACGCGAAACATCATAATGCTTAAAGCAGTAATAACAAAATGATTGTTTCTAGACACTAATTTTACAGGCTTCATCTTCCCAAATTACTCTGTCTTAACGACAGAAATGATCCTGCTACCTGTTCTGTCGTTCTTCCGTAGTTCATTCCCAGCTGGCGAGCTGCGTTGCAGCCGTTCAGCCCGGACGGGTTTCACTTTTAAACTGTGAAGCCAACTTCAACACTGAATGGTGAAATCTTCCGGGTCAGATTGGGATGATCATAATGGACTACTTAGTTACTGATTATTTTCTTATAAACTGAGAAAAAAACATCACAGTGTTTTGTCCAATATTTACTTTGATTATATGATTAAATAATCTACACTTATCACAGTCGGATGTACCCTGTCTTTATAAACCTATTATATGTTTGAACAGCCATATAATAAAAATGTCCACTAGATGTCAGTAATGCACTTTTCTCCAAAATCAACCTCAAAACCTTGATTTTTGTTTTTAGTTTAATTCATATTCGAGATGGACAGACTTCTGTGATTCTTTCTTCCTCTGTGTAGTCCTTTCATGCACGTATATCCTGATTTGTCAAGAATCGAATTTCAAATGGTCCTGGCTAATCATTATTTTACCTGAAAACTTAAATCATTAGGTTTTAGTGTGAGACTGATCAATATTAGTCATTAGTTGCATTAGTTTCTGTGGTGGGTGGAGGTTCTACAGTGTGTGTGACTAGAGTGGGTGGAGGTTCTACAGTGTGTGTGACTAGAGTGGGTGGAGGTTCTACAGTGTGTGTGTGTGACTGGAGTGGGTGGAGGTTCTACAGTGTGTGACTGAAGTGGGTGGAGGTTCCACAGTGTGTGACTGGAATGGGTGGAGGTTCTACAGTGTGTGGCTGGGGTGAGTGGAGGTTCCGAAGTGTGTGGCTGGGGTTGGAAGAATCCCTGGTGATGCTTCATGCTCTGCTCACACAGTGCTGGTGGTGTAGGTCTTGATGGAGCTGTATAACACCACTCAGTGGTCCTCATCGCTCTTAGAAGAACATTCCTGTCAACCAAGTGCTCCTGCACCTCACCATCACATAGGATCAGGTATGGTGTGGGGGCTGGAATACCAAATACAGGATACCAATGTGCTGAGCCCTTCAAATCAGACATGGCTTTCAGGAAAATTTAAATTAAAATATGTCCTGTAAGATCTTATTTAATTTTAAAAATCCTGTAAAATCAGATTTTTTGTTCCTCAAGGGAAAAAAATGAATAATAAAT
>JAOYMR010000011.1:2730098-2753717 GCA_025802075.1 Tenebrosternarchus preto
AAGATGTTTCAGTATAAGTAGGTTGGGCGGCTAAGAAGGTAAAGAGAAGCACTCAAGAACAAGAGGAGAAGTGTCCTTTTTATGTACAAAACCCTAACCCTCTTTATGTACAAAACCCTAACCCTCTTTATGTACAAAACCCTAACCCTCTTTATGTACAAAACCCTAACCCTCTTTATGTACAAAACCCTAACCCTCTTTATGTACAAAACTTCTTTTTCCTGCCCTGAGTTTCTTTTTTTATATGTGTGTATCTTATGCAGGGCACTGAGACTGAGCTTCCATAGTAAATGTTTGTCCTTTTACACTGGACTGAATTTACTGAAATGTTTGGAGGGGAATGAGGAACAATAATCAATAAGGTTGAAACCCTGCAGGAACATTTTCATATCAATCACTACCCAGCATTATCTAACCCAGACACACTTACATACTGAACTGGACTGAATATACTGAAATGTTAAGGTGTTAAGATGTTTCGAGGGATTGAATTCCCAAATTCCGACCCTCACCATATGCAAAACGGCATCCAGACCATCCCAGACTACAGACCGTCACCTCCATCTCCCCATGAACAGCAAAGAGAAGATCCAACTCCTGGCAACATGTTGCTCCTCCAACAACCTCCTCCCTTTTATACCACATGCTGTGTACAGTGTACTGTCTGATCATCTACCAGAAGTGCAAATAGTAGCACTCTGCAAAATAATAGTGAAGAGAACACTGTACATATTTATTCTGTATTCATGTCATATTTATTGTAAAATCTTCTTTTCACTCTGTTTTGGCACAGTGCTGTTTGCACTTCTGGTAAATGATAAACTGCTTTTTGTTGCCTTGTACTTAGAAAGAAAAATAATGTTTAATCTGTCCATCCATCCGTCCATTTATCCACACATCCATCCAAAACCGTTATGGTTAAAGACCCACTAACATACTTTTAACATACAGCAGTTATCTTGTGCTGTTGTATAAAGATATATTTTGGAGTCCATGATTTAGTTCTAAGTATCTGGATTTCTATGCATTTGCTGGTGAATTGAAAGTTTAAAGGATGTTGATTCAGTTGTTTGTCTAAGGTTCCTGTTCCTGGCTGTAGGTTAGTGGTGGGGCTCTATGTGCTGCAACATTCCTGCCATGTTTTTACTGTTGTTTTTATTACTAATTTAATTTATTTACTAATTGTTTTATAACTGAATTATATCCTTTTATTACCTATTCAATTGTCAAACAGTTAACCCCCCCCCCCCATTAACCAGAAGATTAACTGGCTTTTGTTCTTGCAGAGACGTGACTCGTGCTTTAACACATGGACTCTGTAAGCCCAGAGTAAGACATTTTGGTTCTGCACGTACACCAGGATACACCAAGAGACGTTAACCTAATAAGTTCAACTTCTGTTTTCTCCCAGCAGACAGAAGACACAGCTTGTTACCTTAGGCATGTTCTTCCAGACCAGGCCTGGTGTCTGTGTTCTGTTTAATAAATGACTCATTAAGATTCAATAAGGCCTCCTAAAAGGAAAAAGGAGCTTACATAAAATGAAAATGAAAGGTCTGTGTGGATGAGGTGAACAGCCAATGACAAAGCAGATTTGTTATGTTGAAATTTCTAAGAAAGAAATAAAGAAAGACAGACATACAGAAGGACAGACAGACGGACAGACAGACAGACAGATAGATAGATAGATAGATAGATAGATAGATAGATAGATAGATAGATAGACAAAAATGCAGATAAGTGCAGAACAGGATGAATTATATGCTCTGGATATGTGGAAGCCAGTCCAGATCCTAACCTTTTGTCTAATAAATATGATGATTTATTGACCAGACACAAGACTGCGCCCACAGTGTTAGTACCAAGACAGTACTACTATTAGGAATGACTGTTAGTACCAAGATAGTACTGCTATTAGGAATTACTGTTAGTACCAGGATAGTACTACTTCTGAATTACTGCATTTGGTGCATTTGTTGAAGTAGGTCAGGATGTTGGGGGGGGGGGGGTCAGACTTCCTGAGCCTTTACAGGAAGTAGAGACGCTGACGAGCAGATCTGTTTGTGTTAAGGGACCAGGTCAGATGGTCATAAATGTGAACTCAGAAGAACTTAGAAGACTCTCTCCACAACAGGACAACTGATATACAGTATCTCACAAAAGTGAGGACACCCCTCATGTTTTGGTAAATATATTATTATATCTGTTCATGGGACAACACTGAAGATACGACACTTTGATACAGTGTAAAGCAGCCGGTGTACAGCTTGTATAACAGTGTAAATTTGCCGTGCCCTCAAAATAACTCAATCTGGTTGGTAATCTTCAACCATCTTTATATAGAGCAACAGTTCTTTTTTTTCAGATCCTCAGAGGGTTCTTTGCCATGAGGTGCCACGTTGAACGTCCACAATTTGGCCATTTTCATGTAGGAGTTTTACTCACTTTCATTGTCAGCGGTTTAGACATTAATGTCTGTGTGTTGAGTTATTTTGAGGGCACAGCAAATTTACACAGTTATACACGTTGTACACAGAGTACTTTACATTGTATCAAAGTGTCATATCTTCAGTGTTGTCCCATGTAAAGATAAAATATTTTCAAAAATGTGAGGGGTGTACTAACTTTTGTGAGATGCTGTTTGACTGTGACGTCCTCCGGTAACCTGCGATCATCTCCTTATTTTTGCTGAGGTTGAGGTTTGCTGTTGATCCACCACCATGCTGTTCTGCTGCTGTTCTGCTTTTGTGGGCTGGGTCATCTCCATCTGTGATGAAGCTCTAGGATGGTGGTGTCATCATCAAACTTGACAGAGATGTTTGAGTTACACCTACAGTCGTGTGTGTGCAGGGAGTACAGGAGAGGGCTGAGAACACAACCCAGAGCAACCCCTGTGTTCAGAGACAGTGTGGAGTGGGTGAGGTCTTCACTACCTGGGGTCTGTTTGTCAAGACGCGTATAAACCAGTTGATCTTTCAACCAAGTTTGATAATGGAGTTTAAAGCAGGGCTGTATTTGAGCCAAACATTCTCACATATGTTTTTCTTGTCTGGGTGTATGAGAGCATTGTGTATCACTGGAGCTACAGCATAAGTTTGTTTGTGTAGCAGGTAGTTATAGAGGGTCCCTGGTGCAGATGTGGGTTTTGAGTATCTGCTCAAAGTGCTTCATGATTGATGAGGGCAGTGTCACAGAGCAGCGGTCATTCAGTCCAGTAATGCCCTCAGGCATTCTTCAGGATAGGAATTGTGCTTGTCTTCTTAAAGTAGGAATAACAGACCATTTCAGAGAGAGAGTAAAGACGTCTGTGAACATCTCCGCCAGCTTTGAGGACAAGGCACAGATGCCATCAGGACCTTGCATGAAGGATCTGAACACATCAGGCACAGAGATAGTTAAACCCAACCCTAATTTAACCCTAATCTAACCCTAATCCATCCTGAAGGATCTGTGCACATCAGGCACAGAGATAGTTAAAACCAACCCGAATTTAACCATAATCTAACCCTAATCCATCCTGAAGGATCTGAACACATCAGGCAAGAGAGCTGGTTAGTGTTCAGATGGTGTAGTCCACTGATAGCTTCCCTGCAGGAAAGGTTTGCTTCAGATTGAAGGCAGAAGTAGTTTAGCTCATCTGGTAGTGTGGCAGATCGCAGATCTCTGCACCTTTGTAGTCAGTGATACAGCCAAGCCGTTCTACATACTTTAGAGATCAGGCCCTTGTGTGTATGACACTCCCTGTAGCTGCTCTTTGTGGCCCCTTGAGGGTCATGCCTGCAGTACGATTCCTGGCTAACTGCTAAGATAACTGACTAGCTAAAGGTATATATATATATAATAAGTTTGTGTGATTAAACTTAAACCATTTACAGATCATTACAATTACTGATGACTGTCATCACCTCATCTTTAATCTTAGCATCTTTCACACATTTTTTCAGCAGTACCTGAAGATCTTTCTGTAGAAGAGAAAGACGAACTGTTCCAGATTCGGCGAAGGAAAAAAGAGTTGCTTGATGACATCGAAGTATGTGTGGTTCATCTTTGACCACTTATTGATGTCATTGTAGTATGTGTGATGACATTGTAGTATGTGTGATGACATTGTAGTATGTGTGGTTCAGCTTTTAGCTCTTATTCATTTGTGAGTAAATGTTCGTGCGGGTGACACACATCCCCTTCTCTTGCAGCGTTTGAAGTGTGAAATAGCCGAAGTGATGACGGAGATCGAGCAGCTAACATGTGTGGGAGAGTGGTAAGATCACCTCACCAGCAGCTGGACATCCTCCTCACCTCTCTGGCTCTTATTCTCCACAGAAGGCCGGTCTAAAAAAATGTTTGAAAATAGATATATTTTTTTGTCACACAGCAAAACGACACAAAGGAATAAGCAGATTGCTATTGGAAGAAAAAAGTTCAATATGGATCCTAAAAAGGTCTTTGTTTTTATGAAATCTGAGTATGCAAAAAACTGTAAAATATACTGATAGAATTTTCTTCAAAGAAAAATATTGATAAATTCTTTTTTTTATTAAGATGAATCTCCTGTTAAGACAAATTTATATGTGTGTGATATATTTTTGCTTGTAGGGAATCCAGTTTCTTTTGGACAACGACCTTTTGCAGCACACGTCTGAGGATATTGCACAGTTTCTGTACAAAGGTGAAGGTCTGAATAAGACGGTTATGGGAGACTACTTAGGAGAAAGGTACCAACTGCATTGTATCAATGAAACAGCCCTCCCGTCTCCTTAATGAAAGATTACTACAGATGTTAATTAAAGATGTCTTGTAAAGCCCCTTCCATATATGGTCCTATCACCTCCGGAAATGATGTCCCCTTCTGAAAGAGAAGAGCCTGTTACCCTGACAACCTGTAGGTGTCTTATCTCGTTGATATGATTCCTGCGCTGCCTCTCAGCTCTGCTTTGCAGGAGACAGTTGAATTTCTACCATCTGTCAACATCCCTTCAGATGAAGAAACAGCCAGCAAGTATTAGGTGTGCGGTGGGA
The DNA here is from genome assembly GCA_025802075.1 of Tenebrosternarchus preto. Taxonomy (NCBI): domain Eukaryota; kingdom Metazoa; phylum Chordata; class Actinopteri; order Gymnotiformes; family Apteronotidae; genus Tenebrosternarchus; species Tenebrosternarchus preto. The sequence continues at coordinate 2,735,115 of JAOYMR010000011.1, forward strand.
ATCCAGTAATTCAGTGTCACAAGGGATCCAGACTCAGACGTCGCTATGGTGGTATTAAGTGGGGACAGTTCACTGATAATAAAACCAAATGAATGAATGAGTGGATAATTGGGTAAGAAAATGAAATGAAAAAAGGATTGGGATGGACCAGACAAAGAAACGGGGAGAAAAGTTACCAGTGCAGCAGCTGATTGGACACACAGGCCTGGCTGGCTGTAACCATGACAGCAGCCTGGACGTCATCATCAAAGTCTGCTCTTTTTAATGGCTGCAAACTGTAAACAGTGGTGGATGAGCTACAGTACCTGCTAACTGTACCTGCTAACCAGTTAACTGCCAGTATTATCTGGCTCTGTTACTAGTGAATCTGTGATTAAAGAGGAGTAGGGAGGAGAGCTGAGGTGATTCAGCGTTGTGTCTAAACCCCCTGATAAACACGTCTAATTGTTTTGATCTCTCCCCTGCTGTCATTTTAACACCCATAAATAGGTTCTTTGCATGTAGTTATTATTTCACTGCAGATAATTAATAGTAATGTGAAGTGTTTGTGTCTCATAACATCTTTTATTTCACAGAGGTGTTTCTGTCTGACTAAAGTAAAACATCATGATTCAGTTTTGACCTTTTAAATCCAAGTACAAAATGAAATCCAATTTAATGGAAAATGTGCTGGCTAAAAATATGCAAACTGTGTACATATTTCACAAATGTTGTGTTGATTGATGTATTCACTGATTGATGTAGTCCCTGAAGCTGCAGGATCTATCCTGATGTTCCCTAAATGATATACAACACACCCTGCAAGGCAGAGAGAATCTTTGATCAGCGTTCCTTTCTGTCCATCATCAGGGATGACTTCAACATCAGGGTCCTGCAGGCCTTTGTTGAGCTTCATGAGTTTGCGGATCTCAACCTGGTGCAAGCTCTGAGGTGGGTGATGACTCAGCGCTCTACTGTAGTCATGCTCTGAGGTGGGAGATGACTCAGCGCTCTACTGTAGTCATGCTGCTCACAGCACACTGTAGCTGTGAACCGCTTTCTGTGTGCTGATGGATACATATAATCTGTTGGATACATATAATGCTTTTTGACGTGATGTGCATAGAATACATTAATTTTGGTTTGTTAAAGAGGAAAAACCTTTTCTTCAAGTGTAGTTTATTCTCTTAGTTCCTCAGGTTCACATATCTGCACAGTTGCCCAGAAACAGAGAGCAACTGTCATTTCTGATGTCATTTCTGCTCTGTCAGGCAGTTTCTGTGGAGCTTCAGGCTTCCAGGTGAAGCCCAGAAGATCGATCGGATGATGGAGACTTTTGCAGCACGCTACTGCCAGTGCAACCCTGGCGTTTTTCAGTCTTCAGGTCAGAATCCTGCCACTGACATACTCACAATAGAGTCTCCTGCCTAAGGAAACATCTATGCCAAAAACATCCTTCTCTAAACAAAAAAAAAACGCCAAGATCCGTTCACTTAAGACATATATGATGGTCAAAGACACATAAGAAAACAATTCTTCAATTACAGGTACAATTACAAGCCCTTCACAATTACAATTATGGCTAATGTGTGGCACAAATTATTTGGGATTGTGTGCTGTGCAAGTCTGTTTCCCTCTTCTGTGAGAAATACAGATTAGAGATGTGTAAAGAGTGTGGTCCTCTGAGGGAAGAGGCTTATAACCATGGGGATAAATTGCACAGATGTTGGCGCAGAAACACAAAAAGCTCCATGAAACATTTTGGCAGTGTACCAGGAAGAAGCTTTGAACTGTCATGTACTGGAGACCCAAACCCTCTGTGAGCCAAGGCTCTAGCAAAGCACAACAGGAGTGTCTTTTTTACAAAACAAATTAAAAAATACTCTTTCTTTAAAATCGACTGGCAAAACAGGTTGGCTATCAGATTGCGACCAGAATTTCCAACCACAAATGTTCAGCAAAGAAGCTTTGGAGTTAATCATTACAGGAGTCAATCATTACAGAATGATGATCAGGTGTCAGATCTTCACCGGTTAAGTCACGTCGTGTTTCCTCGGGTTTTGCGTGAGCTGTTGATATGGTTGGCGTTTCTTTGTTCCACAGACACGTGCTACATCCTGTCGTTTGCCATCATTATGCTCAACACCAGTCTGCACAACCCCAATGTGAGGGACAAGCCTTCCGCCGAGAGGTTCATCTCCATGAACCGGGGCATCAACGAGGGGGGTGACCTGCCCGAGGAGCTGCTCACAGTGAGGCTTGGGGGGGTGGGGGTGACCCAGCGCCCTTTGACCCCTTGTGCAATTCATTATCAGATGATGTCAGCATTCCTTCCTAGTCGGTTCAGGATCTCTCGTTCATCTTCTTTTCTTGCAGAACTTGTATGAAAGCATTAAAAATGAGCCATTCAAAATCCCTGAAGATGACGGCAACGACCTCACACACACGTTCTTCAACCCAGACAGGGAGGGGTGGCTGCTGAAGTTAGGTCAGTCAATCACACATCTGCTGAAGTTAGGTCAGTCAATCACGCATCTGCTGAAGTTAGGTCAGTCAATCACACATCTGCTGAAGTTAGGTCAGTCAATCACGCATCTGTGTGGTGCCTATTTCCTCACACCACTGAAACCTGATTCAGTTTTGCTGATTCACTTTATGATCTTTTTTTTTTTTTTTTTTGGGGGGGGGGGGGGGGGGGGGGGTGCTGAAAAAAAAAAAAAAAAAAAAAATAAAAAAAAAATGTGGTAAAAAAAAAAAAANNNCCCCCCGCCCCCCCCCCCCCCCCCCCCCCCCCCCCCCCCCCCCCCCCCCCCCCCCCCCCCCCCCCCCCCCCCCCTGAAGTCATAGAAATTACATAGAAATTACATAGAAATGGGGCTTAAATTAATACAACAGTGAACAAAACAGGCACAGAGATGGCACAGCAGGGGAGGAGATAGTGGCTGAGGATGATTTAAATGTAGGAGATCTGAAGCTGCGAGTGGCAGGAGAGAACAAGAGACCCGCCAACAGAGAGACCCACCCACAGTATGGGTGGAGCTTAGCCAGTGTAGTTTTCTGGGTCAGTGTAAGTGGGCCACTCTGATCCATTCATTCACTGACACTTCTGTGATTTTGTGTTGCTTGTATCTGTCACAGACAACAGACGACATAAATGTGTTCAGTATATCAGGAAATTTCACTCAGAATAAAAAGCCTGTTACACTTGGGAGAAGCAATTTATGGCAAAAACTGAACGTATTTGGGTGGCCTAGATAATGTGTGGAGGACGTCTTAGTTCTGGTCTGCTTTTGCTCTGGAAAAGTTTAGTCATATCAAGCAGTTACTGGAACTGTATTTTTCCAGAAGGTTCACTGTCTATAAATAGCCATTCACATTAGTTTCTAAAATCTATAAATAAAATTGACAAGTTATAGTATTACTAATCAGTAAGAGAGAAATAGTCAAAATTGCAGTGATGTACATAAAGTTTCCAGAGCAATAGGATGTTTCTGACAGAGCAGAGGTCCTGTTTCTCTGGAAACTTTGGGTACATCACTGCAATTTTGACAATCTCTCTCTCTCTCTCTCTCTCTCTCTCTCTCTCTATATATATATATATATATATATATATATATATATATATAGATGTAGATAGATGTAGATAGATAGATAGATGATATATATATAAAATAATGGAGATGAAGATAAGGTTGCGAATGTTAATGAAATGGATATTTGCTTTGTTCTTTTGCAGGAGGGAGGGTGAAGACATGGAAGAGGAGATGGTTTATTCTCACTGACAACTGTTTGTACTACTTTGAATATACAACTGTAAGTTACACACAAAGTACTGGTTCCTACTACCTGTTTTTTCATAAGAGCTTTCAAGCATCACAACAAATGGGGGGGGAAGTGGGAAAAGAGGGTTAGAGGAAGTGAGGAATATCAGAGAAATCTGGCTTGTCTGGTGGTTGAAGCTAACACTCCTTCATAAGCCAATCCCACCAGCCCACTGTCCTTCATAAGCCCATCCCACCAGCCCACTCTATTTCATAAGCCAATCCCACCAGCCCACTGTCCTTCATAAGCCCATCCCACCAGCCCACTCTCTTTCATAAGCCCATCCCACCAGGCCACTCTCTTTCATAAGCCCATCCCACCAGCCCACTCTCTTTCATAAGCCCATCCCACCAGCCCACTCTCCTTCATAAGCCAATCCCACCAGGCCACTATCTTTCATAAGCCCATCCCACCAGGCCACTCTCTTTCATAAGCCCATCCCACCAGGCCACTCTCTTTCATAAGCCCCTTCCATTACCCATATTTCCTTCATAAGCCCCTCCCACCGCTCCTGCCTTCGATGTTGGGAAAACTTGCTGGAAGTCCCTAAACTAATGGCTTTAAAACAAATTAATTCCATTAATGGGCTTAAACCAGCATCACTGTGATATCACTCATCTCCCCAGGACAAGGAACCCAGAGGAATCATTCCATTAGAGAACCTCAGCATAAGAGACGTGGATGAGCCAAGAAAACCAGTAAGGAAACCAGTAAAGCACAACTTTAATTTCTCTGTAAGCTATCCCATTAGGATAAAATGATTGCTGTGTAGTGCTTTTAAATGTGGCAGAAGTGGCCAATATGGTTTGACCTATTGACTATTCCAGAACTGCTTTGAGCTCTACAACCCGAACCACAAAGGCCAGGTGATCAAGGCCTGCAAAACTGAGGCGGACGGCAGGGTGGTGGAGGGGAACCACGTGGTTTATAGAATCTCAGCTCCCACCCCCGACGAGAAAGAAGAATGGATCAAATGCATCAAGTAAGACTCACGCACACACATACACTTCATTTGAGTTCTATATGAGTTGAGGTTTTACAACTACAGCTGCTCTGAAGGTGATTGTGAGCTCTGAGCTGTTGAGGGGAACTTCTACGTGGGAACATTCATGTCCTTTCACTGAGTTATTCCAGTGTGCGTCGCACTCCATTGTGCTCAGTCAGATTGTTTATTTGGTAAATACTGTCTTAGCATGTCCCACAAGCCTGCCGGAAATTCTGGGGTGTTTGCTGCCCCCGACCACTTTTACCCTTGCCTTACTGGGGCAAAGTGACTTTGGGTATTTTATGACTTTATTGTTTACCAGTAGTAATTTGTATAATGATGTGATAAATGCAATATTTGAATTCTAAAATACTCAAATGGAATTGTAAGCAGCTCAAGTAGGTTTTTTGTGCTTGTTTTCTGTGCACATACACTCGTTTCTCTGGTGTTTGCAGGGCCAGCATCAGCAGGGACCCTTTCTACGAGATGCTGGCGACCAGAAAGCGGAGGGTGGCCGCCAAGAAGTGAAATCCAGGTTTCTTGTGCCTGAGCAGAGCAGAAGGAAGCAGCATCTACTGGCTCCTTGTCTGTAGAGGAACCTGTTAGTCGCTCAGAAAAGCCCCCGCAAATCCACAGGGGTTTAGAAGAGCCCCCCTGCAAATCCACAGGGGTTCAGATGAATACAGCAGGACTGCTTTAACGTTCTGCTTTAGCAAACGCAAGACTCTCAGTAGTAAGAGACTCCTACGGTTGGTGCAAACTTTGGTGTAATCATCAGCAGATAACCAAGGGAATTTCGTTTTTTCTGTGTGTAAAATAATTCGATGAAACGAACAATAAGCCTATACTTCGGTGTGTGTTGAGATTTACTGGTGTTTTAGAAAAGCGTGATTGTAAGCTATTCCCTCTACTCACTGCAACTAATCAATCCCTGCTGGTGCAAAAACCACAGGACAAAATAAAACATTGGCACTGCAGAGAAAGGTCATGCATATGCTGCCCTCTACTGGTAGATTGCAATACTTTTATAATCCTTTATCATTTGTGAGCTCAACCCTCTCCTTATACGAGTTTTATTACAGATTGTACTAACCTTGACATACTGTTATTCCTTCAAAATGCCCCATATGTATAATGCTGTGGAAACTGGTCTAAACAGCTTAACTGGGCCAAAATCAGCCTGTACCTCAGTCAGTACCTACTCATGCTTGGGCAGGTACTGTAAGGCACAGGTTTACGCAGGAGTGCTAGGTGAGGTAACTAAGAACCTGTGCCTGACACAAACCCTAAAAAATTATTGATTAGTTGGGAGGTGCCCAGTTTTATATCTTTTCAAGGGCCCAAAGTATCCCTGGTTTTAAGAACTGGCAATGTAAACTTTCTCCTAAAACTCTCACAGTAACCCCATTATTCTGTTGTTCATTCTAACCATATCCATTACAAATTGTTTTATGATAACATGTTTGTATTTTGTTTGTTAACCATTTAAATCAGCAGGACTGGTTGTACAGAGACCATGGACATGTAAAGTTATAGAATTGAGTAAATGATCAAAAATCTCATTTTTACTCTTAGTGATTAGATTGCATTGTGATACTCCTTTAATCATTTGGAGATATTTTGTGTCCACTGTGCTATTATAGTTTGAAGAGTGTTTCGTTGTATGAGCACATGGTTCCTTTTCTCTTGCTGATTTCTTCTTTACCTCCATGTGAGAGTTTTACTCAAGCTTTATGTAACTTACTAGTGTATGGTCTTAGTGTAACTTTCCAAAATTCACACTGGCAAGACAAAGACCAAGGCTGTCGAGAGGAGATCAATACTAGCTTGGATCTCAATCACCATCTGTTCACATACTCTCCTAAAAAGATTCTTCTTAGATTTGGACAAGGCCTCCAGGCCAATTAAAAATCGTATGTTATTTCTGCTTTGAAAAGGTGAAGGAAAGCTTTGAAAATGTAAACAGTTAAATTTAGAGTATAGACACAGATGCTTATGCATTTGAAGTCTTAATCTCCGGTAACAGGCAGAGAAGATCCAGTTTGTCTTTAGTGTGAAGGGTCTATATGAAACTTGATGCAGAGGAATGATAAAGGGGGGGGGGGGATGTGTGTACGCATCAAGCTTGGTACTGCCATCTTAAAAACAAAGACCAGCAAAAGAGTCGACAGATTAATAAAAAATGAACCTGTAAAAGCAACAACAGGTCCAGCTAATGCACAATGAAACAGGAGAGAGAGAGATGGTTTTTCCATTTTATCCAAAACAGAACAGACCTGGACCCATAGAAAGCACCTCAATCCCTTCTCATATACACATCTTTTTCCCCTCCCCCAACAAAACCCTGTAAACACACAGAGAGAAACGTTTTACAACTGTAGACAAGAAGACCTTTCCCTCTCTTAATACAGAATGTACAATGTATAAATTTATTTTGACATGCTACAGTAAAATGTATCAATTGAAGATAAACCATTTTCACTTTGAACTGAAGAGAAAGCTGATGGTAGCACAGCCTCCGTTACGCCGAGTGGTTTTACTGAGTATCTATAATGGATTCCTGATGCAGGACTGAAAACAAATAACTGATAGTACAGTTCAACTTAAATTCACAGTATTTATGACAAGGATATAAAAAAAACAAAACAAAAAAACAAAACAAAAAAAACACCAAACAAAAACAAAAAAACTAAACCACACACACCCACCCACCCACCCAACACGCACACTCACCCACAGCCACACACCATGATGCATTGGAAATGGTTTCTTACACATTTTGCTTTGAAAAAAACTGGAAAAGAGAAAATAATGCCACAACATGGATCCTGGATAGTCTCAAGCTTCAAGAAATTAGAAGAAATGACCCAGGGGTTGGTGGGGGTTGAAGAAAATAATTAAAAAACAATGAAGTGTGTCCTCAAGTGTGTCCAGGTTAACTGTGGTGTGTGTCCAGGTTAACTGTGGTGTAAAAATGGGAACAGCTCATGCTCCGCAGAGAAAGTTCTGAACAGATATGTGAGATTGGTGACATCATCGCTGGCAGCCAGCAGGCAAGGGAACTCGTCCTCCTTGTATGCAGCATGTTAGGTTAGTTTAGTTCTCGTTCCCAAGGAGGCGTCCTTAAAGGGAGGTTTTGTCTCACTTTTATGAGACAGAAAGTCCTGAGTCTGTGTCTGAGCAGCAAATCTGATGTTAAAGCTCCTGGCTTCCTCTTTTTTTTTTTTTTTTTTTTTTTTAATGTATATATTAATTTATACTGTCTACATTGTCTGAGTTTTATTTTAAAGTCCAGCTGTACAGTATGACATAAAAAAAAAATCCGAAAAAAAAAAACCCTTAAAACTTCTTTTGTGGTAAAAATACAGTATATTCTCAATGATTGAAGCACCCTGTCAATGTTGAGGAGCTCATTGTGAAGCCGTAGAGTTAATCTCTGTCACGTTTGTGTTCATGGATGTTCCCAGTCTTGGAAAAAACAACCAAGAAGAACAGTAAAAAGGAAGAAGTTAATAGCTGCGTTTAAAATGAATAGTTCACATTCTGCCCCAACGTAATCCACTAAACTGAAACATCCGTTCTCCCACTGCACACATTTCTCACCTTTTAGTTCTGAACCAGGATCTTTTGCTTTACTGAACATTTGCAAGCTCCTGTCGAAACCATTAAGAGTCGTTTTAATAACTACACTCTTGTAATTAATCCAGTTACACCTATATGGTGATGGACTTAGTAAAACAATGCCAAATCAAAAAAGCAGAACTTCTATGAAGGAGATGGACGTACGTCTGTGGAGGCAACGTGTCTGTAGCACAGGGTGCCCGTGTCTCTGTGCTGTCTTCCACACGAGAGGGAAGAGTGGTTCACGTGTTGGTGTTTCACCTGATCATCTCCGTCACTGTACCCACGAACACTTCCATTGTAATGCTTTACACCATTATCTGCAGTAAACCAGCAAAACAGGTTCGTTAAACCTTTTACATTGGGAGGAGCCCGTTTCAAACGATTTCTGTGACATAATGCATTTTATATCAGCAACTACCTAAGAAAAGTAGATAACTACATAACACAACGCTTTCCAAAACTTTCATGTACAAAGTCTCATGTACCCGGGTGACCATTAAGCTGTCGATAGTCTTCAGTACTCGCTCGCTTGGGGCTGGGCGGAGACTCGTGCGGATCAGAGCTGTGGTGGCGCTTCAGGCCCCTCCCACTCCTGGCCTTCCAGTCCCGCTGGTCCGAGCTGTGGGCGGAGTGACTCTCAGACTCGTGCCGCCTCCTCCTCCTCCTCTTCTTCTTTTTCTTCTTCTTTTTTTTCTTTTTGTGTTGCCAGGGGTCACCGTCTCCGTTCTGGTCTGACGGATCCCTCTCACGACTCCTACAGGTTGAGAGCCATTTTACTTTAGGACACTGCAGTCCGATTTCAGGCTTATGGTTGCTAGGCAAATTTATTAGCATAGTAACAGTTCTGGCCCATAAATCAACATGAAACCGTTTTGTGCTGAAGCTCTGAGCTGAACCAGTTCCTCACCTGTGCTTCTCCTTGTTCTTCCTTTTCTTGGACGTCTTGCTCTCTTCACGCCGACTATCATCAGACAGGCTGCGCTTCCGAGCCGGTTGTCGTGGCGACAGCCCGGGAGAGCGTGGGCGAGGGCGCGGCCCTGTCGTTCCCTCCTCCGTGCCGCGAGGCCACGCATCTCCATCTTTGCTGCGGCGGCACGGGCCCGAGCCCCGGCCGTAGCGGGCAGCGCGCCGAGCGGAGGAGGATCTGAACCCATGGCCCCTCTCCGTGCCCCAGTCACGCTCCTCCTCCCTGCTGTGGCGGCGGTGGTGGTGGTGGTGCCGGTGGTAACTGTCGCGGTAGCGCTCTGCCTCTCGAGGGTACCTCTCTCGACTGGGCGAGCGCTCCTTGGCAGGATGGTAGGTCCTGTCAGGGCGATGGTCGTACCCGTAGCTCCGGTCCCGCTCTCTGCCATGCCGCTGCCTCTGCCCGTCTCGCTGCTTTGTGGTGGTGGAAGTGTGTGGCTGCTCAGAGTATTTATCACACCTGTGCTCCTCGCCAACTCGCCCGCCTCCCATAGAGCCTGCCGCTCCCTGCCGACCGTCTCCGGGCCCAAAGGTGTCCGGAACCAACACAGGCCTCTCCGGAACCGCCTGCCCGCCACTGCCGCGGTCGGCCTCCGGGGGTGCTGTGGGGCCTATCGCTGCAGGTGCGCTGGGGCAGGGGATGAACTCGCCCGACGAGGCCGTCCGGGCGCGAGGCGTGGTGTCGGCCGCCTTAGCCGGCGCCCTAGTGTCAGGTTGGGTGCCAGGCTGGGACGGGCACGGCGGATGTGGGGCAAGCTGGGCGAGAGGCTCAGACAGAGACTGTGTCCTTCCGGCAGAGGGTGAAGGAGGGCGGAGACCATCGGAACACGCCGGTTTGGAACTGAACACACAAGAAAAGTGGAAACACTTATTTTGGTTTTGCTCCTTAAACTTTTCCTTTCGACTCACCGTGTGATCAAAGCTGAAAGGTTTTCCCCCTGACCACAGCATCTGCGTACCTGGTCTCGCTCCTCCTCTCCGACTCGCTGGGACTGACGAGAGAAGCTAATGACGGGCCACTTTCTGGAGCCTGAACAACACCAGCAACAAAAGCCCGTTAACGTCCATGTCACTGGTACTTTAGCTTCAGCGTACTGATTACATTATTTAATGGTTTCACCATTACTGTGTGTCTGACTGCTGTCCTGAGGATCACCTAGATATGGACAAATGATTAAGAAGTATCTGAACGACAGAGCCAGGTGTCCTGGAGCTGCACAGGTACAGCACTTCACAACCAACGCTGGGCAAATCTGTTGTGCGTGTGCTGCTTACGAATATTTAAATTAAATCTTTCACTCTGTAAATGGTGAAGTGATAGAAGAAAGCATGTGTGGAATAAACCAACTGTGATAAAAGGTTGAAAAGCAGCTACAATCTGATCCGACAGAATTTCATACCTTATCAAAAGGTTTGAAGCCGTTGACTCTGTGATGGCCGTTGTGGGCACCATGAACAGGTCCAGATCCGTTTTCACGTGTGCGTGTCCCTGGGAAGCTCCCAGCACCGTTGGTCTTGGGGGTGAGCGAACTTGAACTGTGGGAGAGGGGACCATCCAGCCCAGCTTTCCCATTGGCTGCCTTGGCACCAGAGTGCGGCTTCACTGTCCCATTGTCCACGGCTCCGCCCTCCTGGTCGGACTCGTCAGACGACTCCTGGCCGTAGGGGACCAGGAAAGCTGCTCCACTGTGACCGGCAGTGGTGCCGTTGAGCTGCGCGGGTCGGGCCGGGTCTGAGGTAGACTGCGGCATGCTGGAGGAAGAGGATGAGGACGGTGGATGCGGGTGGGTGGTGGCGGCGGCCGAGGAACAGCCGGGGCTCGCCTGGCTCAGGCCGGGCCGCCCAGACTTCCCCTGGCCAATGAGAAACGTCAGCTTGGGCCTCTTTGGTGCGTCCGGGATGGCCGTGGGCCGGACGAGTTGAGATGCAGAGGAAGAGGAGGAAGAGAGAGACAGGCTGGAGCCCGTTTTGGACACTCCGCTGAAGTTGCTGCCACCAGGCTTTGGGCCACAGTGGACCTCCTTCGAGGATCCAGTCCCGTTGGTGAACGTGTTACTCTGCAAAGTGAACAACAGTCAGCGGAAACCTTCAAGTCAAGAACCTTTAGGCTTGTCAAAATGTTATAAATAACTACATAAACACACAACCCACTCGCTCATGAGAGTCAACAACAATCATCAGTGAATGACTGTGGTGTGGAGATGCCTTCACCATGTGAGGAGGAAGCTGTGGACCGATGAAGGAGGCGGAAGTGAACTGAGGTCCGTTCACCTTGGCCGTGCTGAGCGGACGAGGGGAGCACTGGCCTGGGGTGGGACTCGTGTGGTTAAAATCACCATTTTTAAGATCTGTTGACCTAAAAATGTCACAAAAAAGGTTTACAAAAGGCCTTTTAAAATATTCCACTGTTCAAAAAAAAAAAAAAAAAAATCATGACCTCTGACCTACCTGATGTAGAAGAGCAAGTAGGCTTGCTGGTTCAACACAGATCTTACATCACTGATGGACACAGACGCATCATTCATCTGATACCACTGCCCATTACTAGCCTGAAATAAAGGATTACTCCAGCCATTAGCTAGAACTGCGACACTGTGGAAAAACACGGAGAGTGCTGAACCTGTGTGGCGTGTCCAACCTTCACATAGCAGTAGTAGTGTCCGGCGTGGCAGCTAAATCCAGAGTGGACCAGTACAGCGTAGAGTCCGTAGACCTGCGGGTCTCCGTGGGACTGAGACATGAACGGACGCATGTCGAGGTACTCTGGGTACCGCACGTCCTGCGCAGAGGGGACCGGACATCACGAGAGGAGGCGTTTTCAGTACTGCTCGTATTGGTGGAGCGACACACACCGTGTCAAACAGCTTAAGTAGTTATACAACAATGCGGCAGAACTCCTCACGGCAACCACACCTTTGCAATTTTGCCTCCGTTGAAGTTCGCAAAACGCTTCAGAGAAATGGTGAGAACATTGGAGCTGCGGTGGACGGTGAACCTCTTCGAAGCTTGAACCATTTTCTTGCATCTACAAACATGGACAGAATTTACAGTGAGGCCAGACATGCAACACGTCAGGTGTCACAGTCACAGAAATAACTGGTCTGATGATTACAGATACGTGGAGATGAAGGAGCGTGGTGTTCTAACAGATATAGTGTGGGTTAGAGGAGCAGAGCTGAGGCACCTACTTTGTGCACTTGTAGGCATTATCTCCATCAAGCTGTTCTGGCTTAACAAACTGCTCAAGGGCTTTGGTGATGGTTGGAGCACTCTATGAAAAACAACATGCAGCACATGTAAGTCAGTCAAAGCGGAGGCAGTCTGGTGCTGAAGTAATTGACAACAGAGTGCTACCTTAATGTCCAGTGCAATATCCAGATATGGATCAAATGTATCAGATACCGCCTTGCAATTCAAACACTTCACTGTGAAATGACAAAGAGCTTAATTAAGTTAATGGAACAAAAACATCTTGATTAGCATTAGCACACACGGCACCATTATGAAAATAGGAGATCATTTTTTACAGTGAATTCTGCTGTACACTCCATCAGTTAAAAAGACAGCTCACCTCTTGACCTCAGGTAACCTCCAAATATCTGATGGATCAGAGTGGTTGCCTGTGTTTGCCTGTCCAGTCTGATGAAATGAAAATGTCAAACAAGCCGAAAAATTAATTTTATTCTGACAGAGAACACAAAACAGCACGGTAAAAAGAGCACGAGTACATAATTATATTGTCATTAATATCCAAGTACATCCTACTTTAAGCACATCTAAATGCCTAAGTGAATACCGCTTTCTAAAGTACTAAAGCGCAAACCAAAAACATGAGACCACAGCCATGCCGTGATGGATTTAGCACATTACATAGCTGGTACATCGCACGGCTCCTGAACATAGAATGTTAGCTGGCCAGAACGCAGAGGAAGAGCATCTGGCACCATCAGAGGAGTGCGCGCGCAGAGCGCCAGGAGTGCACGCAGCCCGCACAGAAGGGTAACAAGCATGCTGATGGCTATCGACCGCATCACAGAACCAGCTTGTGAATCTGTGCTCTTAACATACAAACGCAGGACTGCTGTGATTCACCAACATGACTTCATTTATAAACAGGAGAATCTGTTAGAAAACAGTAACCTGCTTCACCCCAGCATCAAACAGCAAGGCTCCTCCCTGCTCAGTAAGTGCACATATAAAAATAAGCAGCCAATTAAAAAAAAAAAAAAAAAATCTTTACTCTTCACTAAACACACTATTGATCAGCAACATGGAACCATAGTGCACATTTCCTGAAATTGTACAGCTGAATATCAGCAATACCTACAAATGCTAACAGTTACATAAAAAACAGACACACAAGTGAGCCAGCAGAGTTAAAAATACCTAACTTTTAAAGTTGAAATGCCATAAGAAATTAGTGCTAAATTTTCAATAATTTTGCCACTTCAGCAACAATTTCCATTGTGATTAGCATATACTCACTTATTTCCAGGCAGGCAGGACTTTTGCATAGCATCCACTGTGTACCGCAGGAACTCATGGGCGTCTTCTTGACTCCCAAAACGGAAGTGCTTCGCAATCCCTTAGAAGAAACAAATGAGACATGCCACGTTTAATGATGTTCACGTTTAATAATACTCACATACTAATTAGGGGCTGTTTCTGTCCAGCAGAGGTAGCTTATACTCACACATATACTCACGTTTTAGTTCGTTCAACACACCGATGGGTTTGATGACATTCCCCGAGTTGGCAAACACCTGGGTGATGTGATTTTGCATGGTACACATCATACAGAATCCAGGCTCATGACCTGTAAGGGAAAGTGCAGCTAGGGTCAGAACTAAAGCACGAAACACACAACACAAACAATTATCATACAAAACGTTTCTAATGCTTCCCCAACAGTAGTATGGTCTACACAACCAAGCCGTTTTTCCTGCCCTGATATTAGAACAGTTTATCTTTTATTCAGCTCACAAACAATCTTGGTGAACAAAGACTAGGTGAAGGACATGTTACATATCTGAAATACAGTAGAACCCAAGGGGTCTTGAAGCAGAACAGTGCCAGAAACTCACATGTTTTGGAATGTTCTCTGGACAACATGTAGTTGGCAAGGGGAGCAGTGTAGGAGAGACACTGAAGGGCAGAGTTTAAAAAACACGTGTTGCCCAGGTTCTGGAGACCCGCTCCAATCCGATGCACTTGGATCCACCTCATGCAGAGGCGTTCTGCGGGAAACAGAACCTTCTGAGGTAAAGCGATGCCATCTCCGCAGGTCATCACCACTGCATGGTGAAACAGACACAATGTTTTACACATCAACACGGATGCACAGACACGTCATGGAACTGGATCGCTGGAACACGGAGTAAACAGAAGCACTTGCCCTGCTCCTTGGGCCTCTCTGTCGGAAGTGCAGTGGTGCTGCCGTACACAGCTGCTCCGATACTGGGAGCCATGCATCCGGCCTTCGCCCTGGCCAGCTCAGTGGAGTTAGGGCTCAAGCTCCAGCTGGAACTGCTGCCATCCATGTCTCCTCCAGAGGAGAAAGGAGTCAGGGAGGCAGAATGCTTGCACCGCACTGACTCAAGGTCAGACTTCTCTGAAGGTTTGTCAACTATGGTCATTGTTCATTTCTGTAAACAAGCATGTATCAGATCATTTAGAATACATTCACTTCATACTGCATAAATACAATGACACCTTCCACCAATTTGGTTTCTGGCTTCACTATTGAGAAATTAGTGGCAGATAAGAACTACGTGCAAGATGGACATTCTAGAATCATGCAGTTTGAATACAAACAAAGGGTGTTCCCTGAACGCAAGATTGTTGCGTCATAATGTAGAACCTTCAGTTTTCTAACGTTCTAAATCGCACAGGTGTGGATGTCCTCCACCACACCAGGGTGGAAGTCCAAGGCTAATTATTATGCGCATTTCTACCAATTTTGTTTTACTGCGATGCTAATATTCGAGTTTTAAATATAGGGAACAAAAGTTCTTTCCTCATTCCCATAAGATTCGTTCGATCGAGGAAGTAAAATAAAAAATCACATATATAGAATAGCACATGAATTACAGTAATATTACAAAACCTTTTACGCACAGAAGTCAAACAATATAGGTTGCGAGATACAACGTGTTTAATAAATAATTTCAGAGGGATTTCATAGAGTAGTGGGCCAATTCGTCGTCAAAAATAAACGTTAAACACGTTTATAAGATGTAAAATTACCCAGGTAGCATTAGATATTACCGAGGAAAAATTGTATATAAATACAATTCAACTAGCTGTTCCCTAGCGAACAAGTTCCCGAAACTAAAGTTTGCTGTATATAATTAACCAACAAGACTCATCGCAACACGAAGATTGTCGCTCTATCCTTCTCCACTTCAGCTGCAACACGTGACTGGCAGGAAACGCAATCGGAACGTCGACATTAGTGAAACCTTGAACTTGAAACAAATGGCTGTTGTAACAAGCTAGGTTTAAACACCAAGACGTTACAATCGACACGACCGCATGGTCTTGAATTTGCGACTTAAAAGCAAGATCATTAACTAGCAGTGCTCTGCGACATGTTGGGTTTTTACATCCGCTCCAGCTGTATCACAATAACTCGGCTAGCTAGCTAGTTAGCAGTAGCGCTGTCGATATGAATGGCCGGTTCGCTGTCCCGGGCCCGCCGCGGTCTAAGAAAGCGTTACAATGGGCAAATGTGTCCGCGACCAGGTTTAGTTTTTCCCAATAACCTATTAAAATTAATTAGCGTCATATATTAAATACATTGACGTGACTTCTGAACACGCAGTGTCGATGTTCAACCGAAACACTACAGCAACACCCTCCCACCTACCCTCCGCCAGTAATAGCGAGCGAGCTAGTGGCAGCTAGCGGAGGCTCTCTAGAACGACACAGGCCTCGGTGCCGAATAACTTCGAAAATATCGCCCAAGATATTTTATATCCGTGATTTAACACGAAATGGATTACTTCAAGCATGACTAATTAGTTACCTTCTCGCCATGACTCAAATTGGTGTTTGATTGTCAAGCGCGCGTGGTGGTTTGTAGCAGTGAACGCCATGGTAACGGCGAGACGTAACAATACCAGCACGAGCGCTACGTGAAGTCAGACGTGCCGCGCGAGACTGCCGCGGAACCCATAAAACAAGGGAACAACGTCCCCCCCAAAAAAAAACACATACTTGACAAGCACCCAGCTACATTATCGAAGTATTTTCAGCATCTGAACAGAGACACAAGAAAGCCAAGAACGAGAAGGGCACGAGATTTCAAATTCGCCGGTGTTCGCTGTCGGAGAAACATTAGCCAGTTAGCTACGTAGCTAAACAGCTAGATACCACTGTCCGACATCAAAAACTCAACGTGTAACCCGGTGTTCTCAGTTTCCAGTAAACACACTGAAACAGCCATACAGCACCTAGTGTATTCTTACGGCCAAACGGACCAATGAATGCCACGATAAAATCAAACAATCCACATACCTGTGTTTTGTTTTTTTAAAAACAAGATTTAGCTGTGTTCGTCCATTCTAATATCCACAGAGCGTCCGGCGGTGAACAATGACGTCGTTCCCGCGGGTCCATCCGGGTAACTGCAACTGTCGTGGCGTGTGCGGACTCGGAGTGAGAAGCACGTGTGCGAGGATATAGCGTTTTACTAGAGCCGGGATCACTTAATAGTTCTTCAGGTGTGGACGGATCTTTTTATAAGAAGGAAAGGCATCGTTCATATGAAGAGGTGGTTTCGAGCTGAACGGATTGTTTAGTGCCTGTTTGCGATACAGTGGAGTGAATGTAAGTGTATAGTGTTTACGGTTAGAAACATACCGGCCCGCGAAACGGTACACGGTTGCGTATTATATATTATCTAACTATTATTTCGTAACAAATCATTTAATAACAAACATATTACAGTGATATAGCTTACCGAAAACTGTAGGTTGGTTGTTTTCATTTGGATCGTCTATTAAAAGATGTACACTCGCTATCCGCTCATGAAAACATTTATTCATTAAAAAATCTTAAAGCTATGCAGTCACAATAATACATTTATTGCTATGTATAATTCGTATGTTATCCAATCACCAGCTCTATCGATGGTCACTTTCTGGCCACTGGCTGACTGTACGTTGGTGCCTGATCACTCGGCCCTGAGAGGATAAAACTCCAGTACATTGTTGTACCGGTAAACGTCGCTGGTATTCATGAAGTGGCTTCATTGTAACTGCACTATTACTAATGAAATTCTTTTGTCCTCGATTGATTCAATTAAAAATATATTCACTTTTCCCACACACTTACTCCTATGCACTTATGGACTGAATAAATGTTTCTGTTCTTGGATTAAATATCATGACTTCATTATATTCAATCCCAGTTTACCCACTCTATGGTACACTATGAAAAGGGTTAAGATGTTTTAATGCAAAACCTCAAATCTTGATCTTCAGTTTGTTTCCATTAGTCCTTCCTTCTTTTGTAGTCTTACTAACCTTTCTTGTTCTGCTGCATCTTACCAAACTACACCAAGCCATCACTCAGGTTGTAGTGAAATATGCACCCATTAAGGTTGGTCCCCCTCCTCTCACTCTTTTCATGGTTCACTTCAGCTGCTGGTTGTCAGTTTAATTGAGGTGTTTTGCTAGTCTGTAGTGGACTGGACTGAGGACAGGATGTGCTGCTTGCCTTTCTGAAGTTCTGAACTCTGTATCATACAGGTTTGTTTTGCCACTGAACTCCTGGCAGCTACTTTCTCTGGCTCTACAGGATAGGGACTCATTACTGTGTTTTGTTCAAATTTCTCAGTATTCTGTTGCTCCTCGGTTTGAGTGTGTTTCAAACAGCATAGAATCTCTGACATTGTTCTCTCCTGGTTTTCCACATTAACTTACTGACCAAAAACATTTCATTTCCATTGATAATCATAAACCCTCCTCTGCATTATTTTGTCGTTATACATCTTTCTACCCCATATTAACTTGTTACCCAGGACTGTGTTTTTTTACTTTCTCTAAACTGCAAGATTTCACAAACTCAGTCTTAAGAATCTTAAGAATGCAGGAGTTCTCATCCTTGCCTCTATAACCTTTTTCCTTGATCACTGTCTAGACTGAAATACATTTAAATGTAGGCTGCTAGATTCCTCACCTCCCCCCCCCCCCCATCTCCTCTCTACACTGGTCTTAGATCTCTCC
>JAOYMR010000011.1:2765169-2786641 GCA_025802075.1 Tenebrosternarchus preto
ACTGCGCTGTTCCTGCCGTGTTACTGTGAGTGAATGACTGCGCTGTTCCTGCCGTGTTACTGTGAGTGAATGACTGCGCTGTTCCTGCCGTGTTACTGTGAGTGAATGACTGCACTTTCTGCCCCCCAGGAATATTCAAAGATGATCCACATCCTGCAGTCCTACTGTATCATCTCCACGGGCGTACGCATCACATGCACCAATCAGATGGGCCAGGCCAAGCGGAGCACAGTTCTGTGCACCAATGGGAGCGCTAGTGTGAGGGACAACATTGGAGCGCTATTTGGCCCCAAACAGGTGAGAACGTCAGTGCCTCTCTTCAGTGCTTCTCGCTGGTGTTTTGTTACACAAAATCTTAGAAGTTGCTCTTGGACAGATGAGGACCATTGGATGTAATGAAGGGAAGAAGGTGAATCAGATTCCATAACCACAAGACTGAAGCTGTTCTCCACAGCTCAGAGCAGATTTGTCTGGCAGGCAAATATGACTGCATACTAAATGTATTCATAATATATGACAGTTATGTAGCATTTGTCAGGACCCCAAAGACACTAGTATGTAATATTTTCACCTCTATTTAGTCAAGGGACTGCCATTAACAGGCATGCATCACCAAACGAAGTTGGAACTACAATAAAAGGATTAAATGAGTGAAAGATGGTTTGGAATTTAAATTTCTCAGTACATTTTTCAGTAATCACACCCTGTAACACAAGCCGTTGAGGTCTCTATCTCAGGACAGTGGATTTAGCACACACTCATCCATTTTAATGCTCGTTTTTTGTTCTTAAACTTTAGTTCTGCTCTTTTTGCTTTTCAGCTCCACAGTCTAATTCCCTTTCAGCAGATATCTCCCACTGACAACATTAAAGAGGATTATGGCTTAAATGGGGCAGACCTTCCTAAAGACCTTTTCATGTGAGTGAGTCTCTCATTCTCAGTAATGATCCTTTTGCTCGACTGATGCATCTAAAGCACAACGCCATATTAGGTATTTCCTCAGGTATTTCACATTTTTACATTTCTGACCCAAAACATGCACAGGTCGACAGATGGTCTGTTAGGTGTTTAATTTGCATGTGGCTGTATTCCAGAATCTCTGGTTATGTGTCGTCGGCTGATCATGGTGCGGGGCGAAGTGTCACTGACAGGCAGTTTTTTTTCATTAACAGAAGACCCTGTGATCCGTCCAAGGTACTTACAACACATCATCTGGAATGCTGTTCATTTACATGGGGAGTGTGTCTGTGGCTGGGGTGTGTCTGTGCTAATACATTTGTGGCTGGGTGTGTTTGCAGGTTTCCAGATTGGTAAATGAAGTCTATCACATGTTCAATCGGCACCAGTACCCATTTGTTGCTCTGAACATTTCAGTTGCTTCAGGTAGGAATGAAAAGTTGTGAACCTGAAGCTTTAACTGTAGTAATAAAACCACTTGGATGCAGTGTGATATACCCAGGATTTTGCCTTCTCTCTGTAGTTTGACTTTTTTCTCTTTATTTTTTTTTGCACATGCTGTAGAGTGTGTGGACGTAAATGTTACACCTGACAAGCGTCAGATATTCCTGCAAGAGGAGAAGCTGTTGCTGGCTGTTCTGAAGAGTTCACTGCTTGCCATGTATGAGTGTGGCGTGAATAAGATCACTCTTAATCACAGACTCTCAACTAGTTCAACCAGTATGTATGCCAGTCCACCCAATCCCTCTGTATTCAGAATTGTCCTACTGAAGCAGATCACTAAATTCTTAGTGTTTTCCTTCAACTGTTTCTCTGTCTGTCAGGTTTAACTCAACTCACTGATTCAGCTGGTGGTTCAGACAGCTACCCAGCTGCTAGCTTGTCTCAGACGATTGTGGAATACGAAGATTCGGCGACGTCGACTCCGAGCCCAAAGGCATCCATTAACTTAGCTGGACTGAAGGCAGCATTCTCAAACCAGCGGGGCCCTGGTTTGGGCACAAAAACTACCAACAGTAAAGCTGTTTGTCACGGTCCAGCTCAGAAAAAGATGCAGTCTTTTTTCTGCAGTGCTGAGAAGACTAATTGCACAAAGCCATTAAGTTTTCCTTTACACACTGCTTCTGAGAGTGCAGCTTCACCCATGAAATCTCCTCTCCTGAATAAATATGAGAACAACTCGGACATGGATCTTAACACAGGGCACTCTGAGCAAGGATCTAACACAGGAACCCCAGAGACTCCCTGTGAAAATGCTTCCAAATTCACCTCTGCAGATTCTGTTCTAGACAAGCGTGATGCAAAAGATGAGCCTCACAGTGAAGCCATAGATGAGGTGTTTGATTGTTTAGAACCTGCAGACCAAGAGACAGAGTCCATTATTCGCCCTGAGAGGATGTTCAGTCCTGAAGCAAAGAAGTGTAGATGGGAGGATGGCCTGTCTGAACAGACTCAGGTGCAGGTCACCGTGGCTCGAGACGCTTCCTCAGGCTTGTTCGACAGACGTGTCCATGTCCAGAAAAAGACGGTGCCTTTGCGGTTCTCAGTGGAGCAGCTCACCAGTAGAATGGAGAGATTGAAGACCCACAGAACACAGCAGAGTGACCAAGAGCTGAAATACAGACGCTTCAGGGCACAGATTAACCCAGGAGAAAACCAACGCGCCGAGGACGAGCTGAAGAAAGAGATCAGGTGGAGCGGCCTGCTCGCTTCCTTTGTCTGGAGAAAGGAGGCGTGTTGCTCTGGCACATCTGCTGCATGAAGCTCTGTTGCATCTCTAGTTTCTAGCCTGTTTTTCTTTGTTTGTTTTTTTAGCAAGGACATGTTTAAACAGATGGAGATTATTGGTCAGTTCAACCTGGGTTTCATCATAACGAAGCTAAAATCGGATCTCTTTATGATCGACCAGCATGCTACAGATGAGAAGTACAATTTTGAGATGCTGCAGCTGCACACTGTTCTGAATGGACAGAGACTTCTAGCGTAAGCCTGGCTGTTGACACACGTTTAAAAAGCAAATGTTCACATTCACATTGAAGTACTGCTCCATGTGTTCTGCTGTCTTCTTAGTCCACAGAATCTCAGTCTCACGGCTGTGAGTGAAACTATACTTATTGAAAACGTTGACATTTTCAAGAAAAATGGCTTCGACTTTCTTATTGATGAGGATGGTGGGTGAAAAAGCACATATATTCTTCTTCTACTAGAACTTGTCTTCCAAAAGAATGAAGTGTAAATACTCTGTTTTACAGCACCAGTCATGGAGAGGGTGAAGCTGGTGTCTTTACCCACTAGTAAGAACTGGACCTTCGGCCCCAGCGACATCGAGGAGCTCATCTTCATGCTCAGTGACAGTCCTGGGGTCATGTGCAGGCCTTCTCGTGTCAGGCAGATGTTCGCCTCGAGAGCGTGCCGCAAATCGGCGAGTAAAGGGCTGGGACCATCTGGGCTAATTGTGGTGGCCACATTTGTCTGTCAGTTTATGTTTATAGTTGTTAAGAGTTTTGTGTGTGTGTGTGTGTCATTTTTTAATGACAGGTGATGATTGGAACTGCCCTCAGCACCAATGAGATGAAGAAGCTCGTGGTCCATATGGGGGAGATTGAGCAGCCATGGAACTGCCCTCACGGCAGGCCCACCATGAGACACCTGGCCAACCTGGATGTCCTTTCTCAAGACTGAAATGCACCTGTGCAGCATGATTACTGTCGCAGCATCCTTTTCGCTACCAAGCTTTTCAGGATGATAGGATGTAGACTAAAATGTTCATCATGTAGATAGTTGTAGCACTGTTGGTCTCTGCATTTTTCATTGTGTTACATGTACTGTTTCATGTATAGATAA
This sequence comes from Tenebrosternarchus preto, assembly GCA_025802075.1. Taxonomy (NCBI): domain Eukaryota; kingdom Metazoa; phylum Chordata; class Actinopteri; order Gymnotiformes; family Apteronotidae; genus Tenebrosternarchus; species Tenebrosternarchus preto. Next base: position 2,768,971 of record JAOYMR010000011.1, read on the forward strand.
ATACTTTTTTAAGTTCTGCTGGATATCATTACAAAATATGTTTTCATAAAAAAACGTGTAGGTTGATTTTAGCCGTTTTAAAGGTTGTAAATAAAAATATTGACACTCGAAATGCTCAGTTTGATCCACACTGCTTGCCGTACAACCACAATACCTTAGTAACAAGATTCCCGTTGCTATGAACAACAAAAACCTTGCGCTAAACTGAATGGGCTTGTTAGCTAGCTTAGCATACAAAACCGTGAAGGTTCCCCGGTCATGGCAAAGGGGGAGAAAAAGAAACGGTCTGACAGAGCTACACCTGACGCCTCACTTGAAAAGTTAAAAGCGGATTGCTCTGCCTCGAGCGTGGTTTCGTTAAAGACCCGTAGCGAAGACGCTCCCGAGGTCTCGGCATCTGTTACTGTATCGCAGCCTTCACTCCACCAAGGAAAAACGGATGCGCCGGAGATTCATGAAATCCCTGTGCTTTCAAAGATAATTGTTCAGAGGTTAGCTTCTGACTGGATTAATTACTGTCGAACTGGAAACTTGCCATGGAAATGTAAAGTAACGTGTAACTTATTTTCAGGTACGAAGGGGAAAAGTGTGGAGACGTGTTCCATGGGGAGGGTGTCGCTTTCTTTCAAGGTGGCCATGTTTACAAGGTGCGCGTTGCGAAAGGTCTAAATCTTACATCGAAAATGTATTCAGTCACAGTCAAAATTACAGTATTTTATTTTTAACACATTAATTCAACAGGGAAGCTTTGCAAACGGTTTAATGCATGGACGTGGAGAATACACGTGGGCGGACGGTTTGAAGTACGAGGTCTGTCACTGGACCTAATGCGCTCTCCTTGGGCCTCAGTAATTTCCCGGCATATCTTTAGTCATCTATAAAAGGTTTTTAGGTTAATAATATCTGTTGTGATCACTGGGTCATTGCATTTAACAGGGGGAACTTGCATCAAATATTCCTACGGGACGTGGAAGGTACACATGGCTGGACGGTAGCACCTATGAAGGAGAGATTTACTGTGGCATCCGCCACGGTGTTGGAATTTATAAATGTGCCAAAACCAATACTGTGTACAGGGGGCAGTGGTACCACAGCAAAAGACATGGGAAGGTATGTAAATATGTCCATCAACGCCAAAAGCACAAAACTACATATAGAAACGAATTTCTAGCTAATGTAATATATCGTTTGGTTGTAGGGTATAGTGTATTACAATCTAGAGATCACATCATGGTATGAAGGAGACTGGCAAAATAACCAGAGAGAAGGTTGGGGAGTTTGTTGGTATGTGCTGAGTCACACTTCCTGTTTCCTGTCAGTCTAGTACAGGATCCATATGGCCTTGTGATGCTTGACAATTCCTCACACTTCAGAATTATTGATACGCTTGTCTCTCACCACAGTTATCCGTCTGGAAACGTATATGAAGGACAGTGGAAAAACAATGTTCAGCACGGAGAAGGGAGGATGAGATGGGTTCATCTGGGCCAGCAGTACTGTGGGCAATGGGTTAATGGTGTCCAGGTCAGTCAGTAAACCCTGGCTTCTGGTGTTCATCACCTCACAGTTTCCTTAAGTCACTGAGCTTGAAGAAGCTTCTTTTAGTTCTCAGATGCCCATTTTCCATGCAGCATGGGCATGGGACGCACACATGGATCCTGAGACGAGCTCCTGGTTCTCAGTACCCCCTCAGGAATGAGTATAAAGGAGAATTTGTGCAAGGCTTGCGTCATGGAAACGGAACATTTTTCTATGCTAGTGGGGCACAGTATTCTGGGGACTGGAAGCATAACAGAAAACATGGCCAGGTAAATCTCTTGGTACTTTCTTTGTTCTTTGTCAAGAGCGTGTGTGATTTTATTTATCTATTTTCTGGATCACTTGGTTACTGGATGTTATTTTTCAGGGCAAATTCATTTTCAAGAATGGTCGCATATATGAGGGAGAGTTCCTTGAAGATCGCATGGCTGAATTCCCTGCGTTCTCAGTTGATGGTGCAAAAACTCCTGACCTGAGCAGGATTAGAACACGCACGCCCCCTGCTGATGAGGGTAGAGTACAGCGGTCCCTCCTCATGAACGCAAACAGACTTAGACGATTGTAGATGTAGAGTTGTTTTGCTAGCACGAAGGGATGGCAACATTTGTTTGTATGCAGGTGACTTGCACAGCAGAGCCAAACAGTCCAGCATCTCAGTGCTTGGGGCCGACATGGTTTTGAACATACAGACACTATTAAACCAAATGCCTGAATCGCAAAGAGACCAAGAACTCAGGCAGGTCTGTGTGGCCCTCTGAGGGGATTCTTCCAGGACTCTCAGAAACCATCCTTCATATTTCTTCATTCTGACACATAGTTGGTGTAACATTAAGTTGTACTTATCTGAAAGTGTCCCCAATAACAGGCCTTGTCTAGATAACAGGTTATGTCAGTGTGATGCTGATGCTACCTGTGCATACTTGTCCAGGTGGAATTTGCGGTAATGAGGCACACTGCACTGCTGAGGGCGCTATACAGCCTCTACGGCAGCCTTGGGCATGAGCGCTCTCCAGACAACACCTTCCTGCTCACTCGCCTGCAGTTCTGGCGTTTTCTGAAGGACTGCAGTGTTCACCATCATGGAGTAACCCTTGCGCAGATAGACCGCCTCACTGATGGTCATTATGTTTGAATTTAATTTGTTCCTAGACTGTTGGGTATTCTCTTTGCTTTTTTTTGTTATAAGATCACTTTTCTCTGATAAAACCTTGTCTAAAAAAGATTTTTAAAAATTATAAATCTATTGAAGATTTTTTTGTTTTTTTGTTATATATGGACTGTCTATTGATATATTTCTCTTAATACAGAGGATGTGTCTCCAGAAGAGGCTCATTCACCTTTCTGTACAATGTTACTGAGGAAGTATCTTAGTTGTATTGTCATTGCAGCTTACCATATTTACCACAAACACATCGAGTAAGTAGTTTAAGTGGAGAGCGTATCACTACTAGAATAATCTAAATGATTCTGACTAACATCTCAATTCTTCATACTTCAGGTCCTCTGTCAATGTGCTTGAAGCATGTTTCTCCAGACTCATGAAGCACAACATCATTCCCAATGCCAGGAATATTAAAGGTCCTGACATTCATTATATAGAGTTAAGTGCATGTATGGATTGTATTGTGCTGGGGCTGTGGGTGGCTGCAGGTTGGTTGGTACACCTGGGTCAGGTGTATAAAGGAAGACTCCTCCCCTGCTCTCTGCCCATTTTTTTTTTTTTTTTTTGGTGCACACGCTAAACCATTTTTCCTTCTGTTCTCCTTCACCACTTTCCTGTCGTGTATACAGGACCTCTTTTCTGCCACCCGCTCCATGCAGTGATTGGCATGCGTTATGCTGACAGATGCTGGGAGGTTTACCACACCTTGTGTACAGCCAGTTCTTCTGCCCTCTCTGACCAAACCATGACTGCCAGGCATTTCATCTGGATGTTTAAGGTGAAAGACCACAGTAGTAAATATGATTTATTTATTTACAAGTTTTGCATTCCTACTTGACGATTGCATTCCGTTGCATACCCAGGATCTTGGACTGTTTGACAGCAAGTTAACCACAGTGAGAGTACTAGAGATTCTCGTGGTGGACAACCCTGCATTCTACAGCACTGCTCACTGCAATCTGGATTTGGAGGCTGGTTCTTCCTAACGGCCTTTAAATATCAGTGAAATGAGATAGTACATATTACCTGAAATAATATTTTGAGACAAAATCATATTGAATATTGTAATTCCATTGCAGATTACTTTTCTTGAGTTCTTTGAGGCATTGCTGAGTTGTGCTGAGATGAAGACAACATATGCAATCAGAAGGGGAGAGACTGGGAGGACACAGAGAGGTGACATGAGAGATGCGTCCGTTCTCAGCCAGGGAGAGACTGGGAGGACACAGAGAGGTGACATGAGAGACGCGTCCGTTCACAGCCAGGGAGAGACTGGGACACCGAGAGGTGACATGAGAGACACGTCCATTCACAGCCAGTGGAATTCATCACAGGTGTGTACACAGGTTCACAGGTTGTCTCCTGTTGGAGCCCTACTTAGCAAACATGGAATATGAAGGTCTGCCAGGCAGATAGTAGAAATAGATATACATATAGATATAGATATGCTCCTAAATCAGACTGCAGTTTAGTACGTCAGCATGTATACATATACAGACACAAAGCCATGTTGTTCTCCTACAGAATGAAGCAACAGCAAAGCCCTCAGACACCATTGTTTCTTCTGGTGTCAGTAGTGACCTTGAGGTTTGTTCTGTTCTATTAGGTAATGCATTTTCATTTTATTCTCATATGCCATAATTGCTGTCCTGTGCTCCTGTCCAGATCGTCAAAACTATATCGACGAGACATTCATCCCCAGATGAAGACCAAAATCTTAAAAGTACTTTCAAATGCTTTGGATTGGCATTGTTTAGTTAAATCTTCATTCACACTATAAACTAACTGTCTCAGTGTACTGATTGTATTTAAAGGGATCATTTTTATGTACCAGATCAGGAGACTGATTCAGTATCCAAGTTGGATGACAAGAATGGGGAAGAGATGGAATCAATCAATGAAGCAGAGGCACAGTGTGTGTCAGCTGTAGACACCAAAATGACAACACAGCCTTGTATCAACACGGGTACAAATACAGACATATACATTTATCCAGACCAACACCAAATGTGTTATGACTTTCTGGAGAATTTCACTGTTGCAGCCAAATTTCCAATGTTGGAATAACATCATGGTAGTTTCTCTAGTTCTGCTCCCATCTTCTTGATAGTCTGGTGACAAGATGACTGGCTGTTTTTTTCTCATTTTGGCTTTCTAGTCTTGTCTTTAATCTTGGCTCATGCAAATATTAATGTGGACATTGTCACCAAACAGGAGGCAGCAAAGCCTGTACAGGAGGATCTCTGGCAGGTAGATGGAATGAGAAAGAAAGAAAAGCTTGCACATTTCAACTCATTTTTGTACATAATGGAAAATGATCTCACAAGGATATAGTTGTCTTCTAAATAGTGGCCCTCAAGATCATGTGACTAAAAACTCTTGACAAATGACACGCCTTTGGTGCGAGAGGATATCAGACTTCAGTCTTTAAAATGTTTTTTCTTCTAGTGTATGGTTAGCATTGCTCAAAAGACCCAGTCTATCACAAGGTTGCCTACAGTGAGAACAGCTTATGTTGCTCCATACACAAGAAGACTGTTGAAATTTACAAGAGAAACTTCTGAACAATGGAGAAACAGAAGCTGCTTTTGGCCTCAACTGTTTGCAGTGATTTGATCTGAAAAACCAGTCAAAACTAAACACATCGTCAGAGGCCTCCTCCACCTGCCAGTGATGTTCCTGTACCTACTTCACTGCCTCCTGTTTGGCACAACAGGGTTCCTACACCTATTGGTTGCTGAATCTGTCCACATCAATATGAAAGACGAAAAAACTCCTATTAAACAAGGTTGATTTTTTTTTAACATCAAGATGAGAAAAAGACTTAAGGCGGCCGCCCTGTCCATCTGACACCAAACGATAAAGAGGACGGTACACCACAATTCTAACAAAACGTATGATTTTATTCCGACACTGGAAATTTGAAATCGTTTATAAGATCAGTGTTGGTAAACTTCAGTGTTGCCCAACATGACCCTGTCTACAGGAGAGCTTTGTTATACTGTGACTCCATCTACCCCCACTCGTCCTTTACTGGGATCTTGGGACACTACAGAGACTGAAGGAGAGCTGGAAGACTGGAGCCACAGGACCCACCAGTTCTTCACACTGACATTCTTCCCAGCCTACGAACACAACCTGATGCTGAGAAAGGAGGTGCAGGAGGAACACCTAAGACAGACTACAAATCACAGACTCGCACTAGAGAAGGTCCAGGAGAGGGCCAGGTAATTTAATAATTAAATGAACAAAAGCTCAAGGTGATGGTGGGAAGACTTCTGACTGTTCAGATTCCTGGGGATTCCGCAGGCCCCATTTACTTTAAAAGATATCCTTTCCAGATAAAATATTTGTCTAAAGCATATTGATCTGCCATTTTTTCCCAGACTGAGACAGCAGTGGGAGGAAGAGGAAGAAGAGAGACGTAAAGAGGAAGACGATGATGGAGAGAGGGGGGATGAAGATCTAAACCATTCATCTCCTGCTCTTGTGACCCCTGCTACCTCTTCCACTTCTGTGGCTCTGAAACAACTAACCCCCAGTGGGAACAAGAAAAAGGAAAACACTGAAATGTTCAAAATGTTTTAATTGGTCATCAAAGTTTTATAAACCTAGAAAGATATATATAAATCCTTAATATAGTTTTAGAGTAATCCTGCTGTTAAAACAAGGAGGAAACTTCCTCACTCAAAGTAACACGTGTCCCCTATACAAGACCAAGTGTGCTATTGACTAGAAGGTGGCGTGAACATCATGAGGTCACAATCACACACCGACTGCCTCACTCTGTTCCTCTGCTCTGGGGTGTACAGGAGTGGGTTGTCCATCAGCTGAAAGACAAGAACCGAGGCTTTACTGGAACAATCTTGTACTTAACCATACAGTGTAATACATACTACATACATACTATTCACTCTGGCTGACTGATCGATGTAATGAAGAAATGTAATAATATATTGCTGATAAAGGGAAAAATGAAGCCATTTTGCTATATCTGAAATTGACCAAGTGCACCAGAAATAAAGAGAATAGTCCAGTCCACCTGTTGAGTCCCAGGAGTGAACACCAGCGGTGCTGTTCGAGGCAGAGCTGAGATGAGAGTGTGAGAGAAAGAGTACGAGTGCATAAGACCACCTCAAAGAGACACCAAGATCACCAATGGCAACGCAAGTGCAAACAGTACCTGTGGGTGTCCAAGGAACGTCCCGGCCGCTTCCCTCTGCCTGAGACAGAGGGCTCTCCATCTCAACATCGCCGACACCAAGAGAAAACCTCTCTGCAGCTGGACTCTGGATGGGAGATGAGTCACAGCAGGCGGAGGGTTGCAGGTACCGCTCAAAGTCCAAAGCTGCAACACACTGGGTAAACAACAGCCAGACACATACACAGACCTTAGTAACAACTGGCCTGATTTGTCCTACAGCATCATAGCACAAAGACGAGGAGATGGTGCATTACGGTGATGGTGCGTTATGATTACCTCTGCTTCTGGACTTTCTGTCACTTCAAAGTTTGTACTGATGGGAGAAAGACAAGAGTCAAGATGAATACGGATATCTGTAAAGCAGCCAATTATACCTACAAGAAACTAAATGTTATGGTCTGGAAGAAAGCAGAGGTACTAGAACAGACATGTTCTTTAATAGTATTAGTGTTAATATTACAGCAGATGTGCTTTAATCTGTGGTATCACAAGTTCACAATGTCTTAGATTAAATAGAAAGAATGCACATGCCTGGTAGATTAAATAGAAAGAATGCACATGCCTGGTAGACAGTGCTTACCTTATACCGTCAGAGGGAGCCGGGGAGAGGATGAGTGGAGTGGTGGACATCATACAAGGGGAAGAACGAGAAGCACGGAGACCCAGAGGAGACGTTTCAGACACAGAAGGGCCGAGGTCTGGGGAGACGGATCCAACGGCAGAGTCACTGACTGATGGGCTGCCTACGAGGCTTCCCACTAACTCAGGAACCGCAGGCTCTTGTGCTTGCTGACAGGATGACGTAGTCTCAGCGTTCGACTCTGGACCAGCTTCCTCAGGCTGTGCGCTAAGCAGCTGCACAGGGGGATGGAGAGGCAGTTCTGGTTCGGTCGGGCGATGGCAGCCCTGTGGCTGGGCGATCGGGTCATCCACCGGGGCGCCCGAGAGGTCTGGCTGGACACTAGAGCCGCTATCAGGCAGGCTAGGTTCCGTGTGTGAGGATGGAGGTGGAGTGGTAGGGGGGAGTGCGAGACGGTCAGGGCTGCTCTGTGGGCATTTGGGGGAGCAGGAACTGGTGTCAGCAGGTCGTTGAGGAGAACAGACAGGAGCTGCAGTGGGAGGAGGTACTTTAGCAGGGGTATCGATGGTCATGTGTGGAAGAGGAGATGCACATGATGCCACGGTGGGTCGCTGCAGTCTGGCTGGAGTGTTGAGTTTGGATACAGAGGGGGAAGACTGGGGCAAAGGAGCCGCACTCAGCCGTGATGTCCTCCTCACAGCACCTGAAGAACAGAACCAGTAGTTTCTATTTAAACTACAGGCATTACTAGTGTTCTACTGAAACATGGTCATCAAACACTCCATCACTTATTTCAGCTACTACCAAGGTCTGGAATAAAGTCATACCGAGTTTGGCTGGACTTTCCACCTTGAAGAACCCTCCGTGAAACACCACCATCTGGGCAGCTGGTGCGTTGGCCGGGGCCTCGGGGACAGCAGCAGACTCGTCCTGGAGCTTCACCGCAGCATGCTTGGCCTTCAGGGCGGCTTTGACCGCGGCCAGACGGCTCTTAGCTGCAGCGCTAACCCCTCCACCTGCTCCAGACTTCCCTGCTGCCACAGGGGGCTTCTGCAGGACCATGAACAAACACAGCAATAAGGAACCCGCTGACCAATTACAGGCTGAAACACAGCTGTCAAATACATAATTAAATCTGCAGTGAAGTACACAAGGCTTTCAGAGGCACAGAGGTCCATCAGCTGTGTGAGCAAGATGCTTCAGTCCAAACCATGAAAGCCTGTGTGTTACACTGTAATTTTATTACCTCTACATCTTCAACCACAAGACACTGCAGTTACCAGAATCGTCATAACTGAGTACAATAAGGGAAACGTCTGTATTTGAGAGACATGTTGTAGGGTCTTATACCTTGACCAGCTTTTTCTGCTTGGCAACAGTCTTGGTCGTCTCCTTCCAGCCTCTGGACTCTGCTTCTTTCAGGGCACTGAACTTTTTATTAACATCCTCCACCTAAACACAAGGACAAAATGCTCGAGGAACCCAGTAACCTACAGCCCAGCCAGTGTTTCATGTTGACATTTATGTCATTAATCAAAATATAGACAGTACAACAGACATTCAGTAACATGTACTCACCTGAAAGTACACCATGTCCCAGAAGCCCTGCAGGTCCGAGCAGGTGGTGACTTTCTCGCCGCAGCCCAGCTCACAGTCGTCCACCAGGCCTGTGAACTGGCCGAATCGCTCCTTCATCAGCAGCCTGGCCTGACCCACAGCTGAGCGCATCCGCTCCCGCACTGTGCATCCAAGCCAGAGTCAACACACACCCCTCACCATGAGCACAGAACCCAAGAACCCAAGATATTTAACTCAAGAAGCACAAGTTAACCCATCACTTACTCTCTTCAGGTATGGAGGACTCATCAAAGCGCTTCTCCCATAATTCGGACAGATCAGTCAACCTCTCTGTCTCGCTGGCCATTACCTTCCTACAGGACACGTGTAGACAGATACAGTGAACACTGCACAAGAACCAATCATCTCCACTGAGGAAACTAGTGGAATTACTCTCACCTGAAATAGGACACATCAGGTTGAGGCTCCAGAGGGGCAGTGGGTGAAGAAGGTGTGGGTGTGGTCGGAGCAAGAGGAGCAGGAGCTGGAGAAGCGCTGGACAAGCAGGGTGGAGGAGAGGAAGGAGAAGGAACAGGAGCAGCAATGGTGCACTCAGTCTTGTGTGCTGTGGGTTCAAAGGAGAAACTATAGAGAAGAAACAGAAGATTCCCAATTACAAACACGACAGAAAAAAAGGTGTCCTAAAACATGAAGGACATTCACCTCCAAGAAGCATTTCACTAACACTGGGTCTTAATTAACTTCTTGTCCCATTACACCCACAGAACACACATATGGACTGCCCATGGTTGATCTGGATGGTCATAGCACACACACACACACACACACACACAGTGATGTGTTAGAACGTTCATTTTAATATTACATCCTTGTGAACATCAGGAAAGTCAATACTGTGAGAACACAAACAACATTAACAAACATTGCAGCGTATCGCCTTACCTGGGAGGGAGAAAGACGGCAGCCGAGCATGGAGAGAGCGGTGCAGGCTCGAACGTTTTCAGACCGGCAGGGGCCTGGAATACGAAACCTTGAGGAGCAAACGACACTCTGGTCCCTTCGGCTTTCTCCAGCACCTCGGCCTCCTCAGGAAGGGATGGAATCACAGCAGGGACCTCCTCTTTAACAAGCTTCTGAAACACACTCACCATCACCAATGGCTCCAACCAGAACATTCTGGGAATGTTAAATGTACAGCAAAACTATATCTACAACTAAAACCTTAAAAATTATATCTACAAACCACTCAGTAGTACTGACCTTATTTTTAAGAGCTGGCACAGTCTCCGTATTTCCTGTTCAAAGGTAATATCCAGTTATATCCATAAATAATATTTTGTACATATATTTGTAATACACATTTTTTATACGTGATGATACCTTGCATGGGTTTCCCTCTGCCTGAAGAGGGTGCTGCCTGCTGCCTGCTAGCAGATCTGGTTTTAACACCCCTAAAATCTTCTTGGGGGTAAACAAAAAATGAGAGGTAAGAGAACATAGCACTAGAATAAAACTAAAATATACGTATGTAAAGTTATGCAAAAGATAAACGGTAATTCCAAGTGTACCTGCAGAGGGGTTCACTGCAGCTCTGGCTGCTGTCACTGTTCTGGAGCTTGAACGTGTAGCTCGAGTCCCGTCCGCTGGTTCGGCTGGAAGAGACGAGAGCATCATGTCTGAACGCGAGGTCATTAATGGGAGTACACCAGCCCTCCCCCTTCAGTCTCATGATAGAGGCTCAGCACATCTTCACTGTAAACACTGTACAGTGATTCAGCCCTTGCTGTTGGTTAGGGCTGGTTTGTTAGCTTTGATGCAAGAGAAGATGCTGAACAAAAAAATAAATAAAACAGCTCCGCAACAAAATTCTTTTTTTGTTTGTTTGGTTTTTAAGCGAACAGTGTTAGTATGCATTAATATGTTTGGATATTTCATGTTGTAAGCAGATGATTTAAGACAAGCAAATAAAAGCACTCGTACCTTTCTTTGGTGCATCCTGTCTCTCACTTAACTGCTGTGTTCAGAGAAAAGACAGATTTAAACACAAAACCTTTAACACATAGGATTAATGGTGCAGGGCTAAGCCATTTACCTTCGGCACCGGCTGCTGCTTCATAGATCGAGTCACTCTGTTAGACGGCACAGATGCTGTTGTCTGAAACAAGAGGCACTGAGAACTACGACCCAAATACAACTGGTTAAAAGGCAGCTGGAAGGGGAAACGGTTTGTTCCGCTTACCTTGCATGTGCTCGGTACAACAGGATTCAGGGGCAGGTAGCCCAAGGGCTGGGGGCGGTAGAGGCCCACCTTAAACACACCCTTTTTGTCCTTCTCTCGCTTCTCCTTCTCCTTCTGCAGAGCTTTTTGCTCTTTGAAACGTGCCAGCATCTTCTTCCTCTCTTCTGCAGCACTGTTCCCTAGTCAGAAATGTACCGTGTTGTTACTCACTGTGGTACTGGAACCTGCTACTAATGTCCTAAACAACACAAAGGTTTTTAAGTTTGCCAATGTAAGCATGATCACCAATGCAAAAACGCAGCACAACTACACATCACTTCCAGGAGATGGAGGTGGGGCTTTTACCTGCTTTTGTTTTGTGTTTTGTTTCTTGGGCGGGGATGACCGACTTCTCAAGAGTCGACACATCCATGGAGAACTCGGCCTCCGGGAGCTGATCCAGGCATCGGCGGAGGTTCTGAAGCCTCTCTCTGTTCTCCTTCTGAATCTGAGAGCGTCGCCTGGACAACCTGACCCGGATCATGGAGACGCTGCTGTCTCGCTTGTAGAGATGCGCAAAGCGAGTCTCCATACTGCAAAACGTTTTTTTTTTTTAAAAAGCAGTTATTTGATCCTAACATATACATTTAAAAGAAAAAATGGCCATGCATCACAACCACTATTCTTGGTCATATTTACCAATTATATATAAAACGTAAACCAGCAGTGGGCAATTACATATTATGCCCCAACAATAAGATGGCAAAACCATGAATCAATGATACCAACACACGACCCAAAAGAGAAAGACAGCTAGGATGTTTCTAAACACAAGTACTTTAGTAAGTAAAGTACTATCAAGCAACCCAAGCTAAAAGGGTATAATTGTTGATGCATGTTAGTGTTAGTAACTGATGAACCTACAGATGTGTAGCTAACCAGCAGAGCCCCGTGCTACCCAACAAACACATGAGCGAGCAGTGACTGCCCACGCCAACCTGGAGCTTCTCTTGGGACAGACACGAGCCGCAGTCCTGTTAGCCTCGCTAGCCACCAGGCAAAAACAGACGCCCCGTTTAAAGCAGAATGAATAAACCACCCAAATCTCGAGCAAAATGCTAAGTGTAACGTTGGCTACCATATGGGTAACGTCAATACCTAAAATTAATGTTAGTCAGCGAACTAAAAAAGCTTTATATGAATTAATGAACATCCACAAGCTGTCGTTACCGTTGTCGAACGTTTCAGTTAGTTAGCGAAAGGGTGTAGAGTGCGCTTCAAAATACATTTAGCTATAACTGTCTGTCTTGATATGTAGGTTGCATGTTTTACCTGTTGTTGTTTGCTTGTATATATGAATATTATCTCTTCAGTGTCTAACTGGCAAACAAAAATGTTACAAATTATTAGTAAACAAACTTCGACGAGATCTTCGAGACTTCATTTACAACACGCAAGATGGCGGGTAGGTTTTGAAAATTGATCACACCTCTTCTGATAGGCTGAGCTCTACCAGGAAGTATGTAATGATTGGTTAATTTCACTTGAACAAACGAATCGCAGGTCCCGTTTGTGTGCGGCCCGATGGAACGGCCCAAAGGGTCCTGTGCTCGGAACGGACATGTGAGAGGACGAAACGTTGACCCGAAATGACACATTGTACGTAAGGAGTTAATTAAATAAATGCAAACAGTATGTCGTGTGTATTGCGGCATGCATGTTCTAAACTCCATACAACCAAGAAACACATGATTCCTAAGGATAGTTTAGGTTAACTCGCATCAGAGCCAGTTCACCATGTCGTGTAAACAACATACATTTTGCATCACCTGATCGAAGCTGTTGTTGAGTGGGATAAAATATCAAACATGCAAAATAAGAGCAGAAAATGTCTCTAATGGAGAACAGAAAGAAAAGTCCTCGTTAATTTCTGTTTGTGCACATCAGTGTTCAGTTCATTCAACATTTTACAAATCTCCAGAAAGGTAAAACTGTAGTGTGTAGTGACATCTGTCGTTCAATCAGTAGCAATACATGTGGATTTCTCATGAGTGTAGAAGTCAACATACACGGTTAGGATGAGGTTATTTTAGCCCGTGCAAAGCAGAAACAGGTTCTTTCTTTAACAAACTACAGTGATGACATCTAATACATCTTAGGTTCAATTTATGCATGTCAGTTTAATTTTGACTTAAAAGAAGGTAGAACAGAATGAAGGGCAATTGCAAGAGAATACAAGAGCTGATAAACGTGATATATATATATCAGTAAAATTTTGATTTTACAGTTAATTACAGGAACACAGTCACTTTGTATAGATTAAATAAAAATCTTTAAAAAATTGCATAATATGAAAATTATTCTTTTTTTGTTTTTTTTTACAATGCAATTATTGCATTACACTGATGCTGTCAAACATGAACAGCTGACAGTTTTTAGTGTAATCTCGCCTCTCCCTTCTCTCGTAGGTCTCAGTCCAAGAAGAAAATGTTATTGAACTGTGTTGCACAAAGTCTTTTCACCTCTTCTGTAATGCAAAAAGAGAAAAGATGGTAAATTTGTTTACCTGCTAACAAAACATCAGCCTGGTGGCTGTGCAGGATCTATAAACAGTACAATTTTTATATAATGTATAATTTTGGTCTATTTTATTTTTGATAACTGATGTTTATCTTGTACTTCTACAGTTCATTTGATGTTTTCTTAATTATATATTTGGCTCCTTTTATGTCCATGTTTGATCTTACTATCAGTATCGATTGTATAGAATCCAAATGTAATGTCACTACATAGTTAAGTTACGTACCATTCACTTCAATCAAATTAGCATTCTTCTGATTGAGAATAACATACAGCTCCCTCTGATCTGATTTCTTCCCCACAACCCAGTAGTCAGTCATGGCTTTTACAACGATCTCTTCATCTTCATCAACCCTGAGAGGAAAGGGGACACAAAAGCAATTGAATCGACCTCCAAGACCTGGAGTACAGAACACTCAGCAGGACTCTGATAACCATTTGTCTTATAAATCATCAATGGCTAATTAGGCGGATAACCTTTGAACCGGTTGTGATTGTGAGTACCTTGCAAAGTCACAGTTAATGTCTCCCAGGATCTTCATAAGGTCAGGATGGACCGAGGTGAGTGAGACGCTGGCCGTCTTGCGCATGTGGATGGTGCTTTTCTCAGCCAGGTTCATGTGATTGAAGTAGATGAACTTAAACTGGGGTTCCTTCTCTGGCCTAGGACCACACATACACCACATGAAGGCCTTCCTTACCTCACAACAACCAATCACAGGACCGCTCATACACCACACAAAGGCCTTTCTTACCTCACAACAACCAATCACAGGACCGCACATACACCACACGAAGGCCTTCCTTACCTCACAACAACCAATCACAGGCAGCTCACCCTGACCATTACTACAGCAGACCTTTTGCATGTACAAAATGATCCCCAAACCCCAGAAAAAGCATGCATGTGTCCTCACTCACCTGACCTGTGGTTTACACACAGATACCAGAATGTGAAATAGACCAGTTTACTAATGTGTTTATTACTGGCTTCCTAGCACAGTCTGGCACTCGAAATGTCCTGTAAATGTACACGGTTCTTACATAGAGCACATTTCTGTAAAATGTATGGAAAAAGAACTTAGATGTGCATCAAGGAGGATGTAACTAGAGGGAGAAGAGCAGGTCCAGGCCTGTACCTGTACCTGTACCTGTACCTAACCCTGTGTACAGGAAGGAGAGGATATTCTCTCAACTCTGAGTGGTTATTGGGACACTGGATACGGGGGGAAACGAGCTGGGAGTCTAGTTACTGGAAGTCTTGCTTTCTTCACACAGTTTAGATTCAGTGAAGAAAGAAATGTAAAATTCTCCTAGAAATGTAAAATTCTAGCTATATTTGGAGATCAAATTCGTTAGGGCATCATGAGGCTTTAATGCTGCAACTTAATCTCTGCTTTCATCAAAAGTGTAATTCTACACAAAACCAAAACAAAAAACATTGACATCAATTCCTGAAAAGTCTTCACAAATGATTCCAGTTCCCTTCGAGGTCAGACAGTGTGTCCTATAAGCTGCTCTTCCCCACAGCTACGGCTCCACGTCAGCTCTTAGTTCCTAATGCAGCCGTGCAGCGGACATGCAGACGCTGCCTGCAGGTACTGACCCTGATATTCTCCGGTTGATGTTATACTGTTCGCAAATATCCGAAGCCAGCAGGGTGAGCTGGGGGCCGACCAGGGCATCCAGCCGCTCACAGAATTCTCGTGTCAGCTCCACCGACGCTGAGATGAGAGAAAATTCAGACGGGAAATGTTACGCTCACTCCTGAAACAAGTCCCTGTTAGATGAAGTGCTACCTCAGACATTACCCAGCATGCACAGGGTTCAAAGTGAACTCACCACTGATCATGAAACACACAGCTGCACTCATTGCCTACAACACAGATAATGTACATAAGCAAACAGCAGCATATTTTATAAAATCACATAGAATGAGAAATTCAGTACAGAATAACGTGTATATTATATTACACAATCATATGTGCATATATTATAGATATCTAAATTGTTCAATGACATTTCCCATTGTTTCTTACAGACAGTACAACCACTGTCCTTAAAGGTCCAAGTGTATTTATATTAGAGGTGACACTGATCAAACAGCACATATTGGAATTGGGTCGATTCATACAAAAAATGCTGGATCAGATATTAGAAGAACATTAGAAGAACTGATCTGATGTTACAAATCAAGTCTGAAAATATCACAGCAGTGTTTATCAGAAGTGTGATGAGCGCGTGTACTGATAATCCACTGTGGGAACACACTGTAGAGGTGCCTGGTGGGGGGGGGGGGGGGGGTAGCAGGTACAACAATAATATATTGCTTAAATTAACAAAGATAATTATAATATAATTGGTAAGTTTATATGGAGTTACAGTAGCATTCATTTATACATTAATGTTAGTACTGAGTCATACTGAGAGACAGAGAGAGACAAAGAGAGAGAGTGTGTGTGTGTGTGAGAGAGAGAGAGAGAGAGAGAGAGAGAGTGTGTGTGTGTGTGTGTGTGTGTGTGTGTGTGTGTAAGAGAGAGAGAGAGTGTTGGGAGTGACTAGTGCAGTCGAGGACCAAGCAGGTGGTGATAACCAACAAAGTAAACATCATCAGAGACACTGTGGCAATGGCAGCAAAACATTAAATGCTTTAATCTTATAAACAAAGGCTGTCTGGGTTTTATGTGATTTATGATGCATCTATGCATGACAAAATGGCATATAGGTTATATATCTCTCTCACACACACACACACCACACACACCACACACACCACACACACCACACACACACACACACACACACAAATTTCGGCTCCACATTAGTTTGATCTGATCAGCATTATTATGACCCAATATTCAAACTGAAGACTGTGGTATTGGATTAGTGCAGAAGAACCAGGTATCACGTCATCACCACCTCTCATTTAAATACACGTCACCTCTCATTTAAATACACGTCACCTCTCATTTAAATACACGTCACCTCTCATTTAAATACACGTCACCTCTCATTTAAATACACGTCAAGGACAGTGGGAGGAAACGTCTGGGTTCCTGATATACAAACTCATTTCTTTTTAAATCATTCTCTGAATGAGCTCCTAACAATATAGAATTTAGTTTATACTCTCACCTTGTAAACTATCAAATGAAGCTCCTCACATCTGTCCTCTGTGTCAACAAATATTTTGGGAAATCTGAATTTCACATCTGGATCCTTTAGGTTCGCCGGTCCGGTTAAAAATCTAGTTTCAAACGAAAAACACAAATGTGAAATCAGTATAAAACAGAATCCATATATTATACCACCTGTACTCTGAAAATACTTGTAAGCTAAAGCAATTACAATAACAAAAAAATTAAACAAATAAATAAACAAACAAAGTATAGAGTGCCGACTTTGATCTTCATGTAAAAGCAAAAAACAAACAATCATACTGCACCTCTTGGACACTGGTACAATAGAAACAAGGGCCATGACTCTGTTAACCTGGAGTTTATGATCCAGCTAGGGTTAGGGTTAGGGTTAGGATTAGTGCACAGTGGTGTAGAGGCAACAATCTCTTAGCTCATCTGCCGTGTGTGTGTGTGACTTGTGTACAAGAAGACCAGATCACTACATGATCGCTGTGATCCGCTGCCCTGTGAGTGGGCCCTAGGGGTCAGACCCGCTGCCCTGTGAGTGGGCCCTAGGGGTCAGATCCTTCCAGGTCATCAGTCATGCTTGACGCCTTGTGTTCAGGTCACGTAAACACGGCGCTTGGCTGGGCGTTGTGCTGCTGCAGTAGAGGGTAACACTGGATAACGC
>JAOYMR010000011.1:2790003-2800681 GCA_025802075.1 Tenebrosternarchus preto
TAACTGATACTACTGAATCTGTTGTATATACCCGTACATTTAGTACTAACTGATACTACTGAATCTGTTGTATATACCCGTACATTTAGTACTAACTGATACTACTGAATCTGTTGTATATACGTTTATACCCATACGTTTAGTAGACAGAATGGTTACCTTGTAAATTGAACAATGGCCTCACACAGTCCAACATTGCGAATCTTTTCATTTTTCTCCACTTCACTGGGATGGTAAAATAAAATCTTTTTTTCCTCCTAAAGGACACAGACGCATTTTCACCTTCAAGACTCCTGTGTTCCTACTTTATATCTACACTGATCAATATTACAATATTGTGATTAATATGTACAATTCATATGTACACTTCATATATTAATATGTACAATTCATATGTACACTTCATATATTAATATGTACAATTCATATATTAATATGTACAATTCATATGTATAATTCATATTTGCAGTCACAGTAACGAAAAAGTACATTTTTGCCAAACATTACTTTTATGTAACTATTTAATTTTATTTACACTATTTAATTGTGTGTTTTCTTCAACTGTCAAAATGAAATAAAACATCAGCATGTTTATATGTGGCAGAAATAGAATATATTAAGATGTGTGTATATGTGTTATAATATAGAATTATAATGTGAAGAGGTGATAAGGTGATTTGTGCATTTTGGCTTAAACTTCCATACCTCCCCCTCACGTGGGCCAAACTTGGGGTTATAGATGAAAAAACTGAGCAGGGATGGACTGTAGTGCTTTTCTTGGACCCCAGATGCCATTCTTGGACTTGGAACAGAACGTGGGGATGTTAGTGACAGCAATTAATTAAAACTGATTTACTAGAGAATACAAACTTAAATGTTAATCAGTCACCATGTGAATACCTGATCATCAACATTGAAGTGGTGTGGGTCTAAAGTTCGTGCAGCCGGACAGGCATGCCGTGGACCTGCAAAACCAAAGACTGGCATTAGGGATAATCGCAATAATGATAGCAGCACGTATTAAGACCGTACGTATCTTATATGCGGCTCACCAGCGGTTTATTTACATGCTTTTTTATATGTTTATAAACTGTAACTAGTTACTTCTGAGAGTGGCAGAACAATTGGTTTGTGCAGAAAATGTTTCAGTCACAAGCTTCAAGTAACGCTGGAAATGGACCAGACCCAACGAACGAAATACCCGCATCTTTGTAAACGCATATCCTAGTGTAGTAACCGCGAACCTATCGAATAATTCATCCCTCGACATTGTCGTAGTTGGAGGTAGAGGTGGAACTTGCGTCCAGTTTTTGTGTAACTTGTGACAAGAATATCACATTACAACACGCTAGCAGATACGTTACCCTGCTGGGTTAAAAACAAATTATGATATTCAAACCAATTAACATAAACGAAATGAGCACATAATCGGTGTAACAGAATGTAACCCAACAGGTTTAAGTGATAAAAAAGAAACGATTACTACCAGCAACTCAGTGTAGCTTAATAAATTATCCGAGAGCTTGTATGTATGTTGATTTCCGTTTGCGAGTCAGCTAGCTAGCCTCAGGACACGAACACTCCGATACACGTCCATGCTGTTTGAAGTCGATAACAGAGGATTTGCTTACCATAACACATGCGTAACTCTTAAAGCATGGCAAACGTAGAAGACAAACATCAAGGTTTACTATCGCTTAGATAAAGAGTAAACACTAGAGACCCGTGATCAATGGATGTTGTTTAGCTAACATACTTCCTGCTTCTGACGGAAAACTGTGTGTATCAACTGAAACGGTTCGGGTACATTAAATGCAGAGTCAAAAAGTTCCACATCCTTTTAACAGTACTCTGGTGACTTAATCTACAAGTTGTCAGCAGGTGTATGTATGACATGCCTAACACGAACTGTGGAGCTCTAGTTATGATCATTCAGGCATGTGTGGACTTCCTACAGTTAGGTAACTGGTACTGAACTGAGCTGTCAATTGCATAGGCCTGATCTACAAAATAAAAGTCAAGTAGGAACACCAGTCCACTGTTATTTCAGATTCTTGGAAACCTTTGTTGAAAAAAGGACATGGCAGTGTAAACGCTGATTGCTCTGTTTCATAAGACTATCTTTGTTTAATATTTTGATGATGAAGTTGTTCTTTATGAAGAATACATTTTGTGGACCATTCATGCAAAAGTCCAGATAATTGATGTTTTGAGACACTTTCTCACAACTGCTTTATGATCAGTGAAAATTGTTAGTATGTAGAATTATTTTAATCACTATACATGCACAATGAAAGGTAACTAGAGGTAATCCGACACATGTTGTGAAGTGTAGTTCTTACTTATGAGAGGCAGAATGAAAAGAAGATCATTTGCATGCTACATTTGTATGTGCCTCTTGAGGTAAATATCATAGCATAGTTTTTTGCAGTAAGAAAACAAACTAGAGTAAAAAAGTACAATGTAGCCCATCAAATTAGGGATTAACAAAACATTTTCAAAAGTACAAATAACAGAATGAAAAATGTTGTAACTAAGGTAACCTCTGTCTTAGGTTACTCTACACCACTGCAAGCCTTGATACAGAAAGATATTATAGGACGCTGGTGCTGATCTTGCATGTTCAGTACGGTTTGTCTCCACGGTAACCTGAGCGAGGAGGGTTTGCAGAGACGCTGTCGACTGTAACTTTACACCTGCACTCACTGTCCTGACATTTTGTGTCCTCTTACATTACATTTGAACTCTTATTCTTAAACCATGTCACAGCTTCATGTTCACACAGCTTCATGTTCACACAGCTTCATGTCTTAGTTTACCTATGAAACATTTCATTTGCTATGACATTTGTTTGACACATCATTAATGAAGATGAATGAAGAAAAACAATTAAGTAACTAACAATTTAGGGAGGTACTGTGTTAGGTTATGGAGGTATTGTGTTGGGTTAGGGAGGTACTGTGTTAGGTTATGGAGGTACTGTGTTGGGTTAGGGAGGTACTGTGTTGGGTTATGGAGGTAGTATGACTGTAAGTCAGTGTAGAATTGTTCTCTGCAATGGACATCCTGGCCTTTATTATGTCTCCAAATTGACAGTAGACATGTTGGATGTCTGTTTGACCTTGGTGCAGAACATCGTCTCGATGATGTTGGAGATGATGCTGGGGATAATGTTGCGGTCTCCACTGCAGCCACTGATTGTTTGCTCACTTCAGAGAGGAACATTGATGTTCCCACTCACGCTGGCTCTCTGCCACACTTCTCTTCCTGAGTGGAGGACACACATCTCTGATGAGACCCTGAGGAGCCCAGCAAGAGCACAACAGGTAACCACCATCCAAACAGCTCTGGTTCACCTGGGCTTAGACAGGGCACGAATAGCTACTGGCTCTAATGTGTGCTTGAGACACATGTGTCCTCCTTCCTAAGGATAAATAAATTGAGGAAACATTAATAAAGGATACAGGTGGCATTAATAAACCGATCTCCCATCTCCTATTAGTAGTAGAGTCTTGGCTGCAGCAGGTGCAGACAGAACCAATCATAAGTGAAGCAGATGATGCGGTCCTTCACAGGCTAAGGTTTCACTACTCAGGTGCTGGTGCACCTCGTGGCAGTCCTACACGACACCAGGTGGGGCTTCCTCAAACTCACACGCATGTACAACTACTCATCAGCTATGCAAGTTACGTATGGGTTTTAAATCTCTATTGTTTGTAAGTATTTCTGTGACTTTTAATTAGTTTAGGGTAAGTAGGGCAAGTGAAATGAGTGGAGCTCCAGGGTTTTGAGAGTGTTCTCATGAGTGGTGCTTTCTCCTTCAAAGGGTTTGTGCTTTGCATTGTAGTGGTGGTTTTAAAGGGGAGAGTGGGTGGATATTAGGGAGGAATTGTTTTGGGTTAGGGAGGTAGTGTGTTGCGTTAGGGTGGTATTGTGTTGGGTTAGGGAGGTATTGTGTTGGGTTAGGGAGTAAGTTCCATGGACACCTCAAAGTTTAACAAAGACAAACATTAATTTAGTCTGTCCATCTGTGTGGTGCCTAATACAGATTTTACCAGATTTTATAGTGGTAACAGAATTACACTGTAATTTAATCTGCATAAATTCTAGGTTTATTACAATAGTTTTTTTCTTTATGCCTAATATTTATAGATTTATTGAATTATTATGAGATTTTCATAGAAGATCAGCACTGAAAAGACCTTTTCAGAGAGAAGATCAACGTCACAAAGTCTGTCTCTCCTGTAGAAAAGCCACTGTCATATAGAAATGCACCATAAAGTAATCAGGAATATATGAATAGGTTAATGATGAGATATGAAAATAAAATATGTTGATATTAATGTTTATGTCCATGTTTTGTTAGTCCTTCTCATGAACCTATTTGACACTATTTACAGGAATGTCATTGATTATATTTTGCATGTTATGCTACAGAGAACATATGCTCTCCATATTTAGCATTTTTGTCTCTGGAAAATCTCACTTCAACCTTTATAATTATGTAAATCCCCTCCAAGAAATTAGTTAAAGAACTCAGGAATTAGGAAATATAATCTGAAATTAGCTTTTGGTTTGTCAAGTCACCACTGAACAAATAGCATACATTGGTAATGCAAATATATGATTAAGTAACAGGTACAGATCTTTTACTGGGAGTATCAGCACTGACATTGTACCTGATGTTGTTATAAAATACTTTTGCTTAAAATGACCATTTACAGTATTAGTATGTCTTTAAATCTCACAACACACAATAGACATGTATGATTCTGAATTCTTATGATATATTAATTACCAGTGAGTTACACAGTGTCTGCTTCACAAGGAAACCTTAACTCTGACTCTGACTGTTTTTGTCTTAATTTTCTTGATACTTAACAAAAGCATTGCAAATCCTCTGATAAAGGTTACGTTAATATGTTTATCCTTCTATAAGGTTTTGGAGACACAAAATTTTCTTAAGACGGAGATGATATCCTTTTAGTATGTATACCTTATAGTATGTATACTTGAGTAAATGCCACTGAGTATACATTCTCTTTGTAAATTCCATTTACACTTCACTCCAGTTTATAATAGATTCTTCTGGAAGTTGCAGAAGCTACAGAAGCAATGAGAGTACTTAATGAGAGTACTTAATGGGAGTACTTAATTCATTAGTGTGGACAATCATGCGAACCAGATCAAACTAAGAGGTTTTAAAAGACAAGACACTAAGGGCTGCAAGTACAGTTACTTTATTTATGTCCATGATCAGTAATGTCCTTGATCAAGAAGGTAAACACTGAGGAATTTCAACCAATCAAAATTCAATTAATGTAACAAGTACATAAAAACGAGCTTGTGCGGACACCAGCCATGGAGGAATCAGCAGAGCAGGTGAAATTCCAGCTGACATGGTTGCACACAGTAGCCTGAGAACCGGCCGCCCTCTTAGGACAAGACCAGTGTCTGGAATTCTGCAGAAACAACAGAGAACCATGACAGAAGAGTGATGTTACGACTTTTGAAACTGAACAAAGAATTATTTGAGATGGGACCCGTACTGAACAAGGAAGGGGATTGGCCTTCAAAATGTTAAAGCCATTTTATTGGATACTGTTAGGTGCTGTTAAATACTGATCACAATTAAAAAAAATATTGCTCCTAAGAAAGTTTAAGTTCCATATCAATCTGGTTAATAATGGTGGTAAAAATACTATGTTAGAAAACTTTGCCCTAAGTTTCAGTGAATAACATTGCAATGTTATCTAAATGGTTCAAAGCAACCAAACAGAATTTGATACCTTTACCACTGGAGACCAGCAATCTTAAACACTCATTTTAAGGCTACAAACTATGAACTGACAGCTGGAATAATAATGTAAGATTATCAATATTTTTAATTATTTTATGTAATGCACATTAGAAGCACTTTTCTAAAGCAAAATTGGCTGTAATTTACTTACATACTGTTTTACCAGTCAAAGGCAAAAGTACATTTAACCCAAAGATCTGTCTGTTAAACATTACTACTTCAATTAAATGATGAAAATAATTTTTTAAAATCATAATTGTCCATTTTATTGCTGTTCTAGTGGACTGAATTACAAACTTTAAGATATTTGTCATTTTGACCTCTTTGCACACAAAAGCAAAATTCCTTCAAATGTTCTAATAAGTTTCCTTAAAAAATTGTTCCTTAAAAATGTGTTATTTGTTAACATGCACCATGTTCCTGAGTGCTTCCTGGGCCTCATGCACATGCTCAGATGACTAAGCCTGTGATTGGCAGGTTCACTGGGAGATCAGATAGTGTTAGCTATAGCACTGCCCCTCAGTCACCCAATGCTAAGCAAGATCTCTGGAACCCAACACATTTTGTGTAATTCAGGTGTCTGGAGAACTTAAATAATTCGTATATATATTTTAAACAGTGCAGTTAATAATAAAAAAAAAAAACAAGGTCAATGAAATGCTGAATAACTGGTGAGGTGTAAAAATGTACCATCTATTCCAATCTTGCCATCGTTGTCATCATCAGCAGCTGAAAGGAAGGTCTTGGTCTCTTTCTCTGTCAGAACTCGTGCTCCAGGGACGAATCGCTGCAGGAAAAACCTGAGGTGCCCAAGGAAAAGGATTTTAGAGACGTCACAGTGCACATGCACACAGCGTGTCATGATATAGGTATATTCAGACTAATGAATTAGTTTATCCTCTTTTGTAAAACATCCTGCCTTTTAGTTTCTTTACATGTCTGCAAAAAAAGCTTCAGCTAAAATGAACGTCTAGTTGCCTCAGAAGGGATCGTTTGACTATCCTTTCTCACGCTTGTGGCTCAGAGTCTGCTGAAATTTACATAACACAGAAAAACTTCTTCGGTACAGAAAGAAGGACCATGTTCATGAATCAGAAGCTCTTCAAGAGCCACAGCTCTTCGGTTCTATTGCATAACACATCTGTTGTTTCTCTGGGACTCTTGGTTTACTTATATAATTCAGAAAGGATTTAAAAATAATTTGGTGTGACATACTTAAGTTCTGCCTCTTCAATAAACCCACTCTGGTCATCATCTAAGATGCGGAACACATCCTTCACTTCCTTGGGACTTTTCTGACTCAGACCACAGAGCTGGAAGAACTTCTTGCAACTGAAAGACTCTGGTGCTGTGGAGAGGATTGAAACCCAAGACACTTCAGACCCACAAACCACACATGAAGGTACAGACACAAAACTGCCACATAGGCATAAACCCACACACACTCTCTCACACACATATACACACACACACTCTCTCACACACATACACACACACACTCTCTCACACGCATATACACACACACACACACACTCTCACACACATATACACACACCCACTCGCTCTTGTTCTCGTTCTCTCTCTCTTTCTCTCTCTCTCTCTCTCTCTCAAGCCCGAGCTTTCACCACATCTTTTCTTTGAAGTTCATCAGTAATTAATTGTGCCACTGAGTACACAGATCATTGTAATTTCGCCCACAGAAAGTATCTTGTTTCGTTTTCTTGTTTAATTCAGTTGAATCACAAATCCATCATCTGCCCCTTAAATTCTGCTGAGTACCTTGCATACCTTGACAGTCTTTGACAGCATTTTCAATGGCATCAGCAGAGAGCACACCACAGAGTGACATATTAACCCTGTCAGAGAACAATATGAGAAATGATTTCCACAGCTCTAGGGCAGAAAGACAGTTATGTTTTTAACAAAATAATGCAACAAAAGGAGGACAGAGGAGGAAGAAATTAAAACATGATCTGCTACTCTAAATTCATCAACAAAAGAACCTTGAAGTGAAGGTTAATTTACGTTTAATGAAATTGTTATCTATTAGCAGTTATGTACGCTATTAAAGTTAAAAACACAGAGGATATGCTCAGCTCAGCTGTAAATGCAGATCTTAGTAAAACCCAGTCCTTCTCTGAACTAGAGACATGGGAACGCCACTCACCGCTTTGAAGCGCTTCTCCGGTTGTCCACAGGAAGAGGAAACCTTTGCACTGGCTGTCGACTCAGTGTGATCTTATATATTAGCTGATGACACAGACAATGTACTATGATAAGGTTACCTGTCTGAGGATCAAATTCTTGCTGCAAGGTTCTTCTTGGATTTCTTACCTAAGTTAATGAATCTTTTTACTGTATGTATCCTCTCGTGAGCCGTGCTGTGAAGGAAAACATACACACTGGAATACAGTACACAGCTCGATACTGCGCTACCAAGAAATCTCACTCTCACTCTCTTTAATACACGCACATCTCTCTCTCTCTCTCTCTCTCTGTCTCTCTCTCTCTGTTTCATGCACACACAAATGTATACACAAACGTACACACACACTATACACCACACACACATACTATACACCACACACACATACAGTAACTCACACACACACTATACACCACACACATATGCTTTTTCAAACCATTTTCACAATAATCATAAGGCAGGAATCACAGGGCAACAACATGGCTTGAACTGAAGTTATTCAGCCCCAAATTTATCCAATCCAGCCATAATTTGACTTCTGAAATTTATGATATCTGATGATATAACATACTTATGTAACATATTCCAATAATTCCAACAATTCCAATAATTGCTATTGAGTTCATTTGTTCCTAGTTTTGGATGAAATATATAAAGGTTCATTCAACATTGACTACAATGCCTGGGTGTTTAATATCAATGTATCAAGTGATAGAAACACTGCTTTAGGTATCAAAATCCAGTCAAATGCCAATTAGCTCTGTGACTGCCCTGTAATTCAACCCCAGGTGTTGAATGACATATTTCATTTAGAAAAAGTGTATTTGAGAAGATGACCAGACTATAATGTGTATTTGAGAAGATGACCAGACTATAATGTGTATTTGAGAAGATTAGATTAGATTAGATTAGATTCAATTTTATTGTCATTACACATTGTACAAGTACACGATAACGAAAGATGACCAGACTATAATGTGTATTTGAGAAGATGACCAGACTATAATGCAAATCACTGCTTCATATCATTGACAAGGTCTCTGACTTACTTCTATGGTGGTAATTTATCATTGCTACACTTCTAAAAAATAAACATGGAATTTATTAATATGGATGAGTGAAGGGCTGTGATATCATATCCTGAAGGACTGTGATATCATATCCTGAAGGAAGCAGGGACTCATCTTTGCAAGAAGAAAGCAGGCTGAGTCTAAACACCTTCAGTCTTGTACTCTTTTCACATGTGTGAGTACCATACAAAAAAGAAAGGTTATGCATGAGGGTGTTCTTGACCTTTAACCTCAGTTTGACATAATGCACCTAACCTGTGTCGTGACCTTTAACCTCAGTTTGACATAATGCATCTAACCTGTGTCTTGTCACTTGGAAGAAGAGACAATGACACTGGATCCCACCGACCGACTTACCAACAGACTCTAATGTCACAGATCTTAATGGTAGGGTTACAGTGTGGTGCTACTAGAAACATTTACCAACACTCTAATGTCACAGATCTTGATGGTCGTGTTACAGTGTTGGTACAGTCCCTTTACATCATTTTATCTGTGGACATAACCTGCATTTTTGCTGTAGAATGACTAGCAATAATGAAAGTACATGTTCTTAATAATAGATGTAAACTGTAAGCATTTGGAAATTGTTTCAGATAAACAGATTCTGCTGGCGTTCTGTATATAGCGGTATGGTAGGGTGAATCGCCACCTAGTGGTAACATCAAGCAATGCATAATTATTTGAAACTCGTTAAGACTTCGTAGATCGCTTGCATATCTTTTTTTAACGCATCGCTGAACTATCAGTCTTAAGTTTCTGGTGCGTGAACCATATTTGTTAGGTAGGGCCTCGTTACATGGATATTTTATGTACCTGAGCACGGTTTTAAATAATCATCAATGATTCATCATAATGACAGCAATACAGTGCATTCTCCGAATTAAGAGAAGAAACTGATACTCATACTGACTGATGAATAAACAAAACAGAACAAAACAAAACAATAAAAACAACTTGACACCAAAATGAAAAAGAACATTTAATCGTTCCTCACCAACTTTTCCCAAAAAGTGCATCACAGATTGTACAGAACCCCAAAGCCACGTCTATGTTATAGAAAACAACCAAGTCACATTTGCAGTCACAGTGCAGCTTGGGAGGTGTGTCAAACGTGGGGTATAAACATCAGCTTGACTCAGATGAGGTTTCAGGTAGCATTTGTTCCTTTCCAGCAAGAGGTTCTGGTCTGTTGTTCTGGTACCACAGCAGCAAACTGAGACAACAGGAGAAGATGAGGGGCAGGAGTGAGTGCGTGGAAACTGTGTAGTGATCACTGAGATACAGTAATGATGGAGGAGAGAATTCCTTACCATTAACTCCACAAACTACAGGCAGCAGAGCACTTAGGCCTTCACAAGGGCTGCAAACTCTGAAGAGGGAAAAAACAGAAACAATAACAGTTAATAAAGGAAAGTTAATAAAGTTAATAACAGTTAATAATAATAACAGTTAATAAAGTTAACAACAGTTAATAATAATAACAGTTAATAAAGTTAACAACAGTTAATAATAATAACAGTTTATAAAGGAAAGTTAATAAAGTTAATAACAGTTAATAATAATAACAGTTAATAAAGGAAAGTTAATAAAGTTAATAAC
>JAOYMR010000011.1:2815545-2831437 GCA_025802075.1 Tenebrosternarchus preto
CTATGTGCTGTGTTACTATGTGCTGTGTGTTACAATGTGCTGTGTTACTATGTGCTGTGTGTTACTATGTGCTGTGTGTTACAATGTGCTGTGTTACTATGTGCTGTGTGTTACTATGTGCTGTGTTACTATGTGCTGTGTGTTACAATGTGCTGTGTTACTATGTGCTGTGTGTTACTATGTGCTGTGTTAGATTTCAGTGGTTGTTAGGTTAGAGCTGTTAAGTGGAACATTTCTTTAAGGAATGTTTGTTCAACACTGGGTCACTACTTTATTAGTCATGTTTTTGTTTACATCTTTGTTGTGCTGTTTGAGTCACTTGTGTTGCTTTATATCAAAACACGTCTGAATGCTTGCAATTATGCATGGATGTGAGTACTGTATGTGTTAGAGAGTACATGTGAGTACTGTATGTGTTAGAGAGTACATGTGAGTACTGTATGTGTTAGAGAGTACATGTGAGTACTGTGTTAGAGAGTACAAGTGTGTACTGTATGTGTTAGACAGTACATGTGTGTACTGTAAGTGTTAGAGCGTACATGTGAGTACTGTATGTGTTAGAGAGTACATGTGAGTACTGTATGTGTTAGAGAGTACATGTGAGTACTGTGTTAGAGAGTACATGTGTGTACTGTATGTGTTAGAGAGTACATGTGTGTACTGTAAGTGTTAGAGAGTACATGTGTGTACTGTATGTGTTAGAGAGTACATGTGTGTACTGTATGTGTTAGAGAGTACATGTGTATACTGTACATGTTCAAGAGTGTGGTCACTTCAGGACAGGTGTATGCAAGACTGGGAGGGAATCACCACACCATACGCACCACAATAAACTCAACTAGGGTTAACTAACCCTAACCAGCCCTGTGGTTCTGGAGTCAGAGAGGTGGAGTCAGAGCGGTGGAGTTGGGAGGAGGGCGGACACTGGCAGCACTGGTTCATAGGACAACCAGTCGTCTTAGTGAAGACACGTTCATGGGCTGGGCAGGGCCAGTCAGCATGCTCTCATTCCCTTGTGTTTGAGGCTTCAGCCTGCACACGAACGGCTCACACACACACACACACACACACACACACACACACACACACACACACACACACACACACACACACACACACACACTGTTGCTGACCAGCCCTGACATCATATGCACTGCTGACATCTTAAAAATACTTGCCAGCAGTGAATTTTTATCACTATTATATAAACATAAAAAACATTGATAAAGAAATCAAAGGTGCTTCGTGGTTAAAGTATAATATATGTACTAAATGTGGAAGAGAAGCCAGAAATATTTATGTTTACAAAAGGCACACGTAGTCGTCTATACATCCCGCGATGCAGGACACCCTCCTGCCGTGTCCAAAAAAGGCGTCAGTGGTCGATGCGGACGTCTCGTTTTTGCCCCTTCCCCAGAATGCAGTGGGGCAGCGGTGGGATATCTGACGGCACGTTGCACGACTGCCTGTGTTTTGCATGCTCAGAATAAGCCCACTGGCCTCCAATTACACAACTCTCACGGATAGCTGGGTGTCATCTGCTGGAGGGATGTGATGACTCCGCGCTTCTCATGTAAACAGACACCTCAGGCTTCTCATGCCCCCCCCCTGCCCATTCCTTTTTTTCTTTTTTTTGTAGGTGTATAACAGGTCACACAGATGAAAGAGTGAAGGCTTCCCCCCTTTTGGTAGTGCTGTGATTCACTGTCAGGGCAGTTCCAGTCCCAGTTCCAGTCCCAATCCCAGTCCCTGTCCCTGTCCCTGTCCCAGTCCCTCACATGGTGTCGTGCCCCCTCACGCAAAGCTTTCTGGGATTGTGGCAGTCGCCCACAGCATGCCTGCTTAGACCACATGATGGTTCTAAGATGTCTTTAAAGAAGGACACAGCAGGAAAGCTTTGCTTTGAACTTCACAAAATTAAAGCAGCACATGTATGTGAGTGGAGATGGTGTCCCTGGTTACATGTATGTGAGTGGAAATGGTGTCCCTGGTAACATGTATGTGAGTGGAGATGGTGTCCCTGGTTACATGTATGTGAGTGGAGATGGTGTCCCTGGTTACATGTATGTGAGTGGAGATGGTGTCCCTGGTGACGTGAATAGGGATCAGACAGCGTGTTCATTTACCCAGGGGTTCAGATCTGGAATGGTAATGACCTTCAGATCATGCTGTGAAGATTCATTCTAATGTCACTACATTTTAATGCAGCTTAAGACTTATCACTATTCATCGCTTGTATTTGCTGGTTCCCAGTGCCACAGACGAAGCATATGAAGCGTCGGCGTGTCCAGTTTGGAGTACTTATCCTACATCTGTTCACGTCGCCTCTCCCTCTCTCTGCCTGTAGGGCTGCTTGTTTCATCAGCTATACTGTACACTCCATGCTGCCAAGTCCAATGGAAAAAGTGTCAGATCTCCATCCATCCATCCATCATGTTGTTCATCAGGGCTCTGACAGCAGCTCACCGGGCTCCGTCAGGTCAGGCGGGAGCGAGTTCCAGAATCGCCTCAGTGAGGAAACACGAGCTACTGCTTCCTTCTCACCGTGAGTCTGAACAAGTCACCATGAGTCTGAACAAGTCACCATCTGTGTACTGTCTTACTGCCCGTGTGTGTGTGTGTGTGTGCGTGTGCATGTGTGTGCGTGTGCGTGTGCATGTGTGTGTGCTTGTGCATGTGTGTGTGTGTGCGTGTGCATGCACACACGTGAACTTGTCCTGTCCACTGGGAACAATATCCTGGTGCTGCCTGAGTGTGATGAGGAAAACTCCAGCATCAGTGATTTTGTTGCCAGAGGGTTGTTTAGTACCACCACCCCCCTCCAAGACTCCGCCCTCATCCTGCTGAAGTCTCTTCATGCTGACTTGCACAGCACTGTGTGGGGGAGCCCTGTGTATTCACACCTACACGTACTGCAGAAAAGTATTTCCTTCTCACAGGCCCAAGCTCTGATTTGTTGGATGGTGAGAATCCATTTAACAGTCACTGTACTGTTAACTGTCATTCTGTTAAAAGACCACTTGTGGGTGCTAGATGTCTATCGCGGAGACTGCAATTCTAATAACAGCCACAAGATGGCACTATTTTCTCCTTTTGCCACGTCTTGCCCATTTAGTCTGCCGCTAAGTTTGTAGTGTTTGTAGACTTGCTGAGATCTATGGTATGTACATGCTAAGGAATGTATATGCACTCTTTCTGGTTTAATTCTGTTGTGCTGCATAGAAGCTGCAGTGTTTGAGAGGATGATGTGTCACATCTTCTACTCATCAGCACTTTCTCTCTGTGCTATTCTGTGTGTGTCCTTCATCCTCTCCTGAACAGCAGTTTGTGTTGAGCTGCCACCTTCTTTCACTGGTTAATGAGTGTTTGTTGTTTCTGTTGTCTCTGTTCTCCTTGGGTTTCTAATGAAACAATGTGCATGAGTTAAAAATGAACTATTTTCAAACTCATTTAAGTAATTATAGTCTCTATATATTATAGTTCTTATATAATTATAGTCATTATATAATCCTCCTAATTTTAGAGAGCATAAGTAATTGGAGTGATTGTCTGCTTATCCACAAGATGGGTAGTAAGGTGTCTAGAGTTATCAGATTCTAGATTCTACAGCCGATTCTAGACTCTACAGCCGATTCTAGATATGTCACCTAGAGGACCAAAGCAATGACCATATAATTTAAGCAAACATAAAAACTCCATTGATCTATTTCCAAATCATGTGTAGTTTACCAGCCCTGGATGAAACCTGACTCTAGGATTGAACAGAATCCCCAGTGGTGACTCACCATTTATCCCTGCAAACTGCACTGTGTGGGATGTAAGCACAGGTGTGTCAAAGACAGGCTTGAACACACAAGTACAACCTTTTAGGGTCCCCTACAGTGTCCCGGTAGGCTTCACCACGGAGGACAGGAAGGGCTCCAGGTCTCTAAACTCTACTGCAGTGATTCTGGGGCAAAGACCCAAAAGGCAAAGCTGCTGGTTCCCTGGTGTTGCTTGTTCAGTTGTCCTTACTGATGATGTCTTTACTGAGAAGGTTGCAAGGGAGAAGACCCTAAGCAGCCAACCTACTAACCTGTTGTTTGTGCATGATAAATACAGTGTAAATCCATTTAACATTAAATGCCATTTGGTGAACTGTTGTTGGTTTATTCTTATGGTCTAGTTGAGGCTACTTGGGTGTTAACACAGTGTTTGTGTGTTTACAGGGTGTGGAAACAGGCTGGGTGTGCACCTCCAGAGGTTTTCCACAGACATCTGTTAGACAAAGAGACGTTAGTCCACAAGCTAAATGAGCAGAGGATTAGGCCCTGTCTCTCACTGAAAAAAGTCTCTCCGTTCACACACCGGCGACAAGCATGTGTATCTCCGTTCACACACCGGCGACAAGCATGTGTATCTCCGTTCACACACCAGCGACAAGCATGTGTATCTCCTCAACGTTGGTCTTCCTTCTTGTCAGGCCTAAAAAGATTATAATCCACTAATTTAGATGTCATACTCTAAGAAGTTTGGAGGTCTATCGCTGACTCTGTGTGTGTGTGTGTGTGTGTGTGCGCCTCTGACATCTCTACATTGCCAGTTGAGTCAGCTTTCCGTGTGTCTGTCTGAGTCACCTATTTCAAGGTTGCCTGGCAACTGTGGTTGGGGGAGATGCGTCCTTTTGCGTAGAGACTGATGCTGACTGACCTCTAATATTTATTCAAGCCCCACTCTGAGAGGGGAGGAGAAAAGCATACATGCATTCCTTGATTATTGAATGAGTGATCTTCCATCCAAAAAAAAAAACTTACCACTGAGTTTTTTGTGTGTTCCCTTTTTTCATGGTTACGTGATCTAAAGCCCTTGATGTTTACCAGAGCTGATAGCAGCTGGACACCAAGGGAGACTTGGTTACACTATGAAAAAATGAGACTTTCACGAGGTCTCACCCTAAACTGTGGAGTTCTACTGAAGTCCAGCCTTGTGTTGTGCTCACATTTACACGTTTCAAACCCTGAGACTATAAGATGCTGTGGGTTCTTCAGTGGGATTCTGAAAAACTCACAATCACTTGTCCGGAAAAAAACACAGCTTACAAACACCAGTGGCCAGGAGACACTGCAGCTCACATTTCCAATATTAATCTGTAAGATCCCTTCACACCTGGTGAGTTTTCAGAGCTGCAAATCTAATGGTAATCGAACTCCCTAGCTGGTGAAGTGAAGGCAACGTTGCTCTAAGCACAGACCACTTATGCAGCTCTGACCGCCTACAAATGTGCTTTACTTTGTAAGACAGAGACTGGTTTAAATAATCTACAGAGAGCGGCACCTACTTCAGAGTAAGTAGGTTTGTGATTATTGGGACAAGGCCTTTGTGAGAGAGAAAGAGAGAGAAAGAGAGAGAGAGATGGAAAGAGACAGGTGCTTTAATGATTTAAGCTGATACATTTCACCATCAGCCTGCTTAGGCCAGTGGACATAAGAGGCCATTATTGTTCTCCTCTCATCTCAAGAGCATCTGGTCTCATGGAAAAAGTGACTGATCCTCTTCCACTTTTTATGACGGTGCAGGAAGAGCTTTAATGCCCTGCTTCCTGCCTCATCTCTCAGCCAATCAAAGCATAGGAGAACTGATGACATCAGAGACAGTATGACGTCAGTCACACACACACACACACACACACAGCACTTGTCACCTGCTCTCAAATCAGTGGCCACAACACTACAGCAGATGTGAAGGAAGTGTTTTATAATGTCTTCAAAACCAGGGTTTTTTGTTGCTGGGTTTTGATTCATTTGTATCAGTCATTTGATTCATTTGATTCAAGAGTCACAGTCATCTACACTGTAGAAGGCATTTACTACATACTTGTTGCTTTTAAGTACATGCTAGGGAGTCTCTCTCAGGTGAACAGTGCAGGTGTAAGGCGCCTCTGGAGGAAGGCCTATGGTATTTGGTTAGCTATTTTTAGATGTGCCCTTGAAGCAAGCCAGCTGCAGGTTTGTGCTTCTGACAGAGATGAGACACCCAATATTTGTTTATGTACTTTTTACTAATTGAATTATGAAACATTTGCTCCATGCTTTCTCCACTCACTCTTTACACACAGCGTCTACTTCTGCAGACAATCATGCAAACCACACAGTTTATCTCTGAGCAACCGTCCACAGACTGGGAACTGCAGAAGGTGTT
This sequence comes from Tenebrosternarchus preto, assembly GCA_025802075.1. Classification (NCBI taxonomy): domain Eukaryota; kingdom Metazoa; phylum Chordata; class Actinopteri; order Gymnotiformes; family Apteronotidae; genus Tenebrosternarchus; species Tenebrosternarchus preto. The sequence continues at coordinate 2,821,723 of JAOYMR010000011.1, forward strand.
ATATGTAAATGTCTTGTTCTGTGGTGGCCGGAGGGGCAGGTGATAGTGTGCTTGTGCATATGCCTTCACTCTTTATCTGACCACTGAATGAATTAACCCTGTGTGAGTCCACACACTTCACCTGCAGCTGTATTACTGTATCAGTACCAGTACCAGTGTATCAGTACTCGAATAAAACTTGTTTTCCATAGTGTCAGCAGGCTAGATTCAAAAGAGTAGGGTTAGATGAGGAGTCATGATACTGGCCAGAATGTCCAAAACCTGTTCACCAAGGACATCGGTCTGAGCAGGTGGACTAGGTGGAGGTAAGGGGTGGAGCTGGACTGATAACCCCTGAGAGCTAAGCAGATGTGTGCAGCACATGTTCCCGAAAAACATCCTGGAAACCTTCTGGTCCACAGAATTAAAAATAGGACTGACTGAGAAAGAATGACCAAGTTACTTCATTATTCATAGGATGGAGAGGTTTCCCATAATGGCACAGTTTCAGGTCACATCTGGAGCTTTTGCTGTCACATCCAGATGTTCCAAGATCTTCTCATTGGGTGTGTCCTCACGAAGCACAACCCCATTCTCCAGACGCTGCAGGAGTGATTCTATGTTCAGCGCTTTAGGGTACTATACTTCCTACTTTAAACCATATACTTTAACATTTTAGACTATACTTCCCACTTTAAACCATATGCCTTAACATTTTTCTGTTTATAAGAAAACAACATCCATTAAAACAACAACTTTGTTTTCTTGTTTTTAGGGGCACTGGGGGGTGTTTGAGCGCCTTAAACAGAAGCTACACACGCCTACGAGAATCAAACCCCTGAATCAAACCCCACCACTACTGAATCAACCCCAGCACCGCTGAACCAACCCCACCACTGAATCAACGCCCACCACTGCTGAATCAACCCCAGCACCGCTGAACCAACCCCACCACCGCCAAATCAACCCCAGCACCGCCGAAACACCCCCACCACTGAATCAACCCCAACACCACTGAATCACCCTAGCGCTTTGTCGCAGATTGAACTTTCCTGGATGAGAAACAACAATGGCTCTAAGGAATCTATTTTGTGCTCTCAAAGAACATTTTACTAATTAATTCCTTCAAGTACATCAGAAAGGTTAATATACATCAAATTACGTTAATTATGAACTGAGAATTCCTGAGTTGGTAATGTCTGTTTTTATTTCTAATACTATGTACACATATATAGTACAACCTAAACAAACTAGTCTGTTTGATTATATGTAATTACGGTTTATGAACAGGGTGTTTCTAGTTCTGGTTCCAGTTTTACGAGTTTAACGAGCCCGCTGTGAGTAAATGATATACCACGTGCTGCAGAATTTAAAAGTAAAAGACCTTTTACTTAAAAAGTGCCGTGTACGCTTGTCCGATTTGAAATGCAAAGATGTAGGCAAATTTGATAACGTTTGTTAATACTCGTGATGTCGATAATAATAGTAATGTAGTAATCTATACTCTGGAACGAGTCGAGACCGCTGTTATTCTAACATAAACAATATAATGATGCACATCTACCAATGTTTCAGAATGAACCTCCAAAATACATTAAATGTATATTAAAACATTTCGTGGCGAATCTGTACCCTAGTGCACTTTACGTAACAAACGTCCGAATAATTTTTCCACTCTCAAGCGCCAAATAAGTGTTTCGACGCTCGTCCACGATGCAGCGCGTCCGCCCGCACCACACTACAGAACTCAGTCAAAACCGAGTCCTCCTCCCATTGGTGGCTCGAGTGCTACGTGGACATAAGACAGCGACAGGTAACGCACATGTGACCGTTATCGTTTCATTCTAGGAAAAGAGTCAGTCAAGAAACCTGCGCTGCGAGAAAACGTTATGGAGAGAGTAATTATCGCGCTTCTTTAAGAATCTGTCATTTGCACTGGTGGCTTTTAAAACGGTTTAAACCATCCGTTTTAACGGTAAGGCATCTTTTTCTTGATATCACTTTTCCCTGTTTTTATCAGTTTATCAGCAAAATGCTTATTCACAGTGTAGTTTGTCCGACTTCTGATGTGGCGTGTCTGCTTTGTCCGGAAATTGCAAGCGTGTTATATTAAGCAAAAACATCCTTACCCCAACACACACACTCACACACACACACACACACACACACACACACATATATATATATATATATGTGTGTGTGTGTGTGTGAGGTGTGAGACACGGAGCATTCATAGATTCATATACTTTAGAAAATAACAAAACGAACAACTTTTTCCTGCGCATTATATCAATATCCTTTTTTAAAATCTCTAACTACATCAAACATGTTAAATGATCCGTTCCAACTGATATCAATTATTTTAAACAAACTACGCAAAATGTTTTAGCTGATGAAGCAGTTTTCAGTTTGTGTTTGTTTAAGCATATTATCACTCAAACTTGAATGGGCACTGAGCCGTGTTTCCATGGTGCTGCATAGCCAGTCACCTTACGCACTAGGTCCTGCAGAGGGGGCGTGGCAGCTTCAAACATGAAGTCCAAAGGTAAGAGGTCAAAGAGCACGAGGTGCCCGTGGACTGAGCGAGAGCACTCTAACTTCCCGTTGGCTGAGCCGGGCTCCAGTGAACCCGAGGGCTCGGAGGCGTCCCTGCAGTTGGGCGGAGAGCGGAGGATGGCGAGGACGGAGGGAGGTGCGGGTCTGAGGACACGGCGTCGCCGCCGGCAACATGGCGGCACTAAGGAGCGGAACGTTCGGCGCTTGGAGAGCAACGAGCGCGAGAGGCAGCGGATGCACAAGCTGAACAACGCCTTCCAGGCGCTGCGGGAAGCGATCCCGCACGTCAGCATGGACAAGAAGCTCTCCAAGATCGAGACGCTCACGCTGGCCAAGAACTACATCAAGGCCCTGACCACCATTGTACTGGGCATGTCAGGTGCCCGCGGGCCACACGGCGAGGGCCAGCCAGACGCCAGCGCCACCCGCCTCCTACACTGTTACCAGCGTCACCTGGAGCTCGAGGCCCCAGACGACCTGGACAAATATCTGGACCGAATCCAGAGCTTCAGTCCAAGCAGCTAACGGGGGAACCACCGGACCACCGGACCACAGGCTGGAGAGGGACTGGCGCCTACATGAGGACAGCAGCTTCAAGACTGGGACAGACCGGGACAAACTGGGACAGACCGGGACAGACCCGGTAGAAGAGCTCCCAGTCGGACCACTTACCAAACGCTGGAGATTTTGGTTTATATATACAGTATATAAAAAAGATGATTCCATGTTAAAAAGTCTTCAGTGCTGAATTGTACCCACTGTGCCTGCTTTTAGTTACGTTTGTGCCAAACCTCAGCAGACATTTCTCCTTCAGTGATGATGAGGACTGTAAAACTGCTCAACAGCCTTAAATCGACAGAATTTGCATCTGTCTGGAGTGAGGAGACGGTAAACCATAAACAACACCTTTATTATTTACAGTCACTTTTATTGCGAGAGCCCAGGCCATGCATACAATAATACTGGGAGTGCTGGTCCTTACACACGTCTGATTTAATGTACGTTATACACGTCTGATTTAATGTACGTTACAGACCTCAAAATTGTAAATGGATATTTACAATTTTTCACATCAGTGGATTTTTGCAAATGAGCAACATATGAAGCCTTTCTTCTTAAAAACCTTTGCACTCATGTTTGTTTATGGAACATCTGCAGAAAATGGTGCAAAACTATACAAACATTGTTATATTAATGTTTCCCAGTACCAAGACTTTCCTACATCTATTTAATGATATTTAATGATAAAACATTTTCTTATTATTTTACAGCTCTAACCATACATTTAATGCCCTATAAACAAGGGCTGAATTCACAAAGACATTTCACCTCATAATGCCAACATAAAAGACTAAACATAAAAACATATTCATCTCCCTCTCTTTTGTGCTGCCTTTGAAAACATACCATTACAAGTATTGATTAACTGTATACTGAGTATCTGTAGAGGCCTTCGATTCCTGAGAAAGAAACACTTCCCTTATTATTGTGGTAACGCCAAGTATTACACATGTACCTGAGAGCTACACTGTGAAAGCTCAGGTGGTGGACAATGTATGATGACCTTTCACATGTGGTCAGCTGACACACAATTTCTTTATGCTCCTTCACGTTACAGATCCTGTGTTCAGTGATTCAGAAACTGGATCACGTTACAGATCCTGAGTTCAGTGATTCAGAAACTGGATCACATTACAGATCCTGTGTTCAGTGGAAAAGCCTAACAATCTGCTAGCAGTAGTCAGTGAATGTATATTATATATGATTTCCTGTATGTTCTTAGTTAACATTACTCTTTAATTTTCTATCTGTTAAAAATGGTCTTATCAGTGATGCAGTCTGTAAACGAGTCTATTTGTGTTTTGTTTATGGTGCTTAGTACTGAACGCACAGAGTACCTTGTCTAATATACACTAGGTTCAGAACTTATGTTCTGAATACACTGTATTCTTTACCCCTCAAATCAAATAAAGAAAACTCTAAATGAAAGGAAAACCCTCACATAACCACAGACAAGGACCATGACCATAAAACGACCATCAAATAAATATATTAAAATGAAGTCCATCCATACAAAAATACTATGTAAACATACAATAAATGTTTAAACGCTGCTGCATCCAAACCCTGATCCAAAACAGGCGAGTGCTGTAATTCACAAGGGGCTGCTCTACCTAGAGGGACAGGGGTCGTCTGCTCTACCTAGAGGGACAGGGGTCTGCTGCTCTACCTAGAAGGACCGAGCCACCTGTATGCATAAGCTTACAAGCCCAGTGCCACAGGAATGAGAGAGACAGAGGGAGAGAGAGACACACAGAGAGAAAGCAGGGTCAGACACAAAGAAAGAGAGAGAGACAGACAGAGGGAGAGAGAAAACAAGAGAGAGAGAGACACACACACAGATGGAGAGATGCCGTAGGTCTCGCTAGGATCCCATGGCGGTGCCATTCATGTCAACCTGTCCCCTTGGGGGTGGAGGTGGGTGGCAGCATCTGCACCGTGGGTCAGAGATGGCATGCGGATGCGGGGTCCCTCTGTGGCGTTGGCCCTCACGGTGATGTGGTCCCAACCTCCCTGTGAGTCCAGACACAAACACACACACTCCTTAAACTGAAGGAGAGTGTGGAGATGGGAAGGAGGACTGGAGGAGAGGATGGGGGTGAGGAAGGGCTGAGGGTGAGGGTGAGGTGAGGAGAGGGGAGGGGAGGTGAGGATGGGGGTGAGGTGAGGGGAGGGGAGGCTCACCCCGATGCCGTAGTCCCACGACTGGCCTTTGGGTTGTAGGGGCTGCACCCCCAGCCTGCGACACACTGTCCCACAGCTCAGACTCTGGCTGCCCTGCACTTTATCCGCGATGATCCACACCTGCACACAGCAAGGCAGAGCAACACCTCACCACACACCAGCGCAGGGGGCGGGTCTACACACCCGGGGACAGGTCCTCACACCTGCGCAGAGGACGGGTCTACACACCTGCGCAGGGGGCGGGTCTACACACCTGGTCCAGAGGTCCCACAGACACCTTGCGTACGTTGTTGGAAATGTGTTCCCATGAAGACCCTTGAGGATAGCTGGGCGTCACACCATGGCGGTACCACAGGTTCCCTGCACACACAGCTCATACTTATTAATGCAGGCGCTGAAAAAGATGTGCACCGAGCGAAGCACCAGAGCTCACAGATGAGGATGGCCTCTGTTCACACTGTGCTTCTGTGGCTGTAAACGGCCTCGGAGCCACAGGGGTCTTACCGCTCTCGTCCACCACACAGACCGACGTTCTGCCCACAGACACCTGTCTGAGCTTCTGTCTGGCTGGAGAGGGGATGTGGTACCAGCAGTCACCTGTCAGCATGAATGTACCGTGTCAGGATGTTCATACATGTGTTATATATGTGTAATTACCTATACCTAATAAGAACTTCCTAACCTTAACAGAAACAGAAAATAAATGTCTGTCCTTAAAATGTAATGTAACACGCACGTGAACACGCACGTGAACAGGCACGTGAACAGGCACGTGAACACGCACGTGAACAGGCACGTGAACAGGCACGTGAACACGCACGTGAACAGGCACGTGAACAGGCACGTGAACACGCACGACAGACACTCTGCTAAAGCAGCTGCTGTTAGCATGACTCAGCACTGAAAGTTTTGCACCGGTAGCACGTCCACCCCTGACTAGCGTTTAAAGGCACCGGTACGAGACCTGCAGGGCTGAGGGGCGACACGGAGCCCCTGTAGAAGGTGGAGCCGTCCCGGGCGATGGCCCACACCTGGTACGCCCCGCCAATGGAGATGGACTGGAAAGGCTGATCCGTCCCCACGTGGAGCCACGATGTTCCCTAAAAGTGTTGGGGTTACACAACACGCTGCTCAGCCCGAGGAGGGGGGGGGGGGTCTGGGGAAGTGTCTGGGGGCTGACGGTGGGGTAGGACGGTGGGGTAGGACGGTGGGGTAGGTGGGGGTCTATCTTACAGCAGGCAGGAGCGCAGTCACCCCCAGGCGACACAACACGTCCCCTTTGCTGCTGATGGCCCACAGTGGCACCTGCTCCACAGCGCCACCTGCACCGCATGGCCAGATGGTGATGTCACTCAGAGGGATGGGCGGGACTTCCTGCCATGGACCGGTTGTGGTGAGTTTACATTTCCTGTCAGGAGTTAAGCAGGAGAGAGTGGAAGTGCTCTGGGTAAACGGTTAATGGCAGAACACGGTTAGCTGTCATATCTGTGAGCTCACGAACAGAGATGAACAGAGGGAGAGAGAGAGAGACAAACAGAGGGAGAGCGGGAGAGAGAGAGAGAGAGAGAGACAAACAGAGGGAGAGAGGGAGTGAGAGAGAGAGAGAGACAAACAGAGGGAGAGAGGGAGTGAGAGAGAGAGAGAGAGAGACAAACAGGGAGAGAGGGAGAGTGCAGAGAACAACCTGGCCCAACGTCTGCGGCGGACAAAGTCCTTCAAGGTTTTATGGCCGTGGTATGACCTGGAACAGCAAATAAAAGTTGCTTAACAAAACAGCAAAGGAATTCTGTTTATTGTGGACCTTTAATGTTATCATCAGCTGCAACTCGTGACCAATCAAAAAGCATCTGATGACATCACATCACAGGCAGACAACACATATATGACCAATATATAAACGTACGCTGGGAAGTCCGCTGCATACTGCCAGCCCTCTCTGTCTGTGCCCCCCACCACACTGTAGTCGATGGTCCAGTCAGACACCTAGGTAGGTCAATGGTTAAGGCACTCAACTAATAACCAGAAGGTTGCTGGTTCAAACCCCACCTCTGACAGATTGGGCCCCTGTTGGGTCCCTGAACAAAACCCTCAATTACTCAAGAATCAGTCATGATTGTGAGTCACCTTGGATAAAAGTCTCAGCTAATTGCCATTAATGTAAATCTATGTACTGTTTATGCTGCTGATGCAGTTTTGTTCATACAAGGTTATGTTGGGTATTGTGTACATGGTACCGTGAGCACAGTGTACTGTAACACAGCTGTACATGATGAGGAGCACGACCAACCCATGTCCAGTGTGGAGAGGGTGGCTTGGTATTGACTTTTGTGCACTCCTGGAGACCTGAAGCATCACTCCACATGTAACGGTCTGTAGGGAGACCCCTGCAGGGCACACACAGGTACTACAGCAAGCATGTATATGTATATGCATGTGTGTGTGTATGTGTTTATATATATTGCACACACATACACACACACACACCCCAGAGGTTTTAGATCACCTCTGGCCTGTAACCCTGCACTTACCTGTTGGTGTATCCGGTAACAGGATTCCACCGCTGGTTCTCGTAGATGTACACACTCTTGACGTCGGTCTGCGTGTGGATGTTGTCCGTGCTGCTGGCAAGACCTGCACATGGAGGGAAGGTGCGCATGGAGGGAATGTCTCGGTCACGCTGCCTCCATGATCACGGCAATCCCTGGAAACACTGCCACCATACGAAGGTTTACCCTGGAAGAAGCCTCCGCCGTAGCCTCCCGTGTGGACCCAGGCCGTGTGGTCGTAGCCGATGCCCCACACCACACCCATGCTGTTACACTCCACCACGCGCAGATGACCACCCACCTGACGCCAGAACCTGCCAACAGCAGAACTCACCATCACGATGCTGTAAACAACATTCACTACATCTCTCAGTGTCACCTGAAACATGCTTTTCTCATTCTGATAAGCTACAGTATGTAATTGTACACTGATTAAATCCAGCTCTGATTTATACGAGACAGACACAGTGCAGGTGTAATGTAAGGGTGTCTATAGAAGTGGGTACTGTGTGTGTTTACACTAAAGAATAAAATCTGTGTTTTGGAGAGCCACCAGCAGGGGGTGTGAAAGTGCACTGGTCAGGGCTCACATTTGGTCGCATGGCGTAGGGTAGGGAGAAGCTTCCAGGTTGTCTGTGGGCTCACTGACGAATACGTCCCCTTTACAGGTGACGGACCAGATGGCCTGTTTGGAAGGGGGACCGTGGACGCTGCGAGAGTCACAGCAGGACACACTAAGCAGGGCCAGCTGTGGACACACACACACACACACACACACACACACACACACACACACACACACAGTCTCAAAAACAGAACTACCCCATCCCCCTGTACACACACACACACACACACACACGCACGCGCGCACACACACACACACACACACACACGCACACACGCACACACGCACACACGCACACACGCACACACGCACACACACACACACAGAATATGCTCATGCATATAAGTACCCATAATGAACAGGTCAACAAGTAACCTGAACTAAACTTTTCACTAAACTTTACTCACATATATCACACACACACACACACACACACAGTGTAAAAGAGAGTTACACAGAGCTCTGGAGAGAAAAGCTAATCACCCAGAGACCATGCAGAGAGGGAAGAAACAATAAAATAAACACTTGTTGCTTTTCTTAACAACTCCACAGTCCAGCCGAGCTGCTCTGGAGATTAGAGTGTGCTTGAAAAGAGAAAACAAGTCCCTCTCTTACTCCTCCTGTGGGTTTGCCTCAGACTCCCTCACTGAGGGTCTGTGTCCCATGAGTTGCTAAAGGGGCATTTCACTGACTACATCACTGTCTCCACGGAGACCAGGGGTCATGTGAGTGAAGTATCCAATGGGAATTTAGGAATTGTTCCGCTGTACTGACAGCATAGGCACAAAAATCAAGAGGGGAGAGAGAGAGAGAGAGAGAGAGAGAGAGAGAGAGAGAGAGAGGGACAGACAGACAGAGAGGGACAGACAGACAGAGCGAAAGAAAAAACCGAGAGAGGCAGACAGGGTGTATACAGAAAAACTTAATTAACTTTAAGTAATTTTATTAATTATTTTATTAATTAAATGGTTGTGAGTGCCAAAGTCTGCCCCCTCCAAAGGAAACACACACACGTACACCATATAACACACACACACACACACACACACACACTTACACAATGTTGGAGAGGTCGAGCGGTCTTTCTGGGTTTTCGGGGTATATGGGATGGGGTGGCTCACGGTTTGGAACACAACCAAAAGATTTACTTATGGCATGACCCAGCTTCTTAACAGGGGATTTCTGTAACACACACACACACACACACACACACACACTCATTTTAACTGTTTAGTGTGTATCATAAGCGGTTCAGTGTCTCTGA
>JAOYMR010000011.1:2833244-2844979 GCA_025802075.1 Tenebrosternarchus preto
CACACAGTCTCAAAAACAGAACTACCCCATCCCTACCCCGCCCCCCTACCCAGTCGTGCATCTCCAGCTCGGTGGCGGCTGCCAGGCGGATGGGCCACCTCTGCTTGGTCCTGTCGGCTGTGTAGACAGCGAACGTGTGCTTGGCATCATTCAGCACTGGCACCAGGATGGTCACCTCGTTCACGAACGTGTGGAGGTACTGGGAGAAGGAGAAGAGACGCACTGAATCCACCAGCCCCAGATGGCCTTTCCCAGCCCAACCCTGAGGAGGTTTCCAACAGGCTGAAACGTACTGCTTGAGTAAAGCTTCACCTGTTCCTCTCCCATGTGTGTGCTTTTGTGCGAGTGTGTGTGTGTGTGTGGCGATGTTTCTGTCACCTTCTTCTCCTCATTGAAGGTGTAGTAGATGAACAGGATGCCATCCTTGTTGCTGTCAGGTCCTGAGAACTGTTCCAGCGCCAACTGCACATCCACCCACTTGTGAGGCTTCCAGTCCCTCCACCACTGCATGGAACCCTTCTTCACCCAAACAGACTGGAGGAGGCCAGGGAGGAAGAGGAGGCCACAGGGAGAGGTGAGAGGGAAAAGCACTTCACTTCTCTGCCTTAAATAACAGATCTGATGGACTGACTTTGTTTGTGCTCTGTGACCTTCTGCAATTACTGATGTGTTTCACTACAACCAAAAACTATACAAATGAACCAGAGCAGCACACTGATCAATAGACCGCACGTTCTGAGCACACCTGTTCGATGGCCTGCTCGTAGTGTCTGAAGTTGTCCACCTCTCTCCTGGACCTCTCGCCGAGCTGCTCCAGGATCTGCTTGTGCCAGGCCGTGGTCTGCGCGGGCGTGATGGATAGCACCACGGCCTGGACGGCTGAGCTCAACCCTGTGTGGAGAGCAGAGTCAACCGGCGCCTCCCACATCAGCCCGAGCGAACGCACCAGCTGAACCGCTGACCTGTGGTGGAGTTGAACCAGCTGAGCTGGGTGTGTGAGTCCACGTCGCAGCCACCGGCGCTGACCCAGGCCCAGAGCGGCCGCTCGTCCGGCCCGTACGCCTCCTCCAGGCCCAGCTCGTAGTTGGCTGCCGACGACAGGCTGCAGGAGTCAGCGGCGTCGGGCGCAGCCGCAGCGCTCGGGTGCGTCTGGGCCTCCTCCAGGTCCACGTTGCTCCACTGAGGGTCCGGGCCTCCGGAGCGGCTGGGCGTGAGCTCAAGGGGCGGGGCCGCGGCACGCTCCGCCTCTACGTCCCCGGCAGGCTCCTCCTCCAGGATGGCGGGGCCCAGGGCCTCGCGCCGTGTGATTTGTCCCTCACGGTCGGACACCAGCTCCGAGATGAAGCTGTCGCTGGTTACTTTGGGGATTCGCGGTTTGGGGGTGTCATCAGGCTTGATGGTGGGAGGAGCTTCTTCCACAGTCTTCTCTGTTTCCGAGTCCACGTCACTCAGTCCACTGGCCTGAGATTGTAGATGAACCTCACCCCCGAAGAAGCAACCAGCACTGTGAGACATGCACGCACGCGCGCACACACACACACACACAGACACGTAATCTGGCATTGAAACACTAAATACAGTTAACGTATACATCTTGGAGACTACTTGGAAAAAATATATATATATTTTTGCGTGTAGTGCGTCTTAGCCCCGCCCTCCAGGATCAGTGTGTCTTGGCCCCGCCCTCCAGGATCAGCGTGTCTTGGCCCCACCCTCCAGGATCAGCGTGTCTTGGCCCCACCCTCCAGGATCTGCGTGTCTTGGCCCGTCCTCACCTCTGCAGGCTGCTGGTGGTGGACTGTGAGCGCTCACTGTCTCTGGGCGCACACACGCTCCTCCAGGCCTTCCCGCTCAACTCGCTGGCCGTCACGCCCTGGCGGAAGCACACGGCCCGCTCCTCGCAGCTGATCGCCCACACCTGTCACACACCAACACGGGCAGAGAGCGGCAGCGCCAACGTGGCGCACGCTGTTTACACCACCCCTGAAACGACTTCCCCTTTAGCTGAGAACAAGGTCATGTTTGCTAGCTATATTTTCCGAAAGGAAAACACGAAGACTGGATTTGAACTCTCTTATCTGGCTTATAAGATTAAAAAGCTTGATGGTAATCTAGTTGCCACAGTAGCACACCATTCATGCCTAATTATTTACAGGTTCAGGAAATACGACACTCTGGGTTGTTGCCATCCTCACAGTGGCAAAGAGACATCATGCAGGTTTGTGCATGTACTCAACAGAGCTGCACGCCGTTTTATCAACAACCAATCCCAAAGTCCAGTAGCAGGTATCACAGGGATCTTTGATCAGTGTTTTCACAAGTGTCCCTTCATTCTCTGAATGTTCACACCATTTCTTCACTTTCCCCAAAGCAGCAGAAACATGAGAGCTGAGAAGGCAGATGGAAGTGTGGCGTATCTAGTGTCACTCCAAACATCTAACTACACACGGTATTAGATTAAGTGGTGGATGCTGAGTTCAGTGCAGTTATCCTGTGTGTGTGTGTGTATATAGAGTTCAGCCTGGCACAAGGCAGACAGCTGATGTTTTTGAGGGTTTTTTTTAGGAGGTGGGGACATTCTGCCTGTGCTGGGGCAGGTGTCAGCTGAAAGAGAAGGGATGGTTTCTGCATTCGTAGTTTCTGTCCCCTACCACTCAGCACTGGCCTTAAAAACCCTGCAGAGAAACTCAACCCTGCATGTCTGGACATGTAGAGGCCCAGACGGGTGCCGTGTCTGAACAGCTAGGGTTAGGGTTAACCCTAACTCCTCCCACTACAGCATGCATGCTGTAACTCCTCCCACTACAGCGTGCGTGCTGTAACTCCTCCCACTAAAGCGTGCGTGCTGTAACTCCTCCCACTAAAGCGTGCGTGCTGTAACTCCTCCCACTATAGCGCGTGTGCTGTAACTCCTCCCACTAAAACGTGCGCGTGCTGTAACTCCTCCCACTAAAACGTGCGCGTGCTGTAACTCCTCCCACTAAACGTGCGCATGCTGTAACTCCTCCCACTAAAGCGTGCGCGTGCTGTAACTCCTCCCACTAAAGCGTGCGCATGCTGTAACTCCTCCCACTAAAGCGTGCTGTAACTCCTCCCACCAAAGCGTGCGCGTGCTGTAACTCCTCCCACTAAAGCGCGCGTGCTGTAACTCTTTCATCAATAACAGTACTCCAGGGAATCTAAATCTTCATCGTGGCTCATGATTCTGTTGTTCATTAGTACAAAAGTGACTGATTTCTTACCTGGTCGTTAAGGCCCACGTTGATCATTAGCATCTCGCCAACCATTCCAATCCAGCCTGAACCACAGGGGTTGTGAGAATTCACACCACGCCTAAACCATACCTGTTTACAAACAGAAAGAAAAACCTGCTCATAACTCAGTGAATGGAGAAGGGAGGGGTTAAAAAGGGGGTGTGGTCAATGGCTCATCCTTTTACTTTCTGATCTTTCGTCAGAGCCCACACGACGCTGACCCCCACTGCCACATGTACGGCCCCCACGTCTGGATCCGGGGATTCCACCACTACCCATGTGGAACCTTTCAACGCAGAAACGATTTGTTACCAAACCAAGACATAAAGAAAACTATAAAACCATGAACATGCGCTCAACCACGTCAGGGAGCGAGAGCCTCACTAACTTCTCCTGATCATCACACTGGAGGCAGTGTTGTGGAAGCTCACCCTTCGGACAGTCTCTGGTGATGCCTTCTCTCACCAGCAGGTGACCCTCCCACAGCACCGCCCACAGCAGGTCGGCCGGACCACAGCTGATCTGAACCACCTCCCCCGGGGCGGCGACCTCCTCCCAGGCCGAACCCTCTGGGTTATGATGGTGGATGCCATCTCGGAACCACACCTGCACCAGCAAGCATCAGTCATCACCCTGAGAACGTGCATGATGACCTTTCACTATCCAAAGCTACAGCAGTTCTGTTTTCTCTGAGTGAACTAACAGTTACAGAAGTTGGAAACAACCTTGTACAGGACGTTTCCGTGCAGTGAGAGCTGACCTTTCCCTGCAGAGAGACGGCCCACAAAGACAGACGTCCCTGCGGCTCCTCGCTAACCTCCCAACCGCCGCAGCTCACGTCATTAAAGGGGTCAGGCAGAGAGCCCAGCTGCTCCACGGGGATCTGGTGACATGGAAATGCCCACGGAGACACAACCATCACCAAATAGCAGTGAGCTGAACTGAAGGCAGTGTGGAAACATTAAAGTACCATGTTACAGGTGTTTACATGCGAGTCCACACACCTTCGCCCAGGTGTCCTGTGACTTGTACCTCCTGTAGCGTATCCATCTGCGCCGGCGGACACACGAGTTCCATTTCTTGTCTTTGGTGTAAGTAGCCGGAAAGTCAATAGCGTAAGTCCACCCCTGAAGATGGGAAAGAGGGAGAGGTTACAGCCAAGGAGCATTCTGGGCCCAGAGGCTCCCAGGACGTGCCATCACGAGCCCTTCCACTCACCCCTCTCTCTGTGGGCTCTCCCCCGAAGTTCTCATCCACGTACCAGTCGGCCTCCCACTCCCAGTTGTCAGAGGAGAGCTGGAAACTGTCCAGCGGCTGGTTCTGCAGTCCAGTAACATCGCTCCACTGCCAACGGTCACTAGGCAACAGTCGGTCCGAGAAACCATCCACGGGGTTCCACCGCTGACGCCAAGGAAGGACTCAGTGGTTAGCTATACAATACGCTATCTATAGTGTGTGTGTGCACCGGGTGGTGGAGGGTACCTGGTTCTCGTAGGTCTCCTCCTGGCAGCGTATGGGCACGTCGCTGCCGTGGACGTTCAGGTAGACGTTGTGATCACAGGCAATGCCCCAGCAGCACTGCTGCACAGCTGTAACACGTTTGAACTCGAGCTGAGCATCTCGACACTGCTCCCAGTGCCGCCCCGCTGTGGACAGGCTGTACACACGCCCGTACACATCCACAGACCACAGGAGGGAGCTAGGCATGGTTCACTCTGCAGCACAGAGCCACTCACCTAAACACCTGAAACCAAATACACAATTTTCAACCATTCTGAAGCTGTAGCGCCTTATCCCGTGTTTACACGCGTTATGCGCCATAACAAATAACAAGCGCGTTGTTTTAACAATCCCTATATGTAATCCCTATATGCTTCCTACAGGCTGGTTTGTCCAAAATTCTCGTCTCTATCTCTAGATGGAAGACTGGGTTCGCGCTTCGCTTTCAGTATCAGTCGTGCGGACTGATTGTTGTAGGATGAGCCACAATAATCCGCCTCCACCCGCACTCTGCTCTCCCACACTACAGGTAAAAGACCCGAGAGCGAACCTCATAAACCCACACGGACACGGACAGCTCAGCTGCAAGCGTGTGCATTAACGATGAACAATGATCAAACCATTAACATCACCCTGCTTGCCTGCATAACGTTGTTATGCGAATAAAGGTTAAACTATGGACAAATCTAATCGGCGAAAGCAACATTAGACCAAGTCCTGACTGACGTCTTGCATAATAACGTTAAGCCGCATCGCAATCGCACTCGTCATTCACTGGTCCCGGCACTGCTGGTTATCCTACCCAGCTAACGAGTCCCCGGGTGCCGCGACGACAGGCGAAACCAAGAGAGATGAACCGACGACAGTCCAGCGGGTCCAGTTCCGCTGCTCACGTTGTCATGGCGATTACTCGTCAAAATATTAACGTGTAGGTTTGAACTGAACTGCAGGACTAATGTGCTCGTAGGTTTAGCCAGCTAGCAGTCTGGGTAGCAAATGCTAACTATCTAGCAAAATTGCTAAGGAAGTTGCTTAGCTTTAGGTAAACAAAACAATATTTTAGCAAATAAGGCATTAACTGGGAATCCTCCCGTTAATGGAGCACTTCCTACATGGCACAATTTCTGTCACTTAGTGCTTACCTTATCCCTACCTGTCATAAGGTGTACTCGCTGCAATTATTTTAAAGTCATTTAACCAGTATTTTAAATCCAATCTGCAACAAATTCATATCTACTAGCTAACTAAGCTATTTACATCTCTACCTGCTCTAATCTGAAACAGGAAGTGATGGAATATGTTGGGCATGTTTCTACAGCGGCCGCTAGAGGGCGCCAGATATTTGACGAATGTTTTCGGTGTCGCCGCCAAATCCGTCAAAAATGAAAAAAACTTACATATACAGGTGCGGGTCATAAAATTAGAATATCACGAAAGAGTTGATTTATTTCAGTAATTCCATTCAAAAAGTGAAACTTATATATTATATTCATTTATTACACACAGACTGCTATATTTCAAATATTTTTCTTTTAATTTTGATTAAAGGTATGGGGGGGGTTAAATATCTGTAGGGGTACTTTTGTTTAAAAGGGTATGGTTGGCTCCTGGGCAGTGGGGAGTAAGCAGAGTAGCTGGGGATGAGGGTAGTTTGTCTAATGAGGGTAGTTGAGTCTGGGTGTACTTCTGGATGGTGGGCAACTGCCTGTGGGGCTGAGGGGTATTTGGCTGTATGAAGGTAGTTGTGGTTGGGGGTAATTTGGCTCTGGGGTAGTGTAATCGAGAGGTATTGGGTGAGAGGGCTGGTTGCTATTGAGTGGTATTAGAGTGTTGGGGTATTCTGGTCGAGTATTGATTGGGGAAGTAGCAAAATATTAATTTTTTTTCTATTAAGACTATTACCCATTCATTTATTTATTTAAGACTATTACCCATTCATTTATTTATTTATATTAAGACTATCACCCATTTTTTGTTTTACATTATATTTTTCATTCAGTATTAAGTATGATCTTGAAATTTATACTTTGCAAGATCTTATCCAAGTTTACGCTTCCTGAAAGTACATTCCACTTCAGAATGATATGATATACGATAGTGATTCTCACTGCTTATTGGGTCATTCTGGGACATATAGTGAAGCATTTTTATTGGAGAAAATTATTCACAAATATATGTGCTGGTTGTGGGGTTTAAAAATCCGTTCTGTTGCCTGAAGGTTATCAGAAAGAAAGACACTTATCTCCTCACTCGGGCAGATATACGAGCTGGCTGAGAGTTCGTTCACCTCCACGACTGTCCTTGGTCCATCTTAGAATTGCCCCAATCTCTACAAAAAATATCGAATCCTTCTTCTAATTACCACATGATGGCACTCTTGTTCAGATGACAGACGCCTGGCCATTTTGTCGTCGTAGCAGTGATACCGCAGAGTTTGGAGCACCTTTTTCATCTACCTTGACTGAAAGTGAGTCGAGGTCAGTAAGATTCTCCTTGGCCTGAAGACTGCGAAAACAACCCGTAATAGTAATGACGTGGTATAAAAATCAGGACCACTCGTCATAACAGTGGGTTGACGCTTCACGCGGACAAGCCTCAACACCCTACGTGCATAATTACCACGCCTGTCATGCTGGATAATGTGGTTGAGCCAAACCCACCCTCCGTCTGAACGAAACAATGACGCTGCTGCGATTGAAGGAAAAGGGGGCAGTGTAGACCTTGAACCACAAGAGAGGGAGAAGAGAACCACGTGAATCAGTGAGAGGATAGACGTGTGGATGGAGACCAAAGGACGTGAGAAATGGAAAACAGGTGAAAGTGAGTTTCTGACCCTCACTTCACAAGGAGAAGCCTTTAACACGTTAGAAGGACTGTAAGAATCGTGCTTTGCATTTGTGACGCTCTGTGTCCGTGATTATAGAGGGCTACAGACGGATAGACCAGGCTGATTTGACATCACGGGGGTCTCTTCATGTTCCGCAACAGCCAGCGCGCGCCGGGGACTGAACGTTTCCTGCTAAGAACCAGGAGAAGCAGCTCGACCGTACACTACAGAAGAGAGCCCACCTGAGCTCGCATGGGGGAGTCGTGTTGGGGAGAGACTGGACGAGTGATCACGCTTCAGAGAAGTGCGCGTCAGAGATGTCAAAGAAACCATAGACAAGTGCTCGACGCATAGCCCCAGTGCAGGCGAACGTCTGCGTTTCTGAACGCCTCACGTCCTTTGCAGCTGAAACGCTCGTTGCTTTGATTACTGGCTCCGCCGAGCTGCTCCATTAATGTCTTTCATCTTGTAGAAAAGCAAAAAAAAGATGTGAGGCAGTTTGAGCAGTAATGCGCATTAGCTAGAAGTCAAAAATAGCGCGGAGAGCGCGAGCTCCAAGCCTCACTGACCGCAAGCACTTAAACGTTAAGACGCCAGACTGAGCAAGATCTCGTCAACAGCTGACCTCCATTAAAACTCCCAGTCAGAACTGCTGTAACCGTTTCCCTCAGTTTAGCTTGTTCTCTTTCCTTTTATTAAGAAACATTCTATAAAATTCGATAACACTTCCTTACTATTATGAACGATACACGATTTACTCTTCCATGGCAAACTTATGTTAAAGGAGAACTAAGAACTATCATTTCTTAGATATTAATGATTGATTAAATTTTATTAATATTAAACCTAACTGATGGTTCCGTTAGTGCCACTGACTGGAAAGTGAATCCACACACGAACACACAGTCTCATGAAAAACAGTATCTTTTATTCCATCGTCATGTCATCAGAAAAAAGCACAATGATACAACAGGCTAAAAAGATTATTACCCCCATGCGCATTAAAACAAAACAACATATCCAACACAGAGACAGAGAGAGACAGGTCCCCACACAGAGACAGAGAGAGACAGGTCCCCACACAGAGACAGAGAGAGAAAAGGTCCCCACACAGAGACAGAGAGAGAAAAGGTCCCCACATTCAGATCAGAATACAAATGCTCATCATTTTCTGGCTAGGTATAAAGACTGAGGTGCCAGAGACCAGGCTGTGGTGGTGGTTACTCCCCCAGTCTACCCCAGCCTGCATTCTTTTACATAGGTAGATATAAACCATGTTACATAAATGTTTTATAGTTGCCTCTATTAAAATATAAAAGGTACTGAAGACTAAGGAAATATATTCATCTCATAGAAGCAAAGAGCATATTCTAAAATAGAACAGTTATCAGGAACAGGTGCTACTGCATATACCAGACTGGACACATCCATCTAGCATTTCTAAATAAATTCATAAATCTGCAATGTACATATGTAAACTTCATCTCTACAGCAGGGAAAGCTTTGAGCACACCTGCACAGCCCTCAGAGTTCAGTGCTGTTGTGGTCTTAAATGTGGCAGCAATTTTGAACACATCAGAAATATGACCAACTCTCAGGTTTGAACAGCCAGAAAGACCAATATGGTCAAACAATGATTTATTTTGTATACAAGCTAAGAAAAGGAGTTTTGATTGTTGGGACTATAAAGGAATTCTGTTTCAGACCCAACATCCTATTTAAAACCAGTCCGTTCAGAATAATCATATAATCAAATCTAATTCTTGTCATTTTTAGTTGAATTTGGGCTGATGCAGTTGCACTGTGGATCTAAAAATGTACCGTTTAAAACACCACCATGTGCAGTTAAGTGCGTCTCCCCCCAGGTTTGAAAAACCGCAGCCCAAGCGGCCGTGATGATGTGGCCCCGGTCAGGTGCCGTCAGATGATCGGAGCCGACCGGTCATTTGTAACCGTGGGCCGTAAACGGACCGTAGCAAAAGGATTCCCACCTCTGAGAAACAACACAGTTACACAGTGTCAGATCCTAAAGAAAATTCAACACAAATTCCAGATCCTAAAGCAAGTCCCACATAATTTGTCTTAACCTGTTACTCACCCAAGGAAAGGAGGCGTTGATGTGCCGTTTGGCAGGGACCCCTGAAACAGAAGCACCACAGCCATTAGTGGAGCAGCAGGGCTGAGACAGAACCAACACCGCACTTCTGCGCGGATCCCCGACTCACCATGGGCCCAAACGCCGACCCGTCCGACTGGCTGGTTCAGCAAAACCCTCTCACTGTTCTAACGTCCGAAGCTCTCAGCTAAGGCTGCAGTGTTGACACTGTGCTGTGTGATAATTACTGGAATTGGGGATTTTGGAGATTGTGAAACACTGGGTCACTGTGTTAATAAGCTAATCACCTTCAATGGTTATTTTGCAGAAATGTTTCAGATGGTCTTGCAGGTTAAACTTTTCAGTGTTTTACGAAGCTTGTAAATGGAGGCAAGCACCTGCTGAAGTGTTTCTAGGACGTAGGGAAGAGAAGGTGCTCCGATCTGGGGTGACACGTGTATCAGAACAGGGGGTTCTCCCTGTACAAGCACAGGGTTCCTTGAAGGACTCAGAGTGCCCTCGTCTCCCAAACAAAGGTTACATTATTGCTTTTTGCTTTACATGCATCTCTGTGCTACAATAATCACCGTGTCCCAGCAGAGAAGTTCAGTCCTTGTAGTCTTCATGGCGGAATCACAGCGAAGAGGAGCACGGGTGTACCATTCTAGTTCACCTGTGTGTGTGTGTGTGTGTGTATGTGTATGTACACCTGCAGGAACAGGGGGAGGGTTTCAGGTTCTTCCCTGGAGGGAAACCCGAGCTGTTGGGGATGGCCTGTTCCTGCACTGCTACTGAAAGGGTCTGGTGGGAAGGACTGTGACTGTAGACACTGAACCCAGTCAAGAGAACCACAACCAGCAGCTGTGCTTCAGCCCGAGTGGCCATGTCCTGCTGATAGCACTGTGTGGGTGGAGAGTGGAGAAGGTGTGGGCTCTACCGTGTTCTGCAGCAGGGGTGTGGACGACTTCCTGCATGAGTCACTGTAGTCAGGAGGAGGCAGCAGCACAGGCTGGTCTTCATCCTCCTCTTCCTCACCCTCTGTTTGTTGAATGGGGAAGTCCACCATGGTGAGGCTGTGCAGAGTGGGGTCGGCCCTGCTCAGGCGCGTGCGCGCGCACACACACACAAAAACTAATGACATCCGTCATGGTGCAGCAGAGCTATTTTAATGCGTCAGTTCTGATTTGAAGCATGTTCTTTAGTGAATGGTGACTCACGTGTTTGTGATTACAGGGTCACTGTAAGTTCGACAGTATGATGATGGAAACCAACCTCTCCTGTCAAAGACAAACAAGCTCAGAGTGTGAACAGGCCCGACCCACTGGACTCTGTGCTTTATAGAACTAACGCCAGAAACAGATCAACCTTTCTGCTCTAACTGAGGAAACGGACGTCAGGGTAACAGGGGAGCTCAGCACTCCGTAAGAGACGTGCATAAAGATGGCAGTTGCTTAGGAACGGTGTCACAGAGACAGTGGACGCTAAACCAGCGAACCCTGAACCATGTATCGGTACGTGAACTAGTGACCCTTGAACCCCTGTGACCCTGAACCATGTATCAGTACGTGTGAGATGCAGAGGCTTTTCACTTCTTAAAATGGTAACGACAGAAAAATGTGTTCCATAGGGAAGAGAGCTTGTTTCAACCTAGATGAGGCTCGATACCCCTAGCAGGCGTGCTGATGCCAGGCTGCTCGTTCTCTCCTGACCTGAGACAGGGACCCATCATTAAAAGTGTCCCCTTCTTCCAAAGGACGGGAACCACGCAGGTCATTCCACCCGAGCGCTGTGAGTAATGGCTGGGCGCGAGGCTCTCGCTGCCGTGGAAACAAAGGTGCCTTTGATAGCGGCGGGCGTCAGCATTGCTTACTAATGGTAGGGTTTTGTTTCTTTTGTCTTTTCATCATTCGGTTGTTTTGATAACTGAGTCGGAGCAGTTCGGTGTGGAGCGTGTGGAGCATGTGAAGCGTGTGGAGCTCAGACCGACCGGTACCGTGAGACGGACTGCAACCAGAAAAATAAGAATGTTCAGCAAACAGCTATGGGGGCGGTCACGTGA
>JAOYMR010000011.1:2845079-2858998 GCA_025802075.1 Tenebrosternarchus preto
CAGAGCTGCGGCGGCGGGCCGGTCACGTGACAGAGCTGCGGCGGCGGGCCGGTCACGTGACAGAGCTGCGGCGGCGGGCCGGTCACGTGACAGAGCTGC
Organism: Tenebrosternarchus preto; assembly: GCA_025802075.1. Lineage (NCBI taxonomy): Eukaryota > Metazoa > Chordata > Actinopteri > Gymnotiformes > Apteronotidae > Tenebrosternarchus > Tenebrosternarchus preto. The sequence goes on from JAOYMR010000011.1 coordinate 2,845,179, forward strand.
GGCGGCGGCTCCTGATCTTGTCTTGGGGGAAATGCCAGTGTGTCAGGAATACCTCACTGATTTCTGTATGCAGATCAGAAATTGACAGACACACGGAACCAGTTTTTCCACCTTACAAAAGTCATGCTGACAAACAAAATGTGCGAGATTGCTAATATGAAAGAGGAAATCCATCCTGGAAACAATCCTCTGAAGAAGCTCCAAGCAAAAGTGAGTGACTTCCACCAGGTGCATCAGCACATGGCCACAAACCCCACCCCCCGAACCTCCACCCAGGTCTACTCACTGGCCGGTTTTCTCCATCTCGCCGTACAGCCAACCATCCCGCTCCTCTTGAATCAGCAGCACGATGATGTCGCCGTCGTCGAAGCTGAGCAGTGTCTCGTTGTTGCCGGCTGTGTGCGGGAAGATGGTCTGTACGCGGGGCTTCCTCGTCCCGTTCGTCTCGCTGGACATGGAGTCAGCGCGGGACAGGCCATTGCTGTCCAGGCTGTCCTGGTCTGCAGATGTTAAGGGGAGCATAAGACAAGCTTGTATCACTCTGTGGTTCTTCTGCTGATGTTCAAACACCAGTAACAAAACAGAATGGAAGCACTTATAACAGATGAGATGAGCAGCTCAAGCAACACAGGCTCATCAGAACCATGGTGTAGCAGGTCTAGATTACACAATGTTGATGGGATGTGAGTGATTAGGGAGCGTGTTCGTCTTTGCCTGAGTAAAGATCTGTAGACACGGGGCTTCTGGGAGTTTCCTGGGAAAACAAGTTGGCCAATGGGCTGGTCTGAGCCTTCAGGGGCGGGGCTGGGGGCGGCACCACAGCATCAGAGTTGCTCTGGAAATAAAGACAGTAAACAAACAAATGCAGGAAAACAATCAGTATGACAGAAGCCAAGATAACACTGTGTTGGGGGGTGGGGGTGTGAAGCGGGGCAAGGTGGAGGTGGGGCCTCCCTGGTGCAGCGGTCGGAGGTGGTGGGGTGGACTCACCCTGACGTAGTGGTCAGGAGCGGGGGAGGGTTCAGCCATGGGGGTGGCTTGGCTTCGCAGGCCCTCGATCATGGCCGTTACGGTGTCGGGCACATGGGTGGCATCGGTGCACTTCTCCTGCCAGCTGGGAAGCTTCAGTGACATCATCTCCTTTGCCTGCGGGTACAGCGCCCATGACACACCAGCGGGTCGGAGGAGGCTCAGAGCTCAACAACTCACCACCACTGAAACCTCAAACTGTTCTCTGTCCCACAGGACCAGCAGCTGGGCTGGAAGCGGTTACTGTGACCACACACTATCCAGCACTATGGAACTGTGTTCAGGTGAAGCAGGGGTGAACTAAAGCTCCCACATGTGTAACATTTTCCATTAAGCCTAGTGAATGAGTTAATGAAGTTTTTAATGCACTACTGTAAACCTCCACTGCACATCCAAAAAAGGAAAATAACAACTGAAAACCAGTACACACACACGCACACACACACACACACACACAATTTTGAACCCCCCCCCCCCACTCAATCACTACACACACACACACACACACACACACACACACACACACACACACACACACACACACACCTCTACCCCCACAATTAATTTCCGAGAAGTATTTGCTTACTTCTCGTAACCAGAGTCAAATAACGAAAGTCACCTTGTCGTGAAAAGATGCCATTTGATAGGAGAAGGTACAGTGTTTGTCCACCAGGAAGCAGAACCTCCTCTTCTCCTCCAGCAGGGCCTCTTTACAGCCGTCTGCTATGAACTTCTGCATGTCTGTCTGCCTCAAAGAGATTGTTTCTAGAAACTAAACAAACAAACAAACACAAACCAGTCAAGTTATTAAACAATTAGGACCAAGTACAAAAATGTAGTCGAATGTCAGTGTGACAGTGTGACAGAGTTCATGCAGAAACTCAACTGAGCAGCAGCTGTTTCAAGAACTTATTGCTACAGTTATTTTTTATGATGAGTTATGACTAAATATTTACTGAAAAAAAACTGTAGATATCAGATACAAAGTTGGGCAACCCATAATGGCACCATTAACAGAGACGAGCACAGACACGTTTAAAACGTCCCTCAGCTCAGCTGTCGCCCACATGCCCACCAACACATGCATTAGTCAGGGAGTAATCATGTCTGGAGACAGACTCATCTTCTTTGCAGGAATCCCCATTCCTGATATAGCTCCGCCACCGAGTTGTCATAGTGACCGTGCCGGACGGTGTGTCTCCCGGGTGTCGGTTTCAGACTGTCGCAACTTCTGCTAATGTCTACATGTCTCTGGGTGACCCCCCCCCCCCGTCCCTCTGGACACAAACACATCCTACGATCCTGTGGAATCATAATGAGGTGTGTGGGCTTTTAAAGGATGAAAACTATTAATAATGTAAAACTCAAGCTGGACATCATAACCTGCTGTTACACCAACGCTAAAGTACAGTGTACCAACTTACTTCAGCCCATGGCTTCACTTTTACTAAAGACAGAAACATTTACTAAAAGGCTTTATGTTAAAAACCATGTCGTTAACAGCAGCTCGGTGTCACCAGTCCTGACTCTGTCAGCCTTTCTGTCTTACCTAGAGCCATTAGTGCTGATCTGGAAAACAAATCACGGAAGCAGCTTGATGGACACGGAGAGTGGAAACACCCTCACCCTTCCTTCAGTGGAAACACCCTCATTCAGATCTGAATACTAAAGATTTCAGTGTTTTTCAACCTAATCTCATCTAATCCATATATACTGTAAATTTGGTCGACATCTGATCAACACAGACATCACAGAATATAAGAAGCATCTCACTAAGAAAGAAACTGAAAATCTATTGTCTTAAGACAGAAGCATAGCTTTCATGTTTCATATAAATATGTATTTTTGTAAATTTCGTTCAGAAATTCTGAAGTATATTTTGTTCTTGTGGAACTGCCTTTTGCAGAGTGAACCATGAGCTTCTGTAAATACACACCGATACCACAAAACCTCCAGCGATACAAAGAGCCTGGAGTTACTGTTCACCGCTCTGCTCTGTTGTTTGAAAGTTAAAAACCATAGAACATCTTGGGTCTGAAACACATCCGGCTCAACTGGAAACGTGCAGCTAGAGTGTGGTATGGTTCTGACCTGGTATTACGGTGTCACGCATTTCAAAACTTTTATTGATGAAACTCAACAACTGCCCTTGGGGATCCATTATGAGTGTTTCCAGCAACAGACTTTCTGTTCTTGTCCAAGTACAGTAGAATGTGCCAGGATCACTGTACATGGTGACTAACCGCACAATGCAGACAGTATGGTAGATCAGACTGGGAAGAACAAACAACAGAATATTCCTCCAAGCAAAACCATTCACCACGCCGGAGCACAAGTTATCAACACAACCACTCACCACGCCGGAGCACAAGTTATTAACAAGTGCAGCTGCATGTTTGCAGCCCAAGGTGTGGGTGAAGAACATTGGTGAAACATTTCAAGAATTTACAAAAGTCATTTGCAGAAGTCATTTCACAGCATTAGAACAACCAGTTTCCATGACTACAGATCAAAAGGAAAGTGCTGAGTGAGAAGACGTAATGTTCTGTCGTCAGTGGCGACAACAGAGTGGGTTTAATCGAGGAAGTGGTTATTGGTACGGTCATGTCTGATTACAGCCTGAGGCTCACCTCGTTCTCTCTGATCTCATACTCATCTCACCTCGTTCTCTCTGATCTCATACTCTGATCTCATACTCATCTCTGATCTCACCTCGTTCTCTCTGATCTCATACTCATCTCTGATCTCACCTCGTTCTCTCTGATCTCATACTTGCTGGAGTGCTTCCCTTGGCTCTTCCTGCGAAGTTTCTTCAGATCAGCTTGAGATTTGTCCAGCGAGTCCTGTCTTATTTTGTGTTCCGACTGATATCGCTTGAATGTGGCCTGAAACGAAAGAAGCACAACGTTCAGTGTCAGTCATGCCCAGAGAGGATATGCTCCCACACCCAACCAGAAAACTCCTCCATGGGGAAAATCACATGGCCAGGAGACGCACAAATCATACTTACGGTCATGTACTTGATATCCATGTCGGTTTTCTTCTCCAGTTCTGCTATGATTTCTCTATGAAACCTCTTGAACTGATAAAGGCAGACATCACATTGCATTCATAAACAGACACAGATAGCATGTGTTCAACATTCCACGTGCTTACAGGATCAACTTTAATCTTATCAGTTCCAGTGGTTAAATATTTCGACACCCTGTGAACATGTATACCTGAGATTATCTGATCATTTTTGCTAATATAAATTCTTAAAGGTTGAGTCAGTGGAAACTAAGACATCTAAATTACGAGGATTATCCAGTACACACGACTTCCCCCTAGTTAAAACACAAATCAATACATCTAAAAAAAATAAAATTAAATAAAAATTGTAATATCTAGCCATAGCTCAAACACAACTGCTGACCAGATCATACTACATGCTGTTGGTCATAACACCACAGTTTAGGACCAGACATCCAGACAACCTCGGCAGTACAGCTGGAGGTCTGGGCTTGGCAGAGCATACTCAGGCCTTCCAGGAATCTCAGAAGACCGTGTCTCACATACTTGTGTGTATGCCAAACCAGAAAGCACCATCAGATAACCTTTGCCTTTAAATCATTTAATTACTGCTTGCTTGAGCACTCCGTGTTGATGGGGGAGGGCGAGACCGGCTGTTACAAGGGGCAGGTGCTCGCTGGACTGATAGTTAGGGACTTGTCAACGTGTGGCCTGTAATCCAGGTGTCGTTCGGCCAGGTGGAGATATGCACCACCTGCTACTGTCTACTCACGGACTCCTCCAGCTCCAGCTGGACCGTCTTGTGCACTTCTGAGATCTCCATCAGGACCACACCTGCCAAAGAAAACAACAGCTCAGTACCACAGCTGAACTGTTCCCTGCAAGCTCTCATGCACAAAGCAACATGAGGGAAACATTTAAAAAAAAAAAAAAACTCTCAGCCTCAGCATGTTAAAATCAGCGCAAAGAGCTGCTGTATGCTGAGCCTGCGGTTAGGCAGGTGCACAAGAGCGCCGCCCTGGCTTCAGCTGCATGAGCAGCGAACACTCAGACTCGCCCTGCTGCTTACACTGAGTGAGGCAGTGCTTGAACTGCTACCGGATAAGCCACAGTCCACACGGAGATAGGAATCTTAAGGCAGGGGTGATTAGCATAAGGATCACGTTCCTCAAGCCTACCAGGCCCGTTACACCCTCCACAGCTCTTCGTCTCCATCGTACCTCAAGGGGTCCTGAACATCTACTTTTCATCACCAGGCTTTTCATATCTTGTATCTTATAATGACTGGTCCTGTGAGCCAGGGTTGTGCACCTCATGAGGCTTTATTGAGCGTGTTATCAGGTGTCCACCACCCACAGTCAACACAAAGATGGACAGAAAATGCCTCGTCTTCTCCAGATCACACTTTTATTAGAAACACTGCAACTGTTCCCTTCAAGTGGAAGAGGAACTGTGCCTCTGTGGTGGCAGGGTTATTGTGAGAAAGCGTAACCCCCCCCGGTCTGATTAGCACTCTATCCAACCTGTCAATCATCTGCGAGAAGCTTGCGTTGCTCTCTGATAGAGCCAAACAAGCAGGCCGGTATTCGCACAGTTCCCAGACAACAGCTCTGCGCTAACAGAAATGGCCGTGCCAGAGTCTCGATAGATGCAATCAGAACATAAACAAGCATCTCAGTCTGGATCAGTCACACAAGTAAATACATTGGCGATTCCACTCCCAGCTCTCGCTATGGAAACGCCATGACAACGCACCGTCAAGATCACTGGTTCCGACGACATGGAAGCAAAAAGGTGTGTTCTGGGTTTGTCCTGTTTTTTTTTTTTAATCATCTTCAACACATACAACAGAGAATACCTGAGATTTGGATTGAAAACACTGATTACACCCCATGTTTGTGAGGTATTAAATGTCAGCTGTACTTTGTTGGTCTTTACATTGATGTTTGGAGATGCTCACAGGAATCCCAGCACTTTTTAGAGAACCATCCCATTTCAAGGACACAAGAAGTAAATGAATTAAATAAAAAAATGGTCACATTTAGTACCACATTTAGCACTGGGCTGCAAAATCAATTCCTCTGGCTGCAGCCATTAGTGGTCAAGTTCTGCCCTCTGCTGCCACCAATGAGGTCAGTGGTTGTGCTTCCCTGAATACTCACGTTCCACCAATGAGACCTGGCGCTTCTGCATCCCGAGTGCCTGCTTTCTCTTTATTGCACTCTTTCCCTGCATCACTTGGATTCAGATTAAACTTTCTCTCACCCTTTCAATTACAGTGGGAGAACATCAGAAGGTTAACGTGCTCGTGAGGTGTGTGGAGTCCGGCCAGCCTCCCACCATGGAACTAACGATGCAGGACGAGACACCGCTGAGCAGCTGGAACGCCGGGGCTCGTCTAAACCGAGAGGCCTGAAGAGAAGCACCACAGCACAACACTCAGGTACACTCGCTGGACGGGTACCTATGAATCATACGGCTGGCACCGATTTCACACTCACAGTGCCAAAGTGCTGAGACAAAACCTCAGTGAAGTCACCCACAGGCTCTGTGCTCGGAATTACATGCTGTTACACGCCGTTCTGTCAAATAAAGAAAAATGACACTTATAGATTAGCTTTGTCCTCTTTAAAGATCCAAGTAATAAAGAGCCAAGGATAATAAGGAGCCAAGTAATAAAGAGTAAAGAGCCAAGCAAACAAATGTAGGCCGTGTTGATTTGAACAACATTTCTGTAGATTCACAGAGTTTTGGGTTCCAGACCTTGATCAGCAAAGTCAACAGTGGCAATGGAAAACTCCATGAAATCTGATCAGGAGGAAACCCTCCATGAAACAAGACATTCTCCATGAAACAAGACATTCTTCTATAGTAGCTCAATGTGGGTTTGTTTTGTTTTTGAGTGTATGAGTCACACCCTCTACTGAACGACTGGTATTTTATGGTCTTTCTTCCATATATGCTAATCTTTGCTACTAAGGGCAACATTATTTAAAATGATGCATCTGGAACAAGTAAAATATGAAGACATGAAAGTAAATATTTGCAGACCCTAATGAACACGAGGCAGAAGCCAGGCAGCCTTATACTGAGCTCCACCACGAGCTCCACCACGAGCTCCACCACGTCTTCACGCTCCTGTAAGAAACCGAGTCGTACCTCTGATACAACATTGCTTTGTTTTTAGTATCTGTGCTCTTTAGACCAGCAGAAACATCAGCACGAGGCCTCCAGATAGGAGGCAACTGTTGTGTTCGGGGAGAGGGGGGTCATGAAGGCCTGGAGGAAGTATGTGGTAGTGTGTTATCACACATGTTCAGGTCCTGAGGGTACATGTGGAGATACAGCTGCTCAAGGGGACTGTGAGCGACAAAGTCTGAGTGAATGCAGCAGAGAGTGGGAGCGAGAGAGCGAGAGGGCAAGCAAGAGAAAGAAAGAGAGAGAGCGAGTGAGAGAAAGAAAGAGGTCGAGAGGAGAGAGAGAGAGAGAGAGAGAGAGAGTGAGTGAGTGAAGGGCACGTGTCCTTTCCTGTTTAAATGAAGCACTGAACCTAAACTGTACGTCAGAGGTTAGAAATTCCACACGGTGCACTCAGGCACAACCTGGTCTGAGCAGTCAGACAGCGTTGAACATCACAGGACACGAAAAAAAGGAACAAAGGACTTTGCTGCACTTCCTCATCTTTCATTTTAGACGAAGGTGTGCGCATGAAGCACAGCCCCGTGGTGAGAACCTGCCCCACTCCAGTCCACCCGACAGGTTCTTACACCACTGGAAAACCAACAGTGGTGATATTTCATCACACACTACCACTTCAGGATGACGGGGGCAGCAGGGTGGGGAAGCACATGGGTTTTCTAGATCCATTAGCAATGGTTGCTCCAACTTTTGCCAGTAAATTTAATAATAAAACGTAAAACAGGGTTTTTTGCTTCAGCTGTTCTTAAAATCAGACCTATCAGACCACTAAGTGGCTCCCACTGGGGAACCAAAGAACTAGAAAGAACATTTCAACCACAGACTTTATCAGGGTTTTTGTTAACAGATAAGATCACAGTCATGTTAACGCAGCCGTGGTCAAATCTCATCAACGAGTCAAAAATGTTAAGATCCAGTGTTGACAGGATCAAAGACATCAGATTCTTTGCTTTGAACCACGACAAAACAAGCATGGATCCAACATGGTAACACAAGTGGTACGATAAGCACCTGATAGCTCATGAAGCAAAACAGGAAACAGAAATGGAATATTACTGCACATACTCAAACCGAGGTTACTGCACATACTCAAACCGAGGTTACTGCACATACTCAAACCGAGGTTACTGCACATACTCAAACCGAGGTTACTGAACATACTCAAACCGAGGTTACTGCACATACTCAAACCGAGGTTACTGAACATACTCAAACCGAGGTTACTGACCTAATACACAAGAAACCCAATGTGTTTCTTGTAAAACTCCCGAAATGGTCATCAACACACCCCACCCAGTTTCTGAAGTTAGACGGAGACACATGCGCGTTGCGATAGATTTGAGCTCTCTGGTGGGGGTGGCACTGTTTGCACTGTGTGTTTGCTGCTGTGCTCAGATCGACGTGTGAGAGAATTCACACTGTCTGGGAGTTGTCTGGGTTGTCTGACAGGGATTCCAGGAAGAGGAGGAGGAAGGAGGAGGAAGGCTCCAGCATTAGTTCAGTGAGCACAGGGGGTAAGATAAATTACTCCAGAAGTGCTCACAGGCTGAAGTTCAATCTGATTCAACAATCTGATTGTGAGACTGGATTCAATCAGTGTACCAATGCTGACCGCCCCCCCCCTCTTACTTGTCCCAGACTTAAACAAACACTAATAGCACCATGAAAGTCCCTCCAGCACCTCCAACCACAGCTCATTATAAAAAAGGCACGATCGGACTTGCAAACATCAGTGGCATTTACTCTGCCAGAAATCTACCCATATGTAAGCAAGCAAACCTGCCTAGCAGAGGTGCAGAAGTGACAGGAAGCTTCCAAAACACACACTCCAATTTTCACTCCAAACGAACTATGTAGATGCCTGGTCACTGACAAACAACCAGGGAACCTGAGCATTTCCTACAAATATATGTAGTCTTAAGATGGGGGGTGGGGGGGAAGGGTGTGATGGTATATTGAAGATATTCCATGATGCTGAAATCAGGCACTTCAGGACACTAGGAGGCTTCAAGACATGAGGCATCTCCCTACTCACCCAGCTCTCTGGAGACTGGAGACACAGCAGCATTCTCACCGATCTTCGACACGGCGTCAAAATACGTCTTTCCAGCAAGGGTCATTGCTGCAACACAGTAACGTGCATGTTAATCGAGTTCATCACATGATCTTGTACACATGGACAAGGCACGAGCCTCTACTCAACACCAAGAACAGCTGGCCAGTAAGAAGCCTGTATTCTCACCTGGGCTCACGTACACGAGGACGGAAAGTGCATACCTGACACCGACTTCTCGTAGCTCTTCCCCAGGTTGACAAGGTTGCGCAGCCCAGGGTTGAACTGATCCATCACATTCTGGCAAAGGGCAGAGAGGATGGAGATCCAGAATGATCACTACTGCTGGGTCCTGTTTGGTGGCCATGAAACAAAACTGCTGCGTGCGGTTTATTTTAAGAAACACTCCAGGGTAGGACAAGCATGAACCAGGCATGTCGCTGGAGGCGCAGCTGATTGGAGGGTGTGGGATTAAAGAAGAACTCCTTCTGTGACCAAGTACCGCAGTAGTTAACAAGGACTTCAAAACATGTTTAGTGTAGAATTAGGCCTAGCCTTTAAGTCCCCTGTAACACCAGTGATGATTCACTGTTAAAATATTTTCTAATAGTTTATTCATTCAATCAAAGCCTAAAGGGACTAAGATCCTCAGTGTCCATGTTGATCTACTATACAACCATCAAAAACCAAACATGTTCAGTGAAGAAGCACAACTCTGCAAATGACTACAAGAGTGACTGTGCTAATCAGTAAACTGACTATGTTGTTTTATGTCCCAAAACATCAGACTTACATATTTGAAAAATAAAAAAGGAAATTTACCATTACTGAATTTACAAAGGAGATCACGATATGATATTGCAGCGTGGGGCCAAAACCATGACTGTATTAAGAAAATGTCAACAAACAATATTTATCCACTTGGGAAAGAAGGTCGGGCGTCAGGTGTTGTGTACATACACGTTAAGTAATAAGTCTTTCCATGAACCAAAGTACTAAAACAAGAGGAACTGCCTTTTAAATTTTAAATATAGCATCACATAAAGCCGTCAATAATTAACGTGTTTCCCCCCACTATTATAATTGTTTTTCAAGAGCAAAGTCCTGGTGTATTTAGGGTCTACTGGTCCTGCCAGCAGTCAGTGAAGAACAAAGTAGTTCCATTTTCAATCCCCAAGGCACACCCTAACAAAACAATGGGGCGACAGGTAAAACTATGCAATCCTTATACTCCAGATCAAACTGGTTTCTTTACTCTGCCCAGAAACGCAAGAGTTGAAGAGGGGAAATTTGTTCATTTAAGCCATTTAAAACCGGGCAGAACATTATTTCACATGAGAACTTAAATGTCGATTTCAACAAACTATACAAGTTTTAGCTGTTAAGACCTTGATTGCTCTAGTTTTTCAGTTCATTATTTTCACTACTGTTACACCTGAACTTGGTCAATCAAGAACGTCGTCACGCAGTACAGACCGAAGAAAAAAAACTTTTCCAAATGATTGAAGAGACTTTTCCTATGTTTCTGTTGTTCACAATACATTTACGTTCTCACTCGAAGCAGATCATTTTAACTGATTTATTTTACCTTGTATGTGCTTTCGGTGAGTTTGTTCACGCCGTCTGGGTCTCGAGACATTTTGGCAGTAATTCCTCAAACTGTCAGCGAACCTTCAAACATCCGCGTTCAAAGCGTGTAACTAACGATCTTTAACCGAGTCCTTTTAATTGATCCTTTTAAAAGGTTCTGTCGGTTCCTACAGTCCGATGACTGTACCACCAAATCTTTTAAAATATAAGAAGCATAACGTGCGTCGATAGCGAGACAAGCGTCAACGCAGCACCACCCTACCACGCGCTTCTCAAAACCGTGCACCGTGCACTGGTTTCGGTAATCAAACGTCGCATGATGGGTTGCCCGTCGAAAGGTAGGAGTCGTGACGTCACTGCACTGTTTTTTTTCCTCAATGAGTTGACTGATTATGTAAGTTATGCTGGTAAGTAACCAGTACGTGAAGGACATTATATTTAGCCTAATTTCTACGATGTTGCTTAATTGAAGGACTCCTGTACTGTTTAGGTTACTAGAAGGGTTGTGGGGTACTGCACGCGCGTTCACTACATGTACGCGGTTATGCGTGAGCTACACTGTAGGCTTGCCACATTTATTCATTTGCATGTTATTTTAGCTGAGATTTTCTGGATAGTGCTAACAGCGTAATTACATTTATTGAAAGTGACATTTTAAGAATGACGACTAACTTGATGAAAAGACTAAACGGATAACGTGACTAATTCTGAAAATCCTGCTGATTTCAGAACATGCGAAAGGTGTGTCGTCTACATGGTCAATAACGTCCACATTGGCAAATTATTCATTAATTTGTGCCTGACGCCACCTTATGGTCATGTGAATGTAACTTTTTCTCGTGCACTCCCGGACCCCGTCTCGGACTTTGGATTTACGTCCTCTGACGTTGACCTTAGCGGTGTCATCACGTCAAGTTTGTGAGGTCGCGCGAATGCAAGCGTAAAAAACGCACTTAAGGTCGACTGATTTACATGGTTAACATCGATGCCAAAATATGATGCCGGAAGCAATATGTACACAGCTGTCACTGTTACTCTTGTTTACGTTATGCATTTAATAACCCCACTGGCATTTGGAGGAAGAAGGTTTTATTACCTGATGTAATTGCCTTTTACGTTCCAGGGTCGTTAGATATGTTTCACGATCATAACTCATGGACATGTTATAAAAGTTCATCACACCTTTGATCCCACATGTAACATATCCTAGTTGAATTTAAATAAACATATGTGATCATACATCATTCCTCTTTTATTTATATTGTCACATCCGTGTTAGGGCAATTCTACAAGCCAAGTCTACTAAAGCCTGCATCTCAATCATCTCAAGCATCTCAAACAGGTTGTGCAGAAGTTCACATGACCCCCCCTTACGGCACATGAACCTCACAATTAGACAAAGCACGTTATCCCTGGGTACTTTCTCAGGAATGTATGTGGCGCTGCAAGTCCAGATAAGATCAGAAATTTAGATTACCAGTCTTCTGTCTTTTCTCTCTCTCTCTCTCTCTCTCTCTCTCTCTCACACACACACACAAATGCTAACAGTTCCAAATAGCTCACAGATCTCTATTAAGCAGCACAATTGGCTTACATGATGTTTCCTGTACACTTGTAACTTAGTGGGGGACTATGTCAGTATAAAGGAGGTTCTGTGTTGAAAGTACATGGTATTTTGGACACTGTGTTATGGGATGTAATTTGGGTCCATATGAACTGCATAAGGAAACTACATTTATAATAACAGGAACCAGTGTGTGATCGAAATAACTTTACTGTGGTTCACTCTTTAATCTCGACTGTGTTACATGTGTAAACATAAGTAATGTTTGATTTTGTTGTGACTAACTTTTAATAGCTAATAGTGGATCCGTCTTGGTGAGTTGGAGCTGCATCTTTCTTTTCCACATGCTGTCAGAAGTGAGGAGCTAAAAGAATCACTCAGTTACAGCAGACAAAAGAATCACTCAGTTACAGCAGACAAAAGAACTAAAGAAGCATTTGATGTTTTCTGTTTTGTCTGGCTTGACTGAGTGTTTGCTGTGTAACGTCTGCTGTGTTCCTTTTTTGATACCGGAGACAGAACAAGTGCTGAAATTTACAAGGGAAGATGATGCAAATGTTAGTCAGGAGAAAGTCCGAGTCAAGCCTTTGGTTGTTGATGGGGCACCTGTGCATCAGCACATGACCTCAATTACATTAAGATGTGAGGAGCTCTAGGGAGTGTGTTAGTGGGGTTTGGTGCACACACACTCACACAGGAGAGCAAAGTTAGAGAACAATGTATGAACACTTGATTTTTTCAGAAATAATATAATCTACACTGATCAACATTAGAAGGATTTTTTGTAAGGGGTACAACATGCCACTAGAACAGTGTTAGATCAACATAAGACCTTTTTTGTAAAAAATGTGATCATAATTAGAGAACAGCAATGACTGTAGCACAGAGAAAGATTACAACTATATTTTCTGAAGGTTACAACAGTCAGTAATCAGTAGGAAGTGTACAGGCCTTGGCTTTGAATGACTTCAGCACATCTGCAGCCACAGGACATCACTAGTCTCTCACACCGCTATGGTGTGATTTTGGTCCACATTTCTTCCAGTCTCTTCCACAGTTCTGTGACTGTTGTGGGTTTCTTGGCCATAACTTTGTCACCAAGGATTGTCCAGAGGTTTTCTTTTGGGTTTAGATCAGGACTCTGGACTGGCCATTCCATTGTTTCAATGTTTTCAGTTTCAAGGAACTGCTTTACCCATTTTGCTGTGTGACAGGGGACATTGTCCTGTATGAAAATTGCTGGCTGGTTGAGTGATGAACACAAGGAAGGAACCACGTGTTGTTGAAGGTTCTGATGCACACTTGCATTCACTCTTCCATGTAGCTGTATGAGAGGTCCAACTCCTGCTGCCGAAAACATTCCCCAAACCATGA
>JAOYMR010000011.1:2918422-2928678 GCA_025802075.1 Tenebrosternarchus preto
CCGGTATGTTGGCGTGTACGTGCGGCCCGGTATGTTGGCGTGTACGTGCGGCCCGGTATGTTGGCGTGTACGTGCGGCCCGGTATGTTGGCGTGTACGTGCGGCCCGGTATGTTGGCGTGTACGTGCGGCCCGGTATGTTGGCGTGTACGTGCGGGTGTCTTGGCTGTTTTCCATTTTCCATGTTTTATTTGAGTCATTTAACAGCTTTCATTATTTCTGTTCCATTTCTGCACGTTCTGGAAGGTTGTTGGTTATCACATGAACTTCTGATGGTCACACTGCTGGTTTAATACCTTCACTGCCCTCCCTTCCCTTCTCTTTCTCCTTCGTACAGGTCGGAGGAGGCCAATAAAGCGTTCTCGGCTGCCGTGCAGATGCACGACGTGCTGGTGAAGGCCTGGGCCATGTGGGGCGACTACCTCGAGAACATCTTCGTCAAGGAGCGCCAGTTGCACCTGGGCGTGTCGGCCATCACCTGCTACCTCCACGCCTGCCGCCACCAAAACGAGAGCAAGTCTCGCAAATACCTCGCCAAGGTGGGAGTGTCAAGCCTGGCCGCGCCCGCAGGGCACCTCTGCTCACATCACCACCTCTCATCTTCATTTGCTGCATCATGCTGTCTCCTTTCCTTCTCTTTATTTCCACCTCGGTGCTGGAACTTCCAGAAATGTTCCCAACACTTCTTGATTTCCAGTCTTTACAGAACAGTACGAAGGTTTGCTGCTCGCAGGGTCCGTCCTCCACATGGTTAAATGTTCATTCTGACTTTAGACACCCACACTGTTACAGTTCCTTCCACCCCTGCAGGCTCTGCCTGGGCCGTCCACCAGCACACAAAGGTTAAGAGCTTAATTCCACCCCTGTCAGTCCAATCTAACCAGCCTTCCTCACCCTAACCCTAACCCCACCTCAACACTGAGACGCCTGCCTCAGTTAATCGATGAAACCCTGTGTGTTCTGCTCTCGGAGGGTCAGGAGAGTTTCTGGGCTCTCTCACAGCACTACACGTTCAGCTCAGTGGGCTATCGTCCAATCTCCAGCGCCCGACAGCTACAGCATCCAGAGGTCCCTGTTTAAATCTGAACAAGGACTGTAGTGATGTGACTGTAGTGAAGGACTGTGGTGATGTGACTGTAGTGAAGGACTGTGGTGATGTGACTGTAGTGAAGGACTGTGGTGATGTGACTGTAGTGAAGGACTGTGGTGATGTGATTGTACCCTTGCATTGTTGATTTATCATTTTACCAAATGTCCTGTCCCTCACTCACTCCGGGGTGATGTAGGTCTTGAATCCCACCAATCAGATTCTTTCCGCTCAACATGGAGTTGTCGTATCACTTCTGTGTGCGCTAGAAGAAGCACCACCACTGACCAGTTAAACTCATAAACAGACAGCACATCCATTTGAGCTGTTCTGGAGTTCACCCCGCCGCCTGCCGACAGATGCGCCCTGGATAATGGATGTAATTATATTATTAGCGCTGATGTTCGGTGGCGTGTGAGTGGGAAACATGGGCGAGTGCTGCGTTCCGAGCTAAGGGGTCCTGGAGTGACGTGGGCAGGCTGGTCGGGCTCTGTGGGGTCCTGGAGTGATGTGGCAAGCATTGCTACATCCATAATAAATGTGAAGCTGCTGGCACAGTTTAGAGGTGATAAATGAGAATAGATGCCCAGTGATTATCAACAATTACCCACAAGCTGTGTGGCTGGGACAGCCCATGGTGAGGTTCGGCGGTTAATGTCTCCATCAGGCCCCCCGAGGATGGAGCTTCACCTGCTGGTCTCATACCCACACCCACCTGCCATTTTCAGGAGCAGTTGGAGCAGTTGGGGTTCACGGTGGAGCGAGGTGACATTAGCCATTAGGACTAAGCTGGTTCAGAGAGGAACGTGGAGAGATCAAACAGCTGCTGTGAAGATGATCCTCTCGGATTCACTGAGGCTTGTGCTCGTGTGGAGGAGTTTCCATTAGATGGGCAACTGGTTCCTTCCTTCGTCCAGAAAATGTTCTTCAGACACGGCTGGTTCCTTAAGGGCCATTTCTCAGATATTGTTGTAACGGTGACTCACTGTTGTGGAGTTGTTTTACTCTAAGGCGTAATCTGGCTCTAACCGTTACACCGTCACATCGTGTGTTACAGGAGGCTGATTCTGTGTTTCAGGACCCATGTGTGCTCACCGTCTCTGTCCACTTCTGCCCATCCCAGGTGCTGTGGCTGCTGAGTTTCGATGATAAGAACACTCTGGCTGACGCGGTGGATAAGTACTGTATCGGGGTCCCACCCGTTCAGTGGCTGGCCTGGATCCCACAGCTCCTGACCTGCCTGGTGGGCTCTGAAGGCAAGCCCCTCCTCAACCTCATCAGCCAGGTGCGCAACTCCACCACTCAACGGCAGCACCAGTCCCGGGGGGGTGGGGACGGGGGGGTGGATGAGAAACGGAACAGGCATGTTTTTTTTTTTTTATTGTTGTTGTTGATTTATTTATTTGTTTTTTGTTTGTTTGTTTTTTTTTATCAGTTGCTTTTAAATTGAATACGTGCTGATGCATTATGTCACATTCTCACAGGCGCTGGAGTTTAAGTACCGTTTTGTGATGCTTGTCCATGAATACATGCACATCACAGAACCAATCAAGATTCACTTCCTTTGTTCTTTTCAAAGCAAGTGCCTGCAAATTCATTTTATTAATTTGAATTTTTATTGCAGTTATTAATTTCATTTTATTGCTTTCCTTCCACCCCATAATTATTTATGCAAACCAGTATTATTGAGTTAATATTAAACGTTCTGAACCTACAGGATTGGAGCCACAGATTAACTTGGGCGTGGGGGGGGGTTTCCTTTCTTTGATGGGGTATAATTTCTGAGCCATTATAAAAGCACCTCAATTTCAAAGAGCAGACTGCTGGCCCCTGGGGCTCGGCCCCCCCGGCCCCCAGCAGTGCGATACTGAGACGTCCGAGTTCTTAACCCACCTGAAGGGATGGGCTGTGTCCTTGTGCCGTGTGGTTCCAGGCGTTTAGTATGCAGCTGGTCTCTCCTCTCACCAGCATGTGCGCCTCTGCTGCCCCTCTTCTAATCTCTCAATTTCAGCTCAAATGCTCTCGCACGTCGAGGAGCCTTTGGCAGGAGATTAAAGCCACTTAAACCGATAAAAGCACCAAATGAAATGGAAATGTTTACGTGCCGGCATCTCAATTAAGAGTCGTCAGCCCACGTCCAACCGCGAAGCCCCTCTTTTAAAAGGATGGAGTTTGAGCTGGAGCTCGGTCACCCTGTAGCACCGTTTGGGGAGGGAGGGAGACGGTCTGGGCGAGAGACATCTGCAGTGAATGGAGCACCTTCAACTCCAGGCTCTGAATTATTTAGCCACTGCTCTGGTTGGCGGGAGGTTTTAAAAACACCTGGTGAAAAATTGATGACTCTGAAGCATGGGGGGGCAGATGAAACTGAAGGAGAGAGTCACACACACACACACACACACACACATACACACAAACAGCCACCCTAAAATATGACAGGCTGAATCTCCAATTATAGAGCTGATATCTTACCCTTTTTCATTTTTAATGAGCTGCTTAACAAGCTCTTGAAGGTGGAATCTCCGATGCGGCAGCTGGTGCTTCCGTGTAGAAGCAAGTCCACCGGTGTCTCTTCACACCTGAGGCTCGACCCGACACCCCCCCAGGACTCGGGTGTTCAGCCTTAACGGCCACTGCTCTTCCCTGAGAGGGACCCGAGAAACACATCAGGACCGCAGGCAGAGACCTGCTTCATCTCCTCTACCTCCTGTACTAGCTCACACCTCTGGTGTTGGGCGGGGCAGGGGGCGGGGCAGGGGGTGGGCCGGAAAGTTGCATGAAGGGGAAGTGCGAGTGAACTGAGCAGGTTGTTGGGCCGAGGTGGGTCTGCGTGAGCGGGAATCGCTCAGCCCTGTGTGGGTGCTGGCTAAGGCTATTGAAGAGCACGGTGGATCCATGTTTGACAGGCTCTCAACGAAGCCTGAGGTCAAGGCACGCTTAAAATCTCCTGACATCAAGGTTCGCTTAAAATCTCATGAAATCAAGGCTCACTTAAAATCCGTCTGTCTCCCTGCGGTTTAGTTTCTCGGAGAGCCTGCGCTATTGCGTGGTGCACGGGGACTGTCTGAGCTCTCTGCTGTGCCCCTCAGGTGGGACGAGTCTACCCACAAGCCGTGTACTTCCCCATCCGGACCCTCTACCTCACGTTGAAGATTGAGCAGAGGGAACGATACAAGAGTGGTGAGTGCGTTGCCGCATGGCTCTCTGGGAAATGGAGTTCACTTCATTCTTGTTTTAAAACGGACCTTAGAAATGGATGTTTACAGTTTTGTGTGTGTGTATATCTATATCTCTCTCTCTCTCTCTATCTCTCTCTCTCTCTCTCTCTCTCTCTATATATATATGTATATATACACACACACACGCGCACACACAGTGGAAAAAACTAGGACACCCCATTAAATATTTCATTTTTCATTGAGACATATGGCCATATCAATATATTATCTTCTTTCAAATAATATTTATACATAAACATGATGTTGCATGACCATGATTTGACATTTTACTTAAAACTGAAGATGTCATTTCCTACTGCAGAATAAGTTAATAAGTTAATATTCTATTATTATTAGTTAATAAGTTAATATTCTATGCTCTGATAGCTTTTCCCACTCGCACTTTGACATCAACTGTGGCAAGAGCTACACTATATTAGTAAAAGTATTCGCTCCCTCATCCAAATGACTGCACCAGTGCACAAAGCAACGTCCATAAAGACATGGATGGTAGAGTCTGGTGTGGATGAACTTGACTGACCTGTACAGAGTCCTGACCTCAACCTGATGGAACACCTTTGGGATGAATTAGAGAGGAGACTGAGGGCCAGGCCTTCTCGTCCAACATTAGTATGTGACCTCACAAATGTACTTCTGGAAGAATGGTCAAAAATCCCCATAAACACACCCCTAAACCTTGTGGACAGCCTTCTCAGAAGAGTTGAAGCAGTTCTAGCTGCAAAGGGTGGACCAACGTCATACTGAACCCTATAGATTAGGAATGGGATGTGACTTAAACTCATATGTGAGTCAAGGTGAGCGAATACTTTTGACAGTATAGTGTACCTGTAGGTCCCGTGATGATATTGGAGGGTTATTGGAAGCTTCTTTATGCATCTGCAAATGGGCTGAATTTGTTAGGACTGCCTGCCTGTGTGTGTACATGTACTATTCTCATTCCTGTGTGTGTGTGTGTGTGTGTGTGTGTGTGTGTGTGTGTGTGTGTGTGTGTGTGTGTGTGTGTGTGTGTGTGTGTATACTGTTCTCATTCCTCCGTACCCGCGTGTGTGTACATGTACTATTCTCATTCCTGTGTGTGTGTGTGTGTGTATACATACTGTTCTCATTCCTCCGTACCCGCGTGTGTGTGTACATGTACTATTCTCATTCCTGTGTGTGTGTGTGTGTGTGTCCCAGACTCAGGCCAGCAGCAGCCCAGCTCGGTGGGTGCACAGAGCCACTCGGCGTCAGACCCGGGTCCCATCAGAGCCACGGCCCCCATGTGGCGCTGCAGTCGTATCATGCACATGCAGCGTGAGCTGCACCCGACACTCCTGTCCTCCCTGGAGGGCATCGTCGACCAGATGGTGTGGTTCCGCGAGAACTGGCATGAAGAGGTGAGTCTCGCACCCACCCACCCACTCACACCCCCACCCAACCACGCCATGGTTAGGCCCTGGAGAGACATCCTCGTGCGAGATGGAGGGGCTCTGATGCTGGTGGGGCAAATGCAAAACACATCCAGGATGTAATGGTTCGAAGATCAGCCAATTTGCTTGAACTGTTCCATTTCAGTGCTCTGTATTTGACATGAACTGTTCCATTTCAGTGCTCTGTATTTGACATGAACTGTTCCATTTCGGTGCTCTGTATTTGATGCTCCGGGCCTGGTGGGGGTCGTATCAGGACGCACGGCCCTTCCCTCCTAAGCGGAGTTCCGGCGTTAGCTGAGCTGCCTCTGCCTGGCCCTTTGTAGGGGTGAGGTGGCCACAGACGCCTCAGCGGGACTCAGTCATGCTTCCGTGTGTTTCCTGCGCTCGGGGAGGCGTTGAGCCGGGGGGAGGGGTGGTGGATCAGAGATGGAGCAGCACAGAAGACTAACGACCTGAATAATGAACACGTGTTTGTGAAGAATGTGTGTGTTTAGACTGCGCTCAGTCTGGTTTGAAAGCTGAATCGTTTGGCAGCTGTTGGTTGAACTGAACAGTGATGGACTGGGCCTTTGCTTCCCCTCAAGACCCTGACGTATCCAGCTCACCCTCCTCTTCCTCACCAGGTTCTGAGGCAGCTCCAGCAGGGTCTGGCCAAGTGCCACTCGGTTGCGTTTGAGAAGAGCGGAGCCGTGTCGGACGCCAAGATCACGCCACACACGCTCAACTTCGTTAAGAAGCTGGTGAGCACGTTCGGCGTGGGCCTGGAGAACGTCTCCAACGTGTCCACCATGTTCTCCAGCGCAGCCTCAGAGTCTCTTGCCCGCCGTGCACAGGCCACCGCCCAGGACCCTGTCTTCCAGAAAATGAAGGGCCAGTTCACCACAGGTCAGAACACACACACAGGCACATGCATGTGCACACACATACATATACACACACACACACACACACACACACACACACACACACACACACACAGGCACATGCGCACACACACATGCATGTGCAGACACACACACCTCTGTAACTGTATTGGTCCTGTGTTTGCTACCGCTCTGGGTGTGTTGATTCTTCCATTAATGAAAGCAGATCACTCGTGGTAGAGAAGAGGTTTTGAGTCCTGAACTTTCTATAACGGTAACCGCCCCTATCAGCTGCCTTAAGTGTTCAGTTCAAATGGAGATCACCGTGCGTACATATGGAAATGAGCTCTGACTGCTGCCTCAGTCACTGGTGTTGTGCTGCGGGACCTGGGAGAGATGTGTGTGGTTAGATGTGTGTGGTTAGATGTGTGTGGTTAGATGTGTGTGGTTCTTCGTCTCTATGCCCAGCCTGGCTCAACTGGGGCTGTGAACCATGTGAATAGATTTATAGGATGAGAGATGATGACTACAGGAGTGTGTGTGTGTGTGTGTGTGTGTGTGTGTGTGTGTGTGTTGTGGAGGGGTTGGATGTTTGAGGTTCCACATCAACATCTCAGAAGGGAAAGTCTCAGCTAGGGTTAGAGCATTCAACAGTTCACAACCACAGTGTTTATCTGTTACATCTTAAATGAAAAATGCCTTTGCATTGTTGAAACGGGTTTGTTTCTACACATTAAACTGTTACACCTGTCCCACCCTATTATGACCCAGAGTCACTGTCCAAACAAAACCCAAACTGGGCCTCTGTGATTGAGTGTGTGTGCGTGAGGAGTCCTGAGGTGCTGTAAGAGGATCGAGGGTTAAATACATGTGTTGGTGGCAGTGACGTTCTCTGTGCAGCGGGACAGAGCCTGTGCCCACGCGCCCTGCTGCCACCCTGGTGCTAAGAGGCAGATGTGAGCTTTCAAAGATTTGAATATGAGCGTGTGCATCTGGTGAGTGAATCCCTTTAATCCAGTTACTGCTGCATCATTTTTGCTGTCTTCACTGACTGAGACCGACGGACAGCACGCGTGTGCACATCAGACCGACGGACAGCACGCGTGTGCACATCAGACCGACGGACAGCACGCGTGTGCACATCAGACCGACGGACAGCACATCAGACACAATTCAATGAATTCGGCTTGCCTCTTCCTCTAGGATCTCCCGCCCTGTCTGTTCTACTGCATCCATCACTGTGCGATAAAACAGCCGTTACACGGGACTGTGTAAGAACCACACACTCCCTCGCCTCGTGAGAAGAGTAATGATCTGCGTCCAGCCTGGGGTTATGAAATATACATCATTGCAGCTAAGCTGTAGCCACAGAGATGGAGGGCCGGCCGTGGGCGGGGCTGGCGGAGCTCTCCTCGGCTCCCTCAACACCACCCGTGTTCACCTGATGTTCTTGCTGAGCTGCTGGAGAGCAACTCCACACCACATCTATTGTGCACCTGTTGGTTGGTGAAGGACACACACACACCTTGTTTTGGTGGCATGATCTAGAGCCCAACCTCTGCTCTGTGTGCCATCTCTCTCTCTCTCTCTCTCTCTCTCTCTCTCTCTCACACACACACACACGCATATATACACACACCTGTATGACAGCTCAGCACTACATCTTGTGGGCATGTAGTGTTGCCACACCTGCAATGACTTGTGAAGCACCTGTTTGTCAGAAACGCTGGGCTGGGAGGGGGGCCAGGGGGAGGTGCCTGTGTCACTCATGGCAGTTTGCTTCCAATCAGAAATTATGGTGGTACACGTGGTAACTGACCTGCCTGAGATACTTGGAATTCTACCCACCCTGACCAAATAGTCACGGGAGATGGAGCTGTGGGGGATGGAGCTGTGGGGGATGGAGCTGTAGGGGATGGAGCTGTAGGGGATGGAGCTGTAGGGGATGGTGCTGGAGGGGATGGTGCTGGAGGGGATGGAGCTGTGGGGGATGGAGCTGGAGGGGATGGAGCTGTAGGGGATGGTGCTGGAGGAGATGGAGCTGGAGGTGTGTGCGTCGTCCTCCCTCTCCTCAGCCTGGGTGATGGTGTGGTCTGAGGTCACTTCACCACCAGCCCGCCTTCCTTACCTGTTTCATGTGGTGTCATGTGACTGCCGTTATGCTGTGCTCTCTCATATCACGAGCAGCTTACAAACGAGCACAGGACTGCACTTCCTGATCCTGTGATGATTGTCCTCTCTCTCTTCCTGTCTGTTTCTCCTTTCTGAACCTCTGATCTCTCCCCTCCTCTCCTATCCCCATCTGTCGCTGTCACGTCTCTGCAGACTTTGATTTCAGCGTTCCAGGCTCCATGAAGCTACACAACCTCATCTCCAAGCTCAAGAAGTGGATCAAAATTCTGGAGGCCAAAACCAAGCAACTGCCCAAGTTCTTCCTGATTGAGGAGAAGTGCCGTTTCCTTAGTAACTTCTCAGCTCAGACAGCTGAGGTGGAGATCCCAGGAGAATTCCTCATGCCAAAGCCCACACACTATTACATCAAAATAGCCAGGTGAAGAAATATTACCCCCTTTACACACACACACACACCCCACACACACTCTCAGTCTCTCTCCATCACACTAACCATGAAGGATGTTTTAAGGAATCAGTGTTTGCCCTTAGCTGGTGACTGGGCTTCCTGCTGTATCAGTACTGCTGTCCTGCAGTAATTAACCTGCTCTGTGTCACCCCCTGCAGGTTCATGCCACGGGTGGAGATCGTCCAGAAGCACAACACGGCCGCCCGCCGTCTCTACATCCGCGGGCACAACGGCAAGATCTATCCGTACCTGGTAATGAACGACGCCTGCCTGACGGAGTCTCGGCGGGAGGAGCGCGTGCTGCAGCTCCTCCGCCTGCTCAATCCCTGCCTGGAGAAGAGGAAGGAGACCACCAAGAGACACCTGTTCTTCACAGGTACCAGCCGTGCTCTCCGGGCGCCCGCGCTCGGCTCTGTGTGTCCGTGCCATTCTACGGCGCCCGTGCCAGGCTGACGAGTTGATGGATGGATGGATCGTTGGGTTTAGAGTATATTTTAGAGTATATTTTAGAGTATATTTTAGAGGGGGTTTTTTTTATGTGTGTGAAGGCTTCATAACCACAAGCTTGTCTGAACAATGTGATGCATTCAAATAACATGACAAGAAGAACTATGCAAGAATAACATCCTGTCTAGGACTGACCAATGGCGTTTGAGATGGGGACATTTTGTACTTGGTCCCGCTCCAGAGCTCAGCCCAGTGGGTGAGTGGAGGCTGGGCTATGGTTGGGGTTTGAGGATGGGGGTGGATTTGAGTGAGCAGAAGAACCAGCTGGGACGTGCTGGTGCTGCTGCAGCGAATAAGGAACGAGTCTCCAGTCTCCCGGTGGAAGTGAGTCCACATCGTTCGCATGATCAATGCGCTGGTGTTGAGACGAGCTCAGGTCAGAGGTCACAGGCAGCACACCTGTGGGGCCTCCACCCACGCATATTTAATACCACACCTGTGGGGCCTCCACCCACGCATATTTAATACCACACCTGTGGGGCCTCCACCCATGCATATTTAATACCACACCTGTGGGGCCTCCACCCATGCATATTTAATACCACACCTGTGGGGCCTCCACCCATGCA
>JAOYMR010000011.1:2970580-2982483 GCA_025802075.1 Tenebrosternarchus preto
TTGTGTATTTATGTGTATGTTTGTGTATGTCTGATATATGTTTGTGTATGTATGTGTGTGTTTGTGTATTTATGTGTATGTTTGTGTATGTCTGATATATGTTTGTGTATGTATGTGTGTGTTTGTGTATTTATGTGTGTGTTTATGTGTTTTGTGTGTGTTTCAGGGTTCTGTATGCAGGGTTCTTTAAACAGGGTTCTGAAGCTACATAGAGGGACATTCTTAAGGATCAGGGTTCTTTAAACAGTCTGCTGCAGTTATAATTAGGCACACAAGAGTCTCTCTCACTGCTTTAAGATGAGTCATTTCAAACCAACTCTGCCAAACATCTCCAAATACATTTTATTTTTGCACACATAGTTCAAAAGGTAAAGCTGTTTTGATTTAACTCCAGAATGCAGCTCCAGGGTCAGAGTGCAGCTCCAGGGTCAGAGTGCAGCTCCAGTGGTGGATTCAGCTTGTTGAAAGACACAGTATGTGTAGTGTGTCATCGCTTTTTTGAATAATGACCACAGAGATGATGACCAAGCAGGGGGTCTCTGTCATTTCTGAATATCCTGTTTCTTGACTAATCGAGTCCAGAATTCCGACAGCATGACCAGAGAGTAACCTACAGTTTGAAAAAGAAACATTATGACCTCAAGAGACCTCTGTGCCACATTTCTTCACCTCATCCGGTTATGGCTCATTGCAACACATGTGGTTTAGTGAATCAAGTTTCCAAAAGATGATTCATGTCTACAAGACCATCTTTGCCAGTGCTGTTTCTTGCCAATCTAGTTTGCTCTCAAGCGACTGCATGAAACTCCCTGGAACATCGTGAAGATGTGGTGCTGTTGTGTGGAAAGGTTCCTCCTGGAACAGATTTTAGCAAAGAGGCAATGACTTCCAAGAATATTAATAGCAAAAAAACCTGTTTAAAAACTTTGTCATGTGCAGAATACTCTGAGGTGGACATAACTCTTTAGATAAACAAACAGACAGAGGTACTTGGATAGGATTGTTCTCGCGTGTTGTTTCACAGTTTGTTCAGATGTTGTCACTAGACCCACCCACGTCTTCTGTGGAACTAAGGTCTTAGTTTACCTGTGCAAAAACACGTCCTGCTCTGGCATGGTGGACCAATAATCCATCAAAATGACACTTGATATTTGGTCACGGGGCTGGAGGGGGTTTTTTGCATGGAAATTTGCCTGCCGTTGACTATAGACATGAAGCAGTCGGCAGATTCCAGCCTGTTAACTCTGTCTAGCGGGAATGCCGTCGGGAAGGCCATCGGGAACGCCGTTGCCAGGCCTTTGTGTGGCCGACTACAGTAGCTCTGCTGTTTCTCACTGGAGTCTGACTGCTGACATAATTCATATGTAATTAGTGCCTCTGCAGACATGCAGGGGTTCTGGACAAACATGCGCTCATTGATTGCAGCACTCTGATGAGTCGGTCTCAGTGTGCCGCTGCTGCTATGACAGCTGAAGAAAATCTAATAAAAGCCTTCTGCCGGAGTAATGGGTAACACTCAGGTGTGTGCTGACTTCACTAACGGCAGGCGAATTTGGTTATCTATAAGCCTTTTGTATTTGGTGTGTAAACAAAGTCCAGGCTGTTTAATACAGGCTGTCATTTAAAACTGAATAAGAAGCTTTCAGCTCGGCTCGGTTTAGGCCGGCACTGGCCGTTGTGCTGTAGGGGGTTCAGGGCACCGGGAGCTGTTTCAGTGGACCTGTCTCCCTGGCAGCCTGTCTCCCTGTCTCCCTGGCAGCCTGTCTCCCTGTCTCCCTGGCAGCCTTTTCAGGCAGAGCATTTGACAGAAAACACAATATCGTATGTGACATGCTACAGTAAACCAGAAATATAAAAAGACCTCCAACCAGCACTAAGATCTCACCGACCTCACTGACCCTGTACAAACCCTGTGGGACTTGATGACCGTGGACGAATGTCTGGGTGGTGTGTGTTCATCTCACTCCTTGAATAGCTACATAGCTTCAGGAGATGAATGGATGGAATAAGAATCTTTGTGCTTGTCTGCAGTCTTGGACACATGTGCTTGGCTAACGTTCCTTCCTAATGAACCATGCTAGGAATGTGTGCTGAACTACAGTTATGTGCATTCCAGAGGTGAATAATGTCCATGAGGACCATAGACACCCTGTTCACAAGATTCAACCTTAAGGGCAAATTTGAACGGTCCCATAAATGTCATGTACTGCATGTGATAAATTCCAACTATAATTTTTTTTGTTTACTTCATATCTTGTTATTGTAGTCAAAAATGCATGCAGTTTTACAGACATGTGAACCCAACACTGTCATGTAGTACTCTAGCCCTGAAAGAGAGAGTCTGATCACATCTGACATGGAGGACATGCCAGTGGAAACAGATCTATATTCTAACCTGTAGTTACTGTCGGGAGCATTTCCTTGAGGAATAATTAGCTGATAATCAGGAGCTAAAATGCTGGGCGCATAACTATTAAAATCTTTTGATTGTCAGTTTTAATTCTACCAGTGCAGGTATGAGCTGTAAGGATATGTCTTCTCTCCACAGTGGGACAGACTCTCTAATTGGGTCTTCGTGTCCCACTGTATTTGAAACATCACACCAAACACACGAAGCATGATTCTATAACTCTGTCAGTCGGGAGGATCTGTTAATGGCCTTGATCCAGGCTCTGAAGCATCTGGTGTGCAGCTCAGCTTTAAACGACGTTGCCTGTGTCCTTGCTGGTCTGTTCCGTACGTTGGATGACTAGCTGTTTCGACGAGGATCGCCCCCCTCAATGTCCTCCACAGTTCCCCCTGCTCCCTCGGGTCCAAGTTACTGAAAGGCCACATAGTGGAAGCAGATGACGTACGCGGTCTAACCCGGTCTCTCTAACCCTGTCTCTCTAACCCTGTCTTACTAACCCTGTCTCTCTAACCCTGTCTCTCTAACCCTGTCTCTCTAACCCTGTCTCTCTTTCTCTTTTTTCTGTGTTTTTCTGTACATGACCTGTTTCTCTCTCTCACTCTCTCTATCTGTCTGCTTTCACCTGTCTCCCCACCCTGCAAAAGTTTTCTCTGTTCATTACTGTAATGTGTTGTGATCAGTTACAGATGAAGTGTAGTGGGTGTTGTTTGTCCCCTGTGATCACACCCATCCACCTGCCCCAGGGATACATACCCCATGATTCATGAAAATCTCTTTTGTGTGTAGGATTGAAAGGACAAAGGACAAAGGACAGTAACATATGTCCTTTCTGTCGACGTGAAGAAAGATTAACGTGTGGTAGAGTTGAAACCATCCCTGAGTTCCCCACTATGTCTCGACCATAATCAACCGAGCAAAACAAGATCACGGCAAGATCATCGATCTGTTTGTTCGGGAAGGTGGAGATGAGCAAAAGTGAGAAAACATTTGTCTGTTTGCTTTATAGCAAAAGCAAATATGAGCTTTGGAATCTAATTTGTGGTTAAAGCAGGGCCTGGGTTCGGTGCCTAATCTCAAATCATGCAAAATAATGTGCATGTATTATTCCAGGCAGTACAATAGTGCTGCCAGACAGCTGGAGCATGTAGGACACATGTAGTGGGGAGAACCGTTCCAGTTCACTCTGGACACCTTTACAAGGGCCTCAGTCCTAGAACCTACCAGGGAAGAACTCAGCCTCAACAAGTCCATGTTTATTCCCACTTAAATAAAGAAAACAATAAATAATAAGTAAAGAAATATGATCCAGCCCAAGTTTTCTTTTTTTACAGGATTGAAAAGCCACGTTGTCAGTTATAGTCTGTTTGATTTTTCTTACTGAGCTGTTTTCTTTGAGCTGGGAGCAGCATTTTTAGAGCCAGAGATGCTGGTGGGTTTTGATCATATGTCAGATAGTATGTTTCTGTTGATCACTGACGTTATGCTACTCACTGTAGACCAAGTTATAAACGTTTTGGAGTGGAGAAGGGAGCGAGGCGAGTGTACGGTGTTTGCAGTCACCTCAGAACAGGAAGCACAAAACTGTCCAGTATGTGGGTCCTCGTGATTCCATATTCAAAAGGATGAAGGTGTTTTGTGTAAAGATGATGATACTTGTACACTGAACGACAAACTCCTCCCACATCACTTCCTCTGCCACAATCAGCTTAAGAATCATTACAGCTGCAGCGTTCAGACGGACTGGAAAAACGTCCCTAAATGATCTGCGGTAAAATGATGAGAGCCGCTGTTGTAAAAGCTGTCAATGATTTCATTTCACTTTCAAATAACCATGAACATGATTTCCTCTGCCGATGAGCTTCATGCTTGCTCTGTTCCAAATGGCTGCACGCAGGCAGGAACCTGAGTTCTTACTGAAAGTGTAGATGTTGCAGGCTGATAGAAAACAGCCTGGCCCAAAGCAGCACCATAAATCTCCCTGATCTCTCCGGACGCGAGGCTGAGTTCGGCGTGTCCACCGTGCCGCTGGGCCGAGCGCCGAGCCCGCAATGTCCTGCTCTTTCAGGAGCTCCGGGACTTCAGCCGCTCTGCTCGTCACGCAGGCCGCGGTTCCATAATCTAGTAATGGATAAGGAAAGGCAGGCAGGCCTTTTACAGAATGCTTCAACCTGGTTTATTTTTTACTGGGCAACTCGGAGCCAAGCAAACAGGGTTTTTTCCTCTTCTTGTTGGAACATTATGAAAAGAGTTTCTACACATAGCTGGAAAATGTGAGCACTTCAAATGCTCTTGTTCCAAGGGTGGAGTTGATCTGCCTGTTTTTCTCTTTGTAAGTTTGTGTTTTTTGTCCTCCTAGCAATGAAGCAACACGGGCTGTTCTCATAAATGTTGAACGATTCTGATCCCACTGCTCTCATGGAGTGAACATTTCCCATCCACCGTGACATTCCACACGCTGCCCTGCCACGGAAACTGTGGGCAGAACGTGAGGGTTTTGCCCGGCATCTCAGATTAGACCTGAGACCAAACCAAAATTCAGCTGCTCTGCTCACAGGAGCCACAATAAAACGGTGGGGCAGAGTTTTTATGGGTATGGGCCGGTTTTCCATCTGCTGTCTCTGTGGAGTGGCAGAGTGGGAGGGGCCTGATCTTGGACCAGTATATGCCTGCCCTAATCCTAAACCCTAACTAGTCCAGAATAAGCCCCAAACTAATCTCAGAATGGTGTAAAAGTGCAGCCTTTTCCCACAAGCAGCAGTGGTTTGCTGCTTTAAGATTGTTAATATCAGGCACTGCCTCTGTTCTCTCTCTCGTTAATATAAGGCACTGCCTCTGTTCTCTCTCTCGTTAATATCAGGCACTGCCTCTGTTCTCTCTCTCGTTAATATCAGGCACTGCCTCTGTTCTCTCTCTCGTTAATATAAGGCACTGTCTCTGTTCTCTCTCTCGTTAATATAAGGCACTGCCTCTGTTCTCTCTCTCGTTAATATAAGGCACTGCCTCTGTTCTCTCTTTCGTTAATATAAGGCACTGCCTCTGATCTCTGTTGTTTTGGATATGCTGATTCCACCGCCCACTTGCTTGTTAAACAGACTTCATTCATAACCACAGACTCGCTGAGTTTTTAGTCCTTGATGCAGCCAAGAATTCTAGTAAATAACGTTTGAAGCAACATTCACAGGTTATGCTATTTGTGATTTTTTTCTATCAAAGCACAGTGTGATGGTCTGTTTTCTAAGTATCACAGGAAATGTTGCAGTTGGGATAAAAGAGTTTCCTGTGCAGTGTTCTTATGGTCCTTAAGAGCAAACACTAGGCTGTGTTTTTAGAGCAGAATTTCACGTTACCTTAAATGATTTAAATGGCTGGGATGCTGCTTTTGCAATTAAGCAAAATGAGAAAACAGCTTGGCTACAGGTCAGGTCTTGGCTACAGGTCAGGTCTTGGCTACACATCAGGTCTTGGCTACAGGTCAGATCTTGGCTACACATCAGGTCTTGGCTACAGGTCAGGTCTTGCCAACACGGCCAGACCAGACCAGACCCATGCAGTATAATTACTCTAAGTGTTCCTGCAGTAAATCTGAATCCAGACATGAAAGAATTCAGTGAACATCTTTAATTATGCACACAGTGGAGACACAAATAAGCACTTTAGGATATAGAAAGAAACTTTATATCTGGGAAATGTTTGATTTTGAAGAATTGGTAGCAACTTGCAAGTAATGCTAATCTCAGTGATGAAGCAGCAGCACCAGAACCGGGTCTGGTACATGAAAGGCACTGGGAATGCAAGTCACAGTTTAAGGGCTGAAGGATAAAAGCAAGTCTCTCATGATTTGAATGTGGAATTTAGGAATTTTCCAACTACCTGTACAACCTGTACTAAACAGCAATCTAGCTACATTTGGTCGCCCTGAGTGTATTTAACAACAATGTGTTCATGGTTTCAGGCTTAGCACTGTGCTGATTGTTCTTGGCCTTTTCCTGAGACAGGCCTTGGTTAAAATAACACGACCAGGAGCGCCTCTGATGTGTGTATCATCGGGGCTTTCCACAGTCGCTGCTTAACCCAGCCGGTGTTTAGGACGAGCGGCGGAAATCTGATCTTCACATCTTTTTTTCTCCCCATTGCCTGTCTTGATTCTGTCTGCCGGGGGACAGAGGAGGCTCTGTACAGTCTCTGCCCTCTGATTGGCTCTTTATCTGTAGGAAATCCATACGATTGGATGGGGGGTGGGGTATTACCTTACAAGAGCAGCAGGGAATCGAAGGTCTTTAGGAGGTGCATTGAACCACTATAAGAGAGGTGGAGAGTATGTGTTACACTGTGGAAGTTGGTGTGTGGTTGAACATACCAGAGTCATTATGAACAGAAGCATCAGGGCCCCTGAATCACACTGTCAGCTAAGAGAGAGAGGCTGAAAAAGAAGGATTATATTAGAGAGCAGTTCTGTTTTGAAATTTGCTGTTATGTTCAAATTATATTAATATATATTCTTTTTTAATTAATCCAGTAATATATGTTACTTGCCTTCTAAAGCAAAGATATCGCCTGGTTTGAGCTCGTCTCACCAGTAGCAACATAAAGACCATGAACATCTTATAGGTGTGTAGTGACGGAAGACATCAGGACACCAGAAAAAAAATCCTGCAGCCAGTGAATATTTCCCTGGTGGTGTTAGGCAGCTCTAGGGTGGTGTTAGGCAGCTCTAGGGAGGTATTAGGCAGCTCTAGGGTGGTGTTAGGCAGCTCTAGGGTGGTGTTAGGCAGCTCTAGGGTGGTGTTAGGCAGCCACAGAGTTGCACACCCATGCCTCCTCCCGGGTTTCTTCCATTTTATTGGCTTTAACCATTCTCAGCCTCAGGATGCAGGTCTCTGATATCAGCGCAGAGCCCAGCGCTCTGTATATCTGCACATGTTGGGCCCCGCTTGCCTGGTCCAGGTGGACAGGTGCTAAGCTCACGTGGGGTCACAGCATGGTGAGTGCGCTGTTCACAGCACATTGCACTGTATTGTATCAGTGATATTATATTGTATTGTATCAGTGATATTATATTGTACTGTATCAGTGATATTATATTGTATCGTATTTCTGTAAAGGCCTGAAGGGCAAGCAGTGTTTGCCTGTGTGATTTATCAGTATGAATCTCTTATCAGTATGAACTTTACAGATCCTGCTACTGTATCCATCTTTTTTTTGGACCTAGGGACACGTCTTTCAGTGGGCGGTGTCCTCTGAGCCAATCACCTATTGGTACTTGCAGTGATGGATATCAATAGACCTCCACCGCCTGCACCAATTCCATGCGAGCTCTGATTTCCTGATCCTCGTGTTGAATGTGCTACTTCCTTGCGACTCTCTGGACACCTTCCCGCACTCTCTCCCGTTCCCTGGTCTCCAGGCTCCTCTCCCTTCCGTCTCCTCTTCCTACCAACACAAATGTTTGATCCTGCCCATTAAGTGGCTCCAGGTTGCTTTGTAATACGAAGGGCCCGGTGCCCTGATGTTCTGACATGTCATCATTAACCCGCCTGCCTGGCCCAGGTCGACCCTGGCCATGCCACACGGAACTGGAATGGCACAAATGACGCGGTTTTTATTAGACGCTGAGATTATCCTATTAAGGCAGAGGCCGAGGCAGACTAGGGAGGAATATGACTGCATGTAAAGTAAAAAAAACGCTCTGAATACCAAATGGAGCTAATCCCTGCTCTCAAAAATGGAGTTAATCCCTGCCCTCACAAAAGGAGCTAATCCCTGCCCTCACAAAAGGAGCTAATCCCTGCCTTCACAAAAGGAGCTAATCCCTGCCCTCACAAATGGAGCTAATCCCTGCCCTCACAAAAGGAGCTAATCCCTGCCCTCACAAATGGAGCTAATCCCTGCCCTCACAAATGGAACTAATCCCTGCCCTCACAAATGAAGCTAATACCTGCCATCACAAAAGCTACAATACAACACACTTTCCTCAAACATTCTCACACATATCATTCCAGTAGTATTACCAGAGTGCTCTCTGAATTCTTACTAATGCTGATGTACAGGATATTTCTGATCCTCATACTGTTAGCCAAGCTTAGGCTGGGGTTTATACAAAATTCCAGGTGACACAAGACAACCACAGTTAAAGCATTCAGTTAAAGTTGTAACCTGTGAGGATTTTGGGCACACACACACACACACACACACACTGTTTCTCAGAGAAAGGGGGGATATAGAAATAGTGGGTATAATTATGTAAAGCTCTTGAGTTCTTCAGACACATCTCAACATTCAGCTTCGTTCCTGCCACGTTGTTCCTCACAGTACTGCTCCATCTTCAGTAGATGAAGCTTAACGCTATACCTTGAGATTTGGCTCAGAAACAAAATGTAAACAAACAACCGCTGGTGCCTCGGACAGTGTTCCCCTGCTGCAGCACAGAGATGCATAAGCTTTGTTTCAACACTAGCCGAGACTTCAGAGGGCATCAGCTGCTCGTGTGCATAAACCCCTTCTTCCCCCAGAGCTGGTGTCTCTAGGGCTTCGTGTTTCACTCTAGCGTTAGCGTTAGCATTAGCTTTCAAGGCAGTGCTGCTTCTGCTCATCCCCTGCTGACAGATAAATGCTGTTTTGCTCTCTAAAGTGAAGGCTGAGGAGAGACTGTTAAGGTAAGCTATGTGCGCTGAGTGCACGATTCAAAATGGAAGATTTCAGCTCTGCTAATTAGCAGTAATTGCAGTATAGGCAAAGCAGTGCTTGTTTTTGCTTTACCACTTTAAATCATGCCCCCTGTTTAAAGACGCCACTCTTGAACTGAACTCAGAACTGTGCTCTTGAACTGTATTCTTGAATTGTGCTGTTGAACTGTACTCAGAACTGTGCTCTTGAACTGTACTCAGAACTGTGCTCTTGAACTGTACTCAGAACTGTGCTCTTGAACTGTGCTCTTGAAATGTGCGCTCTTAAACTGAACTAAGAACTTTGCAGTCTTACAGAGAGTCAGTTCATGTTTTGTAGTATCCAAATACAGGCACCTTAGCACTTTGGCAACTGTGGTAACTGTGGTGAGTGACTGTAAAATAGCAGAAGGAAGAGGAAGAATGTTCATTTTATTCTTAAAAACAATCACACGTAGGCTTTAGGTTGATGTTTTGTTTTGGGAAGTGTCTGGATACTTTTGTGCTTGTTTAGCCAAGCATCAGATTCTGCCTGATCGAAAATAGATCTAGTGGAAGCTGTTGCTATTTACAGCACAATCGACATTTCTTTCTACAGCAGTTGAGAAAGGATACGTGGAGAACAGGGAGGCGTAATTCGACAGCTGATCAATGAGCCGCACCCAGGGGCCCCTTGACAGCACCGGCCTTCTTCATGCTGCAGTAGAGCAGTTGAGATGAAGTGGTCAAATCAAATAATGCAGAAGTGTGCGAGTGTAAGATAAAGTTGTAAGGATTTGCGTCGTGTGATTGTTACTCGAAGCACGAAGGCTACGTGTCCTGATCTGCTTGTAGCAGCTTCTCATCTTGGGTTCCATTGTGTTCAGGTCAGTCAGAGGTTTGACTGATACTTGGTTAATGATCCTTAATGATCATAGATGGCAAGAAGTCACAGTTTCCCACGATTGTGTCTGTTTATTACCACCTTGCCCTCGTATCATTGGTCTTGCCTGTTGTATTTCAGGTCATAATCTTTCCTGACGCTAAAAAGGGCTTCTTGTTTTGCACTGACCAGAAAAATCTGTAAAACTCGAGGACAAGTATGGACAGTTGTAAACAGCTCCTGTCTCACAGCCACGTTGAGGCTTACACACCTGACCCATTTTTTCATGTGTGTCTGGAATGGAAAACAAGGTTTTTTCACTATTAACACTAAAGTTGTCAGGAATTCAAAGGCAGTAGATGATAAATGTTCCAAGATCAGCTATTAAAAAATGACAGCAAGCTCTGGTGAATGAAGGGTGTAATTTTGGTACGGGTGTGTGTGGAGGTTCCTGCAATGAAAAATGACAAAATTATAACTGCTACCCAAAACTGGCTGTGGGAAAGAGAGCAATGCAACACACATGGGGTGGGGCCAGAGCATTCCCTGGGCAACACACATGGGGTGGGGCCAGAGCGTTCCCTGGGCAACACACATAGGGTGGGGCCAGAGCATTCCCTGGGCAACATACATGGGGTGGGGCCAGAGCGTTCCCCAGGTAGCATAAATGGGGCGGAGCCTTCTGCCAGGGAATAAAGAGAAGGAATTACAAATGTTCAAAGAAGTAGTAGGCTGATCAGTGATCAGTGTCAGCCATGTTCACTGTCTGAGAGAAGTTACCTGAGCACCTCAAAAATGATACTTATAGTTCCAGTCGAAACCCATCATTTGTTTATGAAAATTGTATTGGTGTGGACAAACTTGACAAAGTGTCTGACCTGTCATACAGACAGCAGCGTGTGTCAGAACTTCAGAACCTCATGTTATTATTGAGCACTGACACATGTGATGTGGAGAGGAGGGTGCTAGTGAACCCCAGTGCACCAGTGAACCCCAGTACACCAGTGCACCAGTGAACCTCAATGCACCAGTGAACTCCAGTGCACCAGATAAATCCATTTCTGCTCCAGTGAAACCAGTAACCAGACCCATAATGGTCCTCATGCTGAGGAGCCCAGGCATGCTGTTGGACTGATAAATCTGTCAGAGTTTATATGCGAATGATGGATTCCTCTTCACGGTCTGTCGGTCTGGCTGGCATGTTTACAGGATGCCATTAGTGGTGCAGGGGTGTGTGATGGGTGAGTGCAGCAGGCTGTTTCAGCCTGTCTTTCAGACTGCTGGGTTCCTGCCTGAAGGGGGTTCTGTCTGTTCTGAGCAGAGCAGGTTTGCGGTTG
The DNA here is from genome assembly GCA_025802075.1 of Tenebrosternarchus preto. Lineage (NCBI taxonomy): Eukaryota > Metazoa > Chordata > Actinopteri > Gymnotiformes > Apteronotidae > Tenebrosternarchus > Tenebrosternarchus preto. Next base: position 2,981,852 of record JAOYMR010000011.1, read on the forward strand.
AGCTGTCAGACTCGTATCATCTTGAGACCCTCTTTAATGCTGATGCTACTTCCTGCGATTGCGAAGAGAAATCAAACACGGCTTTTCCCGCCTGATACTCATCACGGAGGCACATGTTCAGTTAACTGGAGCTTCCTGCAGGTGGATGCCATAGGCTGGTTACTGAAGGACTCTCAGAGCACATGACCTGTTGCATTCCCCCCCCCCACACACACACACACATGCTCATGTTGTCCTACATGCACATGTGCTTTTTTAAGGGACAGCTGGTCTCCTGCCTCAAATCGGGCAACATCTTGACTGTTCACCATAGAAACGCACGCATCACCGTAGAAACAGAGACGGCACTCACGCGTGTTCCTTCACAAATGCCCACCGGCCCCAGACAAACCACCCAGAACCAGAACTCTGGAGCTGTAAGAAAATAAACATTTTTTCACTGCCCGGAGGGTGAGAGAGTTACTCTGAGGGATTTTTACAGCACGTCTGAGCCTTTGTTCTGGCGAAGTGCTCATGAAGCCCAAGGCCACGGTGTCACACCTCCTCTTCTACCCATAAACAGTTCTGCACTGTCAGACGCTGCACTAAATACCCAGAGCTCACGGGTGAGTGGAGCGTGGATGGGGGAGGGG
>JAOYMR010000011.1:2982583-2993714 GCA_025802075.1 Tenebrosternarchus preto
TGGCAGGACCCATGATCTTTCTAAAGATCTGGGGGGGGGGGAGTTGGTTGGAGGTGGGAGAGGAGCTGGTACAACTTTGCATCACTGCTCCAGAGAGGAGTACACACACACACACACACACACACGCACACACACCTTATGCACTATTTCTGTTAGTCTCTTGCAACGACTCACTGCCTTGCATTAAAAAAAGGTATAAAACTGTTTAATTATCTGAAACGTGTTCTTTGAAAAGTCACTTTTCCAGTGCTGGACAGTGAAATTTGCTTTGCGGGCTTTAGGCTGTGTAAAAACATGTGGTAAGCCATGTGGAATGTTTGAAATGACTCCCAGATGTGGCCAGCAGCCAGCATTAACCCCCCAGGTCCTGCAGTTGAGAAACTGGACCCAGAGCTGGGCCTTTGGGACACATCTGGACACAGATAAAAAAAAATAATAAAATAATAAAAAAAAAAAAACGACTGAGACTCACAAGGGCTGGAAGATCGTATCTGTGCCCTTTTGCACGACGCTGAATGCTTATTGTGTGCAGTATTTAAGAAAAGTCTCCAGTATTCCGTGAAGTTGCCTGTGAATATCAGTTTGTGTAAGAATGTAATAACTGTGACATGGACCAGGCGTTGCTATAGTTTCCGAAAGCTCCCTGACATCCATAAGTATCACTTTAGCTTCTCTCTTTTTCACACGTCACACTTACACATTCACCTCGCAGCGCTGTTGCATTAAATTGCACATGCAAACCAAATGAGTTGTTTGAGGAAACCTAATACTCCCCTGCCAACAGGAGACAAACCCATATGTACTGGAGTTCTCAGCACATATCGCAGCTTGTCCTAGAGTCTTCACACGTTGTTGTTGTTGTTAACTTTATGACAAGTTAGTTAAGCTTTACTGTTGTGGCAGCCATTTTATGAGCACACTAACACGCCTGTGGATGTTTATTGGAGTGGCAACACCTTTAATATATAGGTATCAAAGGCAGGGTACACAGTGCCTTTGAAAGGAGACGGAGGAAGTCACGTGTTTACAAACCTACTGTCTGAGAGGGCAGGAACAGAGAAATGGTTGATATCCTTTTGAGAAATGAACTCGAGTGCCCTTCTCTGTCTCTTTCCCTCTCTCTCCCTCCTTCTCTCTCTCTCCCTCTCTCTCCCTCTCTCTCTCTCTCTCCCTCTCTCTCTCTCTCTCTCTCTCTCTCTCTCACTCACACACAGATTTCAATTCCCCCGTCCTTTCATAAAGTTTTCTCTGCCTTTCTGTCTGTCTGCCTGCCTGCCTGGGTTGTTAGGCCTCCTGATAACAATACACAGGGAAGAGGGAAGGAGGAAAGTGCCTGTGGGACTGTGGGTGGATGGAACCGCCCATAGGGAAGAACGGAGGAGAAAACAGATCAGGCAGAAAAGGAGTCCTGCTCAGCTCCTACCTGCTCCAGAGACTTTCAGCTCCACCACGTTTTTAGGTGGTGTTTGTTTATTTGTTTTCAAGTTTTCGAAAGTACTGCGGAAGGTGTTCGTGTCCTGGTGTGTGTCCACCGATAACCACACCTTCCTGAATGCGTTCGTTCAGCTACCTATTGTGATATGGGCATCTAACCCTTACACCCCCGGCCCAAACAACACACTACTTGAGACCATATTCCCAACAGTATCTATGATGTAAAAGTCATTAGATAAGACTTTTAATGTGAATGCACTTGTACTGCAATAAACTCCATTACAAATGGCAGCTACAAGGAAGGGCAGATTTAGAACAAGCCAAATGCTGAACTGGCGAAGGTCTGGACCTGCAGGAGAGGAGCAGCAAGCAGGTGGTGAGTGAACTGTTACTTACATCCCTCCTAAAGCTGGTGTCTTCATCCAGGAGCCAGCTGTATGTCAAAAAGTGGTGATAGGTTTCTCTTTCCCTTACTCTCTCTCTCTCTCATTCATTCTCTCTTTCTCTCGTTCTCTCTCTCTCTCTCTCTCTCTCTCTCTCTCTCGTTCTCTCTCTCTCTCTCATTCTCTCTCTCTCTCTCTCTCTCTCTCTCTCACTGTCACTCTCTCCCTCACTCTCTCTTTATCTCTCTCATTCTCTCTCTTTCTCTCATTCTCTCTCTTTCTTTTCTTCTCTCATTCTCTTTTTCTTCTTCTGAAAACATTTGATCTTAGTTGTTGTTGTTGTGAATGTTTGGAGAGTCCCCTCATCAGTGCTGAAGCGTTGGAAGCTTTGTTGCTGAGCTGAGCGGGTCGGTCCGGCCCGCTGGGTTTCGGTTCTCATGCCAGTGTGCTTCGTGTTTTTTTTCCTTTGTTATCCTTGTTATAGATCTGTTACCAAGGTTCTTCAGCATCCTCAGCATCATCTGCCCTCCCCATGTACCGCTGTGCTCTTTGGTTTTCAGGAAGTATGATGTCAGGTGATTTTTACAAATAGCTTTTTACTAGCACCTCCAATTTAATAATTATTTTTAGCAGGATATATAACAAAACAGTTTGCAGTTCATTTAGATTTTTAATATATTTTTAAAAACTAACAATAGAACAGAACTATGTAAGATGTAATTCAGGATGAGATGTCAGACATTCTGTACCAAATCTTTAGACTTTCACACAGGCCAGTCCTCCTCTCTACATCCTGTCCTCATCGTCAGGAAAGTCTTGCCCTTTGTCAAATTAAGACCACATACATCAGACCACATCTACACATCAGACCACAAACATCAGACCACAAACATCAGACCACAAACATCAGACCACATACATCAGACCACATCTACACATCAGACCACATCTACACATCAGACCACATACATCAGACCACATCTACACATCAGACCACATACATCAGACCACATCTACACATCAGACCACATCTACACATCAGAGTATATTCTAAATGTAACTATGACTCAGGCAAATCTGTATTTTTTTCTTCTTCAAAACGGTAAATTGCAAAATAGCAATTTTATAGCAATACATTTCTAAAAGCAGAATTGTTTATTAGTGCAATGTAGGTTTAAATAATCAAAAACTCAATTCCTTTATGCAAAAGCATTATTTAGTATAGGAGGTAACCTTGGTAACCTTGGAACAGGTCAGCAGTACAGTTTCAGTTTCCATATATTTCAAATATTTATTTCATTGGGCTTTGATATTGTACATCCATCATATGCAGTATCATATGATTATGTAATAATCCCATATATAATATAAAAGTGCTTTCATAACTGGATCACAGTTTCATTCCCCAAACTGAATGAGGAGTAGATTATAGAAACTTAATGGTTATTTTGTCAAATGTCAAATGGTTATTTTGTGTTGTTACATTCAGACCCATAAAAGCTCTAGAGCTCAGCGTTAAACTGGAATGTTCAAATCACTGCATCCATTTTGATTTTATATTTGAATTTATATTTGAATAAAAAAAAAAAAACTGCAGTTAACTGCTAACATTTAAAACATTCCAGTTTACTCTCACAGTGTCAGGCAGTAGCCCTGCCAGATAACTGTCAACCCAGAATCCTGACTGGGAATACCTGCTCCGTGTGGAAGTGAGTCGTGTTCTCCAGGAAGAGAAGCGAAGGTGGCTTGGATCCCCCTCGTGCCTGAACGAGGGCGAGCAGAGAGCTGGCAAGGAGCAGGAGGAGGAGAAGAATGTGGAGCTGGAACGCCTCGCTGGCAGTCCCTCGCTGGCAGTCCCTCGCTGGGTTATTTATCGACCGCCGCATGTGTCGGCCTTACAGCTGCGGGTGGAACGATCGCTACCAGCTGAGGGTTGGCTCGAGAGCTTCCGCCTCTGCCAACATCCAGATTTGTGTTTCCTCCGTGGGACTGGCGTAGGTTTATGTGTGTCTGGTGTGGACGGTGTGGGGCTGGTTTGGGGCTGATTGGAGACTGGTGCAGAGATGCTGCCTGTTGGGGCTGGCTGTGTGACTGGTGTGAGCGGTGTGAGGTTGTCGTGGGGCCTGTTGCCGTGGGGCCTGTTGCCGCGTGGCCCGCTCGGCCGATCTATCTCCTTAGAAGAACTGTAGCGACTCCAGGAACAGCTGGATGAGAGATGCAAGCTGACTGAAGAAAAGGCCTAGACTCAGTCCCAACCAGCGTCCCGTGAGAACCAGCGTTCTGCTCGGTCTGGAATGCAGGAAACACTTCAGCAGGAACGTATGAACTGATGAAGCTTCTCATTGCCTCCTTGCATGTCTGTTTTGTTATATCGGTTTCGTTGTTCACTTTCTCCTCTACTGACCTACATGTATTGATTTTATACTATGATGGATATTGTGGAGTCCATGCTCAAAACCAACAGTCCCCAAACTTGTAAGATAATTAAGTAAATTTTACTTGTTGATTCCTCTTATTGACAAAATTTCAAGATCTCACCATAGATGATCTCACCATAGGCTCCAGTGAAACAACATCAGTGTGGGTTTGAAGTTTTTTCAGGGTGGATTTTAGGACAGAAGGTACAGGGTCGGTTCATCCTGAAAATGTGCCAGTGTCCTGGGCCATCAATGGACCCTTTCAGTGTGGGGGGGAGGGGCCAGGCGGGGCCGGGTTTGCTGGGTGGCTGTGGCTGATGAGCAGCCCTCATAGCTTGATGGTTTGTCCCGCAGGCAGACGCGAGAGCAGGAGACGCCGCCAGACTTCTTCTACTTCTCCGATTTTGAGAGGCACAATGCAGAGATCGCTGCCTATCACCTGGACAGGTATATGCTCGTCACCTGACTCTATCACCTGGACAGGTACATGCTCGTCACCTGACTCCATTAATGTCAGCCACTGAGGTGAAGAAAATTATGTGTGTGTGATATAGAGCTGGAGGTGTGTGACTGTGTGTGATAGTAAACTGACGGAAGGTCTCAGTGTAACTGTAACGAAACAGCAAAGCCCACAGAGGCCCTGATTGTGTGTAAACACACAATCAGTCCAAGACTCTGGGCTGATATACATACAATGTCCAAGAAATGTGAGAGGAACAGTTATTGTGTGACAGTTAGTCATGGGTTTCTGTAAATGCTGTGCTATTGCTGTTCTAGTAACTGAAGGTTCATTCGAGAGGGATTTTCACAGTTAATCAGCTTTACACAGTCACAGAGATCAGTTACTTACAGCTTTAACTCCTCGTGTCATGGTTACATTCTACTACATAAGTGTGAGTGAGATGTGGAGCTGCTCTGTCCAGTGTGTGGTGCTTGAACAGTGCAGGTGTGAGCTCAGCGGGAATGTGCTGGTCACTAACCCTGAACCCTGAACCCTGGACCCTGGACCCACATGGGCCTCCTCTCCTCTCCTCTCTGGCCCTGGACAGCCTCCCCTTAGTGCACACAGGCATGTGTGTGGGAAGTGAGAGGAAACCAAGCGCACGAAAAAAACACCGCCCGACTAAAAAAACACCGCCCGACTAAAAATACACCCATCTGGGTTTGGCCCTCGAGCCTTATACTCTACACCGTATGATTTTAGGCGGTGGGGACAGAGAGCGATGGATGAGCGAGTGCCCTCTAGTGGCCATTATGGAGACTGAGTTGTCAGCTGTGCTCACACCTCCCGCAGAGCCGGAAGCCGGATCCTGTCCGAGATCGGCCACCCACTGCTGCCTCTGCTGACGGGACCCAGCAATTAGCAGCTTCCTGCCTGTTCAGCGAGTCCAATAGACGTTCTCACAGGACAGGATTAAAGGTGCTGCGTCAGCTGAACGATCCTGGGAACGAGCAACACGAGACTGTAATGAGCACGGGTGTGTGCAGTGAATGGCCGTGCACGTGCGCGGTGAACGCTCGTGCGCGTGCGCGGTGAACGCTCGTGCGCGTGCGCGGTGAACGCTCGTGCACGTGTGCGGTGAATGGAATTAGCTGAAGTTGCTCTGCCGTCACACAATGATCTTAGACGTGATCATGTCTGTGAGACGTTCTGTGAAGCTTGGATGTGGTGCAGCTACACCTCTGATCCTGCTTTAAAACTGCTTTAAAACTCAAACAATTATTTCTTTCTCAGGAGTAGGTGTTCTCTTTATTTGTTAATAAGGTTCCAACTTCTTCATGTGCTTGGGCCTTTCATAAACACCCAGGAGAATAAACAGTATGATTAGAGCTCCCTCTGCTGTTCGCATTAAGCAACAACACCCTTTTCTCATGAATAACACTTCCCTGGTGTAAGAGTTTAGGTATCTTTGATCCAGGATCAGTGCTAAAATTGCAATAAAGCATTTTGAAGTGTTTTAATAATTATCTGTGGCAGGTAAGCCGTGTGTTATGATAAATCTTCTTTCATTTTGCATCGCGCACAAAATATCTGCAAACACTTTTTAAAGAGCTTTCCAAAAAGGCTTTGCCTTTAAGGCACCTCAACATGCTGTTGTTAACTGAATAAGAGCCTTTTATTTGAAAACAGTTACATGTTGTTCTTTGGACTTTAATGTATGCGCGTTGTTTTATTCTGTGAATTCTCTCATGTGTACCAGAGTCCTGGACTTCCGCCGGGTTCCTCCCGCTGCTGGGAGGCTGGTGAATATCACCAAAGAAATCAGGGACGTGACACGAGACAAGAAGCTGTGGAAAACCTTCTTCATCTCTCCAGGTGTTTAGCCTTCATCTCCCTCCGTAAGGAGCAGGAAGGAGATCTCCCTGCGTGGCCTTCGCCTCCTGTAGCTCCTCCTCTCCTCTCAGACCCCGCCCCCTTTGTTTTCAAATCTGACCTCATCTCAACTCAGGGACTGATTCATTGTTTTGTGTCTTTTGTTTGTTGATCTCCAACAGCCAGTTGTAACATCTTTTTTTTGCAAGTCATGCTGTCTGCACATTTAGCCAAAACTGGATCATTGTTGGCTTTATATCTCCAGGCATATTCCCATCAGTAAACTGATAGCACAGCGCACAGGGACGTTAGCAGATGGTGCTGTTGTTTTGGGCAGGAATCCTTTGGCAGATTGCTTTATCAGTTCTCAAGCAGCAACTTTAACCCCCCCAATCCAAGTGAAGACTATGTGATCTGGTATCCCCTGTGTGAACACCAGGTGGTGCTGTTGGATTGGGTTCCTGCTGCAAATGTGCTAGTGTCTTATTTAATATTAATCTGCCCCAAGACAACACAATGTATCCTGTGCTGTGTAGCCAAGTCGAGCTCAGAGAACTCAATGTATTTCTTTATATGTTGTCCTGACCTGCCAACGACGTTTCCTAAATCCCCACCCCCCTCCTTTCATTTTTTTCCCCTTGCAGCCAATAATATCTGTTTCTATGGCGAGTGCTCGTACTACTGCTCCACTGAGCACGCTCTGTGCGGAAAACCCGACCAGATCGAGGGCTCGCTGGCGGCCTTCCTGCCAGACCTGACACTCGCCAAGCGCAAGACCTGGAGGAACCCCTGGAGACGCTCCTACCACAAACGCAAGAAAGCAGAGTGCGCACTCCTCCACATATACACACTCCCTCTACACACACACACTACACACACACCACACACACTCCCTCTACACACACACACACACACACACACATACACTCCCTCTACACACACACATACACACACACGCCACACATACACTCCCTCTACACACACACACACACACACATCACACATACACTCCCTCTACACACACACACCACTCATACACTCCCTCTACACACACACACACCACACATACACTCCACACACACATTTTATTTTTCATTTTTGTACATAGGGTCTAGATAAGACTTTTTTTGGAGAGGCTCTGGTTGACCTTATTGTGCCACTCAGTGAAGTTCAGTTGAGGAAGTGTTTGCTTTAGTATTTAAACACAAGTCTGAATTCCCCTTGAGATGTCAGTTTTGTGTATGTGATGAGGCATACAGAGAGGGAGGAAGGGAAAAGGCTGCTTCATTATGCTGCACAGCCACCAGGTGTCAGAGATGAGTAACAGTGGAGCGAGTGCAGGCCAAGCAGTTGCAATGAGCAACCAGTGCCACAAGAGGAGCTGTTGCCCTGCTGAATGGAAGCGCTCGCATGACATTTATTCTCAGCAGCTGAGTGGATCGTCCTTTATGTTCTCTGGTTACAGTAATTCACAGACTCTCTTTCCCTTTTCAGAAAAGGAGATTCTCATCCATTTCATAGAGAGGATGTTAGTCCTTTTGTCTGAGTAATGAGTTATCCGCATATGTGCGTGTGTGTGTGTGTGTGTGTGTGTGTGTGTGTGTGTGTGTGTGTGCTCTCAGATGGGAGGTGGATCCAGACTACTGTGAGGAAGTGAAGCAGACTCCTCCATATGACAGCGGCACTCGACTTCTGGACATCATGGATATGACCATCTTTGACTTCCTCATGGGTGAGATGATCGTGGTCCTGATCGGCTACTCTGAGCCGTCCTGCACGTCCTGCACGTCCTGGGCGTGACTAACACTGCCGTCTACTGACCCCTCGGCCAATCAGAGCGTTCTGTTTTTTCCCGTTTCTTACAGGGAACATGGATCGACATCATTATGAGACATTCGAGAAGTTTGGAAATGATACATTCATCATTCACCTCGACAACGGAAGAGGGTGAGATGGATGTGCTTCTGTTTTCTTTGGTTTCAGAAAGTATTCAGTGCTAATTTTATGTCATTTATGTATAATTGTTTATTTATTTATGAAAAATGTTATAGAGCTGATTTGTTAAATTAAAACATTCTCTTTCCAGGTTTGGCAAACATTCCCATGATGAAGTTTCCATTCTGGCACCATTGAGTCAGTGCTGCAGGTCAGTCATGGGCCTTCTCTCCTTCTCTCCTTCTCTCCTTTTATCCTTCTCTCCTTCTATCCTTCTCTCCTTTTATCCTTTTATCCTTCTCTCCTTTTATCCTTCTCTCCTTCTATCCTTCTCTCCTTCTATCCTTCTCTCCTTTTATCCTTTTATCCTTTTATCCTTTTATCCTTCTCTCCTTCTATCCTTCTATCCTTTTATCCTTCTCTCCTTCTATCCTTCTCTCCTTCTATCCTTTTATCCTTCTCTCCTTCTCTCCTTTTATCCTTTTATCCTTCTCTCCTTCTTCTCTTCTTCTCTTCTTTGGTTTAATGTTTTATTTAAATCGTTGTGATCTCTTTTGCTGTTCATTTGTTTTGAAAGACTTTAGAATTCATGACAGGTTTTCCAAGACAGTGTCTTGTTCCTGACAAGCAATGCTTACAGTGAAACTGTAATGACAGACCAGTTCAAGTAATACCTGGTAAAATATAAAAAAATAATTTGAAAGTGTTTGGCTTTAAATGGTATTGTTTCAAGCCATGTGTTGTGGCAGTTTTGTTATGATTTAAAAGATCTGACCTAAACAGATTTGTTCCAGTAATGAATAAACTAACATAAAGACATTAAATTAACATAAAGAAATTACAAAAGACCAGTGGTGCCAGCGAGGTGAAGCTCACACCGGTTCAACATATCACTTCATGCCAGGACACCAGTGCATTACAGTGTTTGTGTGTTGTGCTAACCGTGAGCCCGTTCTCCCTCCACTCTCCACCCACACAGGGTGAAGCGCTCCACTCACTTGCGCCTGCAGCTGCTGGCCAGGGAGGAGTACAAGCTGAGCGTTGTGATGGAGGAGTCTCTCCGGAGGGACGCGCTGACCCCCATCCTCATCAGGCCACACCTGGAGGCCATGGACCGCCGGCTGCGTTTGGTGCTACAGGTCCTGGCCGACTGCATCGAGAAGGAGGGCTACGTCAGCGTGGTGGAGGATGACCTGGCCCCGGAGAGCACGCCTGCACCCCCAGCCCCGCAGAGGTAGTAGGCTGCACCGACCTCTAACGTCCCACGACAGGAGCTCTCGCTGACGCGCTTCTGAACTCAGTGAATTCCAAAAAGACGGTTTCCTCGGACCAGTGGGGCGCGTGAGAAACACAGACATGTAGACGTGAGAAACAAACACATAGACGAGATGCTCAGCGCTGAAGATGTGGTCCGAACACGTGGACTTGAGCTTCTTTAACTCTTGATGGAACGGGTGAGAAAAAAGAGAAACTGCATTAATTGTGTTTGTTTTGGTAATGACAATAAACCCTGGGAGGAGTGCAGGTCAGCTCTAACACATGGATGTTGCTAGGCGCCCGGGCATTATTTATTGAGTTTCATATTTATTTTCAAGTAAAGTGATTTGCCAGCTACACGTCAACACAGGCAGCACAGCAAGGATTCTGTAGCAAGAACTCAAACTGCAGTATTTGTGATAGCATTTAGAAAAGTGACTGTTTTGTGTATTAAAGACATTCCTGATATTTTGGATTCAACAGAATCTCACATAAATAATATAAACAAAGTCATGAGAACACAAATCCCTTTATTCACCTGAAATATTTTTTTAGAAATGTAATCATTTAATATTAGAGGCATTGCCTAAATTGTGAATATTTTGTATGTTTATTTATAGGTCAACATGAGTTAACATAAACCACATACAGTAAATTAACTCCCCTGCAAGCATTAGAGGTAAATACTTTAATGGTAAATAGAATCATTTTGCCTTCAGCTTTTGAACATACAGAAACAGGTGAGATTTTTGGTGAAAAAGGGTGTACCCACAGTTGATCCGACATTCACCAGAACTTCTCCAGTTTCACCAGAGCTTCTCCAGTTATGAGAACCAGCTTGGACATGTCAGTGGGCTATGACTGTTTGTTTAGAACATGCAGTACATTGATACCCAACAGTGTCCATCAAGATGATCCTCAGAAATCCCCAGGTTTAAGGAGTTGAACTCACTGGAAATAAAACAGTGAGAGCATCAGTCACCAGCATGTGGAGTGAATGAAGGTGAACAGCAGTTTGGAGGTGACTCTCTGGTTAGGGTTAGTGCTAGGATAGGATTAGGTTAAGGCTAATTTAGGGTTAGGGTTGGGGTTAATCCTAGAGGACAGGGTTAGTTTAGGGTTGGGGTTAATCCTAGCTAATCGGGTTAGGTTAGGGTTAAATCTAGAGAACAGATTAGAGTTGGGTTAAGGTTAACCCTAGATTATTAGGGTTAGGTTAGGTTGGGTTAGGGTTAACCCTAAAGGACAGATTAGGTTTAGTTTAGGGATAGGTTAGGGTTACTTTAGGTTTAGCGTTAGGTTAGGGCTTGGGTTAACTCTAGAGGACAGGGTTAGGGTTAACTCTAGAGGACAGGGTTAGGTTAGGGTTAACTCTAGAGGACAGGGTTAGG
>JAOYMR010000011.1:3002120-3024033 GCA_025802075.1 Tenebrosternarchus preto
GAGCCTGGACCCTCCTCAACAGAGCCTGGGCCCTCTTCAACAGAGCCTGGGCCCTCTTCAACAGAGCCTGGGCCCTCCTCAACAGAGCCTGGGCCCTCCTCAACAGAGCCTGGACCCTCCTCAACAGAGCCTGGACCCTCCTCAACAGAGCCTGGGCCCTCTTCAACAGAGCCTGGGCCCTCTTCAACAGAGCCTGGGCCCTCTTCAACAGAGCCTGGACTGTCCTGCTCCTGAACAGTTTCTGCAGTAATCAAGATTGTTGAACTGCTCATACTCACAGATGGACACATATGCAGCTGAAGAAATGTGCCACTCATAAAACATGGAAATGTATAAGTTTTTGTTTTTTCTCGTTGCTTTTCAAGAATTTAATCTAATCTGAACTGATCCTAGGTCAGACACACCAGTACTGGTGATCATTTAAAACAGTCTGAGAAACTGTAAATACTTGAATTTAAAATGGAAGTGATGTTTAAATGAAGCGAGGTGCAGCCTCTCAACGATGGAAGTGAACAAAAGCTAAACAAACAGCCGACTCAAGGAAATCAATCACACACTGAAATCTGGAAGAGAGGAAAATGAAAAGTGCAGTTGTTTGCATTCATTCACTCAGTTGTTTTACTGTCCCAATACTGACATTCTGAATCAAAAGAAATCCGAACTCATTCCTGTATTCTCAAAACGTGGTTTACAATGCCAACCGTATTCAATCTGGAAAACATGCATGTAGTGTAGAAGCTGAGTGTTTCATATAATATAAAATATAAAACATGCATGTAGTGTAGAAGCTGAGTGTTTCATATAATCCCAATTATATCCAGTAAGCGAAACTTGAACATAATTGAATTGCCCCACCAAGTTAGTGCTCTTAAATATATTCATATCACTACATCATCTGATACCATTTCCCTACCAGTATCCTTAAGGTAGATACAACGGATTCAAAAAGTGTTCAGTAGTTTAAAAAAAAAAAAAAAAAAAAACTTGTATGAATGAAAATAGGCACCTTAAAAGCTAGTCTGGAATATCAGTGTAATTTCAGCATACAAACTACTGACAGCCTTTTGTAGTATAAGGTTTAATAGTGTTCAAAAAACTATTTTAATAATATTGATTTTTTTTTCCTTCAGTTCCCTAAAAATGATGACTTATTTCTTCACTGAGTAAAGATCTCCTGTTTCTATCTGGAAACTGGAGTCTTCCACAAATGTTGCACAGATCCCACCAAGTCTGACATACAATAAATCCCAAATCACCTTAGTTATTCAGAACTCAAGTAAAAGCAGACCATAGCATCTCTGTAACTGCTGCAAGTCGGTGTGAACGGCTGGAATTAGAGGTTCTTCCTGTTCTAGTTACCATCTTTGCCAGTTTAACGGTGACAACCTGCAGACAGAGGCTGTGTCCAGCATGCGCCCGACAAACACTAGAACATCACCACGAGACAGCAGGGAACCAAACCCCTTTTGCTTCTTACCTGAGGAAAAAAACCTCTTCCCTTTACTAGACTGTAAACCAAACACATCAGGATGACATTTCTACAAAACGTCACCATCAAGCGATCAGTTCAATGGGCGCACCGTGTCAGGACAATGGTTCAGTACATAACCATCTATTATAAGGACAGAACAGCAGCTGTACTTAGTACTGAACTGTTCATCTCAGCAATAACCTCTGTCCCTGTATTCCCCATCCATTTTTTTCTAGTGTTTACAAACATCAGCGTGAATCCTCTGGATACACACACTTACATCTACACACTGTAGTACTGACTCTGCTATTAAACGAATCACTAAAGTTTGTTCAGGTTAAACATTTGGTCCAGTAAAATGGCCCAGTGGTCGTTTAACTGCGAGTCGTGTGTCAGAAAAGCATGATCCAGATCTAAAGGAACACATTCAGCTGGCAGAGCAAAGTTTAAATGTGCAAACATGTGAGTACTAAACCCTAAATTCATGTTAGTCACCTTTGCCTTCTTTAACTAAAAGGACATCTGTTCATTAAGGCAAATCCATTTCATTCCCTAGTAACCACAGTAAGGTTCACATCATTCCTGCAGTAGCTGTGTAAGGGGAAATCCCATTTAAAGGGAAAATCCCATTTAAAGTGCCTTGCAGTCATCATCAGGTTTCAATGAACTCCATTTACTCCAGCTCTCTCGTTATAAACTCCATTTACTCCAGCTCTCTCGTTATAAACTCCATTTACTCCAGCTCTCTCGTTATAAACTCCATTTACTCCAGCTGTGTTATGAACTCCATTTACTCCAGCTGTGTTATGAACTCCATTTACTCCAGCTGTGTTATGAACTCCATTTACTCCAGCTCTCTTGGAATAGGCAGCACTTAACCAAATGACAGCTATGATTTGCACTTGAACAAAAGCTCTGTTTACACAACCTAAAAGATGAAGAACTGTTTCAGTGCAAATTATACTAAAATATACATATTAACATTTGATTTCTTTGTGATTCTCAAAGCTTTACAGGTAAAATGATTGTGTGGCCCCGTGTTCCTCTGTATCATTCTCTCACTCAGATCACCAGATCACCAGATCCCCTCCGTTAGTTTCTACTCCATCCTTTCTCACTCCTTCCTACGAGGTAAAAAAAAAAAAACCCAAACACAACACACACAGCACAGTATTCAGGTAGACGAAGACTAATCACCAAACATCCTCGTGTATGTACTGAATGTCACACAAGCACGATTCACACTACGCATATAAAAGAAACAAGACAACGCAAGCCTTTAAAAAAACAAAAACAATAATAATGACAACCCCTAATCACCCCTGGTTTTCCTGTTCTCGTACTCCATAACATGAAGTGAAAGCTGCTGAACAACAGATTCTTTCTGAAATAACAACAAAAGATGACATCTTCCCTCTGGTACTAAAACCTTCAGGTAAATTACAATACATCAGACGTACACAGCTAAAACATTGCAAGATCAACCCATCTTACAGAAGTTTGTTTTGTAGAGGTATTAGTGGCATTTACCCACTGCAAACCTTTGAGCTGTGCTTACAACAGCTCAACAACACAGTGGCTGTCACTAAATATCCAGTTCTTGAACCTCAGGACAACTGGAAAAAGAAAACAACCTCTTCAGCTTTCTTTAAAGATTTTGGAAGCAAAGGGGGAAAAACACATTTGAGAAAGTGGTAAAAGGGGGATTGTGTGGCTACTGTGAGCATAACAAAAGATCCTGGCAGGGTAAACCCAACTGTCACCATGTGCTTCACTGTGTTCATGAGGGATACCAGTGGTCTCACACACAACGGGGTTGTTTTTGAGGCTGAGGGATTTACACAAATAACAACTCTGCAGCGTATGAAGACGTCCACCTTTAGGGTACCTTCAAAAAAACAAACCAAACCAAACCACACAAAGCCAGTCTGTTTACATCCAAGAACACAAATCACATATGAAGCAGCAGCTGTAGTGTTGATGGTGTAGTGATATAGGAAGCAGAGGACGGGGGGGGGGCGGGGGAGTGTGGATGAGCACAGAGGGGCTGCGTGGGCACACTGATGAGACTGACGCTCCGCCTACATGGCAAACAGCGCGTCCTCAGGCTGGTCTGCCTTTTTACCAGCATTTACAGAGGAGCTTGCTGTAGTGGCAGGGTCACCACTTGGGGGCACCGGGAGGGTAGGAACCATGTCGGCTGCTTTAGCCCTTTCCTCCAAAAACTTATCAAACTCTGAGAGAGAGAGAGAGAGAGAGAGAGAGAGAGAGAGAGAGAGAGAGGGATTTGATGTACAGTCTATGGAATGACATTTTTTCAATTAAACATCACAGTCACATGAACTGAACGTTTGCTAGGGTTCAGCTGTGAAGGATCTGTAAAATACACCCCGGCTACTACACAACCAACAGAGTTATACCTTCACTTGTGACTCCCTCATCTCCTTCATCTCCTTTCTGTTAAAAACAAGCAGAAAAAGACAGTAAGAAGAACTCAGAGGGACTGGAGGAAAGGAGCTCAGCTTTCTGAGAGCACAGCAAACTATAACAGAGTGGTAATATAAACCGAGCATTTTCAGAAAAACAAATGTTTTATACTGTTCAGAATTCCACCCCACATCCAGTTCAAACAGCACCTCCAGTGCAGGTTATTCAGGATGCAAAGAAGGAAGTCAAGGAAGGTTACAACAGAGATTAAAATGTGAAAACAAAAACTAAAATAAGTGACTGAGTTAGAATATACCTGGAAATTAAGAGCAAGATTTAATCCATAGAGAAAGAGACCATTCAAGGAGAGCTTTTAGTAGGACACAAGCTGTCCAAAAGAAGATGCCACTCAACACGGTTGTTTAGTTAAGAAATAAAGAGCAGGATGCTGTTAACCCAGATTTCTTTTCAAGAAAAGTTGTTCTGCAGCATCTAACATCCAAGAAGCAAAACAAGGTTATAAGAATCAAGTCTCACCACGTCTGTACACAGCCACTCCTCAATGTCATCCATGACAGAGGACTGGGCAACACAAACCTTCGGACCAAAGCCACAGTAAGAAACCAAACAAAATGATAGTCAACGGATTATGTAAATTCCTTAAAAAAAAAAAAGAAAAAAAAAAAGAGCAAGACGTGGCTCCAAATGAACACACACACACACACACACACACACACACACACACACACAAGCAGAGCTGCATGGAGAGGACAGGCAGGGGTTGGGTAAGGCCCCCAGCATGTTCACATCCATAGAAACCAGCAGCCAGGAAATAAAGACAAACACAGAGGCTCGACCACGATGAACATTTTAAAGATAAAGTGCCAGCAAGCTACCTGCTAACATGACACCATGAGCACACTTTATACTGTCACTACACCCACACTGGCTCTTTGTATTTGACTGAACACTAAAGCAATAGAAACCCACACACAGACAGACCCCTCACCTCTACAGAAACCCACACACAGACAGACCCCTCACCTCCACAGAAACCCACACACAGACAGACCCCTCACCTCCACAGAAACCCACACACAGACAGACCCTCATCTCAACAGAAGTGACACACTCACCCCTCCAGAGACATTTTGTCTGAGATCAAGTGTAGGAGGAGTGCCCCTCACAGCCTGTGGTGGGTCCAACGGTGGACTAGAATTTGTGTAAAGAACAAAAGGGCAATGTGCTACTGTGTAAGATGACAATGATATGAATTACATTTATTTTTAGTACAAACAGACACAAACACTATATTTACTTTGTGTATAAGGCAAAACTAACACTTAACATCTTTTACCATGACCAATAACAGTAAAAATGACACCAATAAAAACCCTTGTATACTGTTCTGAACATTTACTATTATTATAATAGTAAATTATTGTACATAAGGAGCTCTTGAACCAAGGCGGTAATTATAATTAGTAATAATTATTATAATAATTATAATTATAATTAGCAGTAATTATAAGCAGATCCTACTTCTTGCGAAGGTCAGACATGGTGTTGGTTCTAGCCTGGGCAAACATGTCAAAGTCGTCCTGCGGCTGGAGGTTATTCAGAGAGCTCAGCGTGCCGCTAACGTTGTCCGCGCCCACATCTGAAAGACAAGCCGCCATCAAAGAACAGCAACGGCTACCGCTAGCATGAGTGCGAAGGGAGGAGCGGGGGGCCACTCACCCAGGCCGGCCAGCCTGGAGGACAGCGTGGCAGGGGAGGCAGGCCGGGCGGGGCCCACGGAGGAGGGCAGGGCGGAGGGGGGAGTGGCTCCGACGCGAGGGCTGACCACGGCCGGGGATCCGGGGCCGAGGTCAATCAGATTATCCTCTGTGGCTTCGCTCAGGACCTGCAGGCACACAACTGTTTCACATGCACCAGCATAAAACCTGCTAACCCCAGCGCCCAGGGAAACAGCGGCAAAGTGCAGGTTGCCTTCTTACACCGAATCAGAGGCCAGTTTAGTAAAGCCCTTCTGTTCCACAGAAAGATTAGTGCTGAAGGTAAGATTAAGATTAAGATTAGACAGAACTGGCCCCGAACATCAGAATAAAAGAGCAACTGCAATAAGCAAATAAATTAGGTGCTTTATTCAATTAAAACGCTGTCTAGTCTTGAGCACTATAAACTTACAACCCATCTACATATGCAGCATGATCCCATCCCATTAGAAGCAGTCAATCTACAAATAAGGGAGTTGTTAATAAAATAAAATAAAAATTAAATTAAAATTCACTAATTTCACCAACCCACAGTAGAAATACATGACAAGAATATGCCAATAATTCTCCCTAATCACAAGTTTGACAGGAGCTGGTGAGATAAGTGCAGAACGGGGTCCATCTGACCAAAAACTTAAAAAAAAAACATGTTGAGGAATAATGGAAATTTGAAGGCATTTTGGAGTGTCCAAATGGAGGTAATGAACCTGTTGCTTGACGTTTACTGACAAACAGCTCAAACAAATGGGCCAAAAGTTTTAGAGCAAGAACTTCATTTCAGGATCGTGAGGCCTGAACCTGCTTTTCTCCCTCTGCATACGTGGCCGAGTCAGGACGGGGGAGGAGAACACCGGCCTCGGATCGTTCAAACACAAGCAAACAGAAGCTACACAGCATGCCAAAATGCAACGTGAAATGTTGAGAAACCCAAGATAACTGCCCCATGGTAATGTCGACGTATGATCAAGTGAGGTGTATACTTGCCTCTCTCAGCTAGCAATTTGAAACAAGAAAAAATAAATGAACAACAGAACAGAAAGACACCATAATGTCAGCATGCTGGGGTCAGGGTCAGGGTCAGGGTTAGGGTCACGGTTAGGGTTAGGGTCACAACACTGTTCCATGAAACTGAAGGACAAGCAGCATGACCCAGAGCCACAGACTTCCTGTGACCTCGTAAGGTTTCATGTACAAAGGTGAAGAGCCTGTGTATATGGAGTGACCCTTTACAAACAAGTACTCTTCTACCAACACAGTGCAACTTACCCCGTTATTGACTCCATGAGCAGCTCGACCGGATCGAAATCTCTCATATCTAAATGCGGCAAAAGTATCCATTAATGATACAAGCAGACTTCGGAAAAAGTCAACTTTAGAGGCCAGGCAGGAGGAAATACCTCTCATATCGCAGAAAGATGTTGTTGAGGTCGTCGTTGGCGTGCAGGAGCTCCTCTGTGACCTCCTCGTTGGACACACGGGAGATGAGCTCCACTACTCTCTGCTGCATAGCACGACACGTCCTGTTCAGCTCCTGACCAGCACACACAGGACTATGAGCACACAGCAGTGACGAGCACAACGACGACAGACCAGCTCACAGGGCCATCAAACATGATCTTTTGTATGGATTAAACTCTTTGGGGGGAACAAGAAACACGTGTTGGAAAACCTTGCAAAATTATTTCCACGCATTCCAAAGGCTGTACAGAGACAAGAAAACAAACAAAACAAAACAAACACAAAAACAAACAAACAAGACGCAGAGTCACTGACCTGCAGGAGCTCGTGGTCAGACGGGTCCTCCTGGCCAGGAACCATTTCCGTCAGCATCTCCGACATTACTTTAGTGTTCCCACGCACAATATCCAGCTCACTGCGCAGCCTGCAAATCTGATGACCACATGTTCAGAGGTGAACAGCGGGTCAGACCCACACCACCACCATCTAAGCACATGTAATAAGGTGGCAGAGCGGTGCCGTGTGAAAGGGAAGCAGGTTACCTGCTCCGGAGTGGGGTTGATGGGTCCAGCCATGTGCAGGTTTGGGATCTGGGGGGGTGTGGGGGCCAGGGGAGCGGAGTAGGCAGGGATGGGGGCGGGGACAGAGATGGGGGCGGGGACAGGGAGGCTCTGAGCTTTAGGCTGGGATGGAGCGTAGGGTTTAGTATCTCCCTCAGGAGCCCCCTGCAACTGATCACAGCGACAGACTTTGAGTACGGGCCGAGCACAGAGCATCTGTAAGAGCATCAAAACGGCCTCTTCAGCGAGGAGACAGCGAGCCCAATGCCAGTGTGCCTTACCCGCTGAGGAGTGTGTATCGGCGATAACGTCTCCAGGTCTGACCTGGGGAACTCTAGACCCTTCCTCTTCATCTCCTCATAGACGTGGACCACACCAGTCAAGTCTGGACTGCTCCTGAAGGCATCTGCCCATGCCTGAGTGAGTGTCAACACACATCACTGTTACTGGACAGAATTCAATTACTGACATAGTAGAAAGAAAGAAAAAAAAAGAAGGGAAAAAAGGTGAGGTTTCGTAGTACTAAAATGCAGGGAAAAGACACACAATAAAACATCCTGATAAAGAACAATACCAGCAGCAGTAACATCACTACACAATTGTAATCCTAAAAATCATAAGAGGAATACAAAGACAGACGATGCTTATAAATTCTAAAGATACAGTTAAACAACATTTCATTGACAAAACTCCTCTTTGCTTAAAAATAAAGAAAACATGCTATACTTATGCCATTATGTTATGTAAGAATCTTTATAAAGCTTTCAGAGCTGCAGTTCTATAAACGGTATGTAGGCTGTGAGGGAGGCAGGCAGGCTGCAGTGGGACACCTGAGTAGCTAGAGGTAACCGGATCACACTCATTGGTTTGGCCCAGCACTACTAGCACACAGTGCTGTCCAGTTCCCCTTGACTAGCGGGCTTCTCATTACCCAGCAGCTCAATAGGCCATCCTTCTCCTCTTCCCACAAGACTTTTCGATTGTCATGTTTCTAGCCATGTTTTCACTCTCCTCACAGTTCAGGAAGGTTTGAACATGCCTGTATAAGCGCCAGAACTTTGTCTTGCACTATGGCAGGAGGGTTGTTTTTTGGAGAAATGACCTTAACCAAGACGCCATCGATAAAGTCCCGGTTGGTGATGAGAGCATGGAACCGATAACCACAGTTCTTCACACACGTTTCAAGGACCTGCGATTATGAAGGATGAGACAAATGTAAAACAGAGGAATCTGTTTATGTAAAACAACAGTGAGATCAGAAAAGAAATTACTGATAACATTTATTTACTGATAAGATTTTAGGTATGTGCTTACCGTCAATGTCAGCATCACTTCCCTGTAATTCTTATTACCATTGAGTCTCTTTTTAAAAGCTCTTATTGCATCCTTAGGCCTGTGATCAGAAAGAATAAATTAGCTATTGGACAGTTTTATGGTTATAGCGAGTTGGAACCACACCATAGTATATCATTCTATAGTATAATAGTATAGTAACAATACACTTTTACTATAGTGTACTATCCTTTAACTGCTGGGTTGCTCAGCTATACATTCTTTTCCTCTGTTACATATGTGCAATATATAACCACTGACTTACTGGGTACAGACATGACAGACACCATTTATGGTGGGCAATTTATTTTATGTTGCCATTACACAATAAAGGGCATTTTTCGGGTGAAAGAAAAATTTAACAAATTATATCTTGTATGGTTACAACAACTGCTCAAACCCCACAAATGACCTTAACCGTATCTCATGAAACCTCACAAATGACTTTAACCGTATCTCATGAAACCTCACAAATGACTTTAACCGTATCTCATGAAAACACTTTTTACATTTGGTAACAGGGACACACAAATCTTGGCAATGCAGATTTACACATCAATAAAAAAGTGCTGAGAAGCCGCTCAGTTATTTCTCACCCATCTTCCGTTTCGTTGATGATGTCACATATCTCCATATTTAAAGTCCAGTCTTCACTTTGTAATGAACCATCTGTAGCTTTTTCTTTAAAAATACAAATGAACAAATATTATAAAATACTACAAACGCCTGCAAAACCTATTATTTCTGTTATTCGTGTACGTTAATGTAACTGAAGCAGACACTCCCATGAACAGGTAGCTAACTCGCTAGCTAATCACCATTTCAGAAAACGTACCACAGTTTTGTAGTTACTGTACCGTGTATCACGTAAGCGCTGCGATACAAGTAATACTTATGTAAAAGTAAAAAACAATAGTAGCTGAACATAGCTGTCTGTGATGTTAGCTGTGTAAATACTTAGCATGCTAAATACATTAGCAGCTAGCTAGTTACATTTAATCACAGTCTGGCATGCAAGTAACTGGAAAACTACCAGAAATTCAAAAGCTGCACATTCCTCTTCTATTTTAAAGCTGTTATTCTAATCAAGACGGTTGATTGGCATCTATTATGAATTACACCTAACGTTATCAATCTTCTGTAGGATTTAACGAGAAACCTAAACTGTTCGAAATTAAAAATAAATTCTGCTAACTGTCTAGTTAGCCAAGTAGCTAACTAGCAATATAGCTAGCTACCAAGCAGTTGACAGGTTTTTTTGCTGGCTTGTCACCAACACAATCTAGTTTACAAACATACAGGAAACCTGTTAGTTAAAACGAATGAAAATACTTTATTTCATTATTTATGACAAATTAAAACAACGATGTTAGAATTAGCAACATAGCTAGTTAGCTACTAACTGACTAGCAAAGAGCATACTTAGCTAGGTAGAGAACAATGATGACTGACCAGTAAAGTCTTATTATAAAAGTAAACCAAACAGGATTAAGTAGTTCATTATTATTTAAAACATACCAATGCACTGTCCCACCGGAGTACTATATGGATTTCCCAGTAAGAACTCCATTTTGTTAACAATCCCATCGACTACTAGTGAATTAGACAGTAAACATTCAATGCGCTCCACCCAAATAGTCCCATTGGAGGGTGTGAGGATGGACTTCACTCTTATTGGTCGAACTTGCTGTCACTCTCAAGAAAGTCGTTTAAATAGGTTAAGGGAAAACCATCAGCTGGCAGAGATGTCTAAGAAACATTTCAGATTTATTAAAGAATGTTATATATGACACCACGACCTTGATTTATTTTAAATAACACTAATTAATCCCTTAGCCACACGTAATGATGACTTTGGTTTGAGACTTTATCTGATTGATGTTTTCAGTATCTGACAGAGTGTGGCTGAAGCACAGTAAAGACTGGGAAAATAATGTACGTCAGCTAACAACACAATCCTTGAAAAGCAAGTCAGTAATTAAGGTCACTCAGTCACAGGCATAGTTTATTTAATGTTGCACAATTGTGCGATAAGACAATCCACAATGACAACCACTTAAAGAAGTGCAGCTAAAAAAGAGGAAATGCATTAGCTAGCTACCATTGTCTCCATCAGATGTGTTTGTATAAGCAGATTACACAAATCATAATCAGAGATAATGTAGTTAGTAACTTATAACAAGCTCTAGACCACTTAAGGAGTTCTACAAATGTTTTAAATGCAGGCTCAGACAAGAGTGGGACTTCGTCACCACAGCTATGGCCTTTTTACAAAAAGCAGGATTTAAAGGCACAGGTCCAGGTCATTGACACTTTTCCTTGTCTGCTCTTTATTATTCTGCATTTGCCCTTAGCCACTGGCCTGTTCAGTCTTGCAGGAGTTTGTTTTTCACCGTGGAACTCTCGGAGGACAGGTGCACAAACAGGGCCCCTGCTGCAGTGCGGGACCGCAGTTCGTACCTGTCATAGTCATGAGCCCATTCAACATTTCCCCAGCGCTGGATCTAGAAGAGAACACACAATCACACAGGTCACTGATGGGTGCAGCTTGGAGGTGCACGCTCCTGTGCACCAAAATGGCCATTCCATGTTTTTCTGTACAGACTTGCAGAAAGATGCCAAGATGGAGAGAACAGGTCAGCAGAAAACAGCAAAGTGATGAAAGATCCCTTAAGCATTTTTAGAACACCCATTATGATGTCATAAAGCCCCTTATGATGTCAAAGCCTTTTTAGAATTCATAAAGCCTATTATGAAGTCATGAAGCCCATTATGAATGGCATCCGGCTGACTGTACCTGGTATTCCTCCTCCAGTTGGGAGAGAAGAACTGCCTGCTCTACGGTCAGATGTCTGTCAATCAGGCCAAAGGAAAGGACCACTGACTTCAGCTGGGTGATCACATACTCAAGCCCTGCAGAAAGATTTAAATATTCAATGCATTTCTCAAAGATATTTTTGAAAGAACATTTTCATTTAATAAAAACATTCTGTAATCAATGTGCAAATCCTCATGTAGGGATTTAGTGAATATAAATGTTTGCTTGGACAGTTCATACATTCATTTAACTGGCATTGGAGTGCACGAATGAAAACATATCGGTTTTCCAAAAAAAATATTCCAAACAAAAACAGATCTGACAATGAATGTTGTTAAAACTCAACATATGAATCACACTCATCTGTACCTGTCAAAGACCAGAAGTTATAAGAATTTAGGTGCTGGCGAAATGTTTCCTTAGTCTCCTCTGGGATTTTGGGACCCATTATACTAGAGGATGAACCAATTACAACATTGTACCTACAGACATAAATACTGATTAGCCATACTGCATTAAGTCACACATACTCAGCACATAAAAAACACTTAATAACAGAGAAAGTTGTACCTTTTTTCAATCCAATGCATGACAGGGTCCCATTCATTATTCTGAAGTTCTATGAGTCCTGGAGGTTCTTCTACTCTGTAACTTTAAGAACACAGAGGGCTAGTAACATGTGAGTAATGTGTGTGTATTATATAATATTACAGATGAGTAACTGCAGTGTATTGTAGTAGGACAGTATAATCATTTAAAAATGTAGTGAAGTACACAAGGTTTCAAAATAAACATGGATGTTTCATATATATATTTGTTATTAAGTGTGTTTTATATATATATAAATATATATAATATATATATCCTGATATATATATATATGTATATATATCAGGATGTTTCCTGAACTTAAATGATTATTTTTTGCTGTTGTTGGCCTTGCAGTGAAATAACAGAAGAGCACATGCAAGTTTTTTGGCCATCAAATGCTCTTCAACATACCAAACAGTGTCTGTGTCTAGATATTTTAGTGCAGCAGAGATCATCTGGTCCTTGTTACGCTGAGTTGGATTATCAATGGCAGTGTTACACAGCGTGGTCTGTAGGAAGAACAAAAAAAAAAGTGTCAAATCACACAGCGAACACCACAATTATTTCTGTAAGACAGTCAGTTCTTTGCCAGAGATATTTAGATCATCACACCAGATGCATTGTGTAGAACTTAAGTGTATCCTTCTGTGAATCCCATTCTGTTGCAACAGCGATGGCAAGTGCCTCATTGGGTAGAGTGAAGAGTTTACCCCCAGGGGTCTTCAGCTTTCGCCTATCAAGGTTAATTTCAAACCGGCCGCCTGTAGATGAAAATAGTGAACGTTCGTTCACTACACTGTTCAAGGCACACACGATCTAAGAGGTCAAAAGCGTTCCTTCTTAACAAAATACTAAATGTAATTAAAGGCAAGAGATAGCTAATAAACACTTACCTTCACATTGAGAGATAGTCACATCCTCGTAAAATTTCTTACGCTCTGTGGAAGGCAATACTGCTCAGATATTATGATCGTGCAAACCGATATACCGCTTCAAAAACAACAGTCTGGTAGCTCATATATTATGGTCATCATACCTTTAGTAGCGCTGCTATATTTAGTTTTTTGCACGTGTGTTGATGAACTAGAAATCTCCAACTGACGACCAGCGAGAGATAAAAAAGCCCGACTAAAATGCCGATGATATTTACACAATTTGTGTAACATTGCGAATGTGTCGCAAATCACCTGGATGACAAAAAAACAAACGTAGCTGACGAACCTAGCTAAGTTAATTCAGTATTAAATGCTAGCTAGCTACGGTAGCTAATGATTACAATCCGAAAAGCAACGGGAAAATCAGACAAAGGGGTTAACGGCTATTTACACCATTCTCAAATAAGTGATATGACTTTAGTTTCTTTACCACAACAGCATGTCTGAATAGCACCGAAACTTAAAATGTAATTAAGTCCTAAAGAAAATCCCTGCCGTACAAGTTCGTATCGTACCCTGACCTTTTTCTCATTCATTTGTGAAAAATGAACCTTTATTCTGTAGCCATGTTGTTTTTCAAAATAATAGTCCCATTTTGGTATTTTTTTTAAGGAATTGAATGCAGTGTCACCAGGTGGCGCCACAATGTTTCCATGAATCACACGATCTCGTGCGTAACGTCGGTCACGTAGTGGCACTCACGTTTTGAATGATTATGAAAGATGTTTCTTTCAGCGGGATGTTCAACACTGGACCATTAATTTATTGATCTCCAGAAATAATATTGGATTAGCATGTAAGACCATTGCCAGTCCTCCTACTGAC
Source organism: Tenebrosternarchus preto (assembly GCA_025802075.1). NCBI lineage: Eukaryota > Metazoa > Chordata > Actinopteri > Gymnotiformes > Apteronotidae > Tenebrosternarchus > Tenebrosternarchus preto. The sequence continues at coordinate 3,016,316 of JAOYMR010000011.1, forward strand.
ACACCTAATAAAACAATTCGTTCTTGTTACACAAAATAAAATAATGTCAATAATATAAAATTATAATAAATCTAAATGGATTCTTCTCAAGTTTTATTTATAATGTCTGATATCAGAATAGAGTGTTGATTATCTCTTGTTTTCTGTTAGATTCATGTTTTACAATAATGAGAAAAAAAGCTTCAGTCACTTGTTTTTTGTCATAAACAGCCTATAAAATGTAATCTTATATTTGAAATATACTAATAAAATATCAAGTCATGTTTTTACAACAACACAATGAGACATTTACAGTGTCATTTATCAATTTACAGAACAAATATCAATTTGCAAATATCAATAAGCAATTACTCACATAAGTATGTAACATTACTGAAACATAACTGTCTTTTCTCAGGTATCTTGTAATAAATGTCAGTGAATGGATCCTTAACACAAGATAGATGTATCTGCCCAACATAATTTTGTCATATCTTGGTTCAGACGAAATGGATATACCAGAGCCTAATAGCAGCATTTAAAATTTGAATTTGGTATAATCTGTAGAGTTAATTTTTTTAATGCTTTTTGAAGTTAGCTTGAAACAGAATGGCATCACAAAAGTTTAAACTTTCAGAACAGCAAAGAGAGAATCCCATTTAGAAACTTACATAAAGAGACTAAAAAGACTTACATTCTGATAGTCATATCAATAAAATAACACTATTCATTATACAGTCCATTTAGCAGGAATTTACCTCATGAACTAATACTTCAGATTTGTGACAATGGAAGCCAAATTGAATTCTCTTGTAGTGGATCACTCTGTTTCTCTTGTAGTGGATCATTCTGTTTCTCTTGTAGTGGATCACTCTGTTTCTCTTGTAGTGAATCACTCTCAGGATCACTTTGTGTCTTCTTCACAATGGCTCATTATGTGAAAATCAGATATCTTTCTGGAACTTTCCAAATACCCTAATCCACTACAAATTGCTTTATTTTATACAGTGTGGACGGTCAAACTCAAATGAATTCAGTTCCTTTCAACAAGGAGAGCATTTCAATTTAACTAATATAATTTTGTAATCTTTAAGTTTTTTCTTAGAGTGACTTGTGAATAAGATTCACAAGTAATAAATGCATGATTTCCCTACAATAATTATAAGTCATGTTATTATGATATAGAATTTATGATGACACTATGGTGATAAATTATACGATTAATAAATTATGCTTACACTGTGATTATGAATGACTTATTGTGCCATGAGAAGACAGTGAGGGCCACATATTTTGTTGATCAGTAACCACACTTGCTTTCTTCCATTTCACCTCCAGTTGTGAATTCTTCTTCTGGAGATGTCAGTTGCCACTAGCTGTTGAATGACCTCACAACTCGCGAGGACTCCAAACCTGGTTGTTTATGGGCTGTTGGACAAGCTAAAACTGGGGCTGACACACCACACCACTGTTAACCACAGAGCAACGTTTCCCTAAACCTCATTCTTACACGATTTGGCTTATGAGGGCTGATCATCATAAGGAAAGTCAGTGTGTAGCTGGATTTAGTTATAAATTACAGACTACAATATTTCTGATATATGATATATTTTAATAAATTTGTTTGTTTAATAGTTTGAGTAAGATTTGGACATGTTTTATTCAAGCATGTGTATCCTTGAATAAAGAAATAAAGACCATTGAACTAAATAACAAATAGACACACTGTATGTTACTTACGTGACGTAATTGTTTTAAAACCTGTAATACAAGTCAAATGATTCATATGTGTACATTAATGTTTTGTAGACAGTTCTGAGTAATAACACTGAAGCTTCCTGTAAGAAGGTGAGTACTTCCTTTTTGTTATATAATGTGATATTACAAGGTTCCTTTTCCTCTACTAAGGCTGTTCCTGATTCACAAATGCTGGCTTGTTGTGGTTATGTGTATTGTACAATGTTATATGTATTGTACAATGTTATGTGTATTGTACAATGTTATGTGTATTGTACAATGTTATATTGTACAATATTATGTGTATTGTACAATGTTATATTGTACAACGTTATATGTATTGTACAATGTTATATGTATTGTACAATGTTATGTGTATTGTACAATGTTATGTGTAAAACAAAAGCTTTCTTTTTACATCTAGGCATTACTTGTAAATTAATGCTATAATTATCATTCTGGTGACCTGGAAAGGACCTCTTATCTCATTGAAATCTCAGTTAAATGTATCAGGATGGTGAAAAAAGATTTTGTACCTCAGTGTTGGTGAACAGGCTGTTGCTCTGGTAACCACATGGATCCTATTGGCTCTTTCTGTTTTGTTTGCCCTGGCTTCAGTCAGTCAGCATTGTGAAGTGGGTGATCTAATCTTAAGGAGTGTATCAGTTAAAACCTACAGGAAAGAAGCTTGCAGAGATATTTCTGGACATGTTTTTGCTGTAGCAGTGACTGTTAGATAGTGAAAAAAAACATCAAAGAAAATAGTTCTTCCTGCTTCGCCTGAAGAGATGACATGTCATTTTCAGTAACCTTTTGAGAGATGGTATGTCATTTTCAGTAATCTTTTGAGAGAGGCACAAAGACATGGCTATTTGCAAAAGCTGATCTTGTCTGGTGAAAAAAACAATCTCAGTGATTAAATCTATCATGGAATTTAAACCATGTGCAAATACGCCAGGTAGCGCATGCCATGTGTCTTCGAGTTCAGGAGTATGACAGTTTAAGACGAGCTAAGGGCGAACACTTAAGGTGATTTTGCAACAGATCAATGTTGTAAAGTAATACATTTTTACAAAATTATGACCAGTTACAGTACTAGGGAACCAGAGTGCTTCAAAAACAATCCTACATGACCCAATAAATTTATGTTTTCTGTTACTTCCTAACTACAGGTCCTGGATCAGTTACTCCCTGTCCTAACTACAGGTCCTGGATCAGGTACTCCCTGTCCAAACTACAGGTCCTGGATCAGTTACTCTCTGTCCTAACTACAGGTCCTGGATCAAGTACTCCCTGTCCAAACTACAGGTCCTGGATCAAGTACTCCCTGTCCAAACTACAGGTCCTGGATCTGTTTTGCAATCTGTTTTTTTTTTTTTCAGTAGATGAAAATGAAAAAAAAAAACTAATGACACTGTTGGCCCTGATATGAAAAACTGGTCAGGTGATGTAAAATGGTGGTAATGGAAGAATATGTGAAATCGATTATCTGTGAAATAAATGATTTCTACTGTACTTCTCTTTTTCTACATTGGGAATTGCATTTCTCAGACTGAATTCTCCAAATTAAAAGCATTTCTCTTTCATGATGTCTGTCTTAGAAGGCAATGGCATTTTAAAAACATGCAACGTGCTGGAACAATCACACATTTAATCTGTTATTTTATACAGGTGTTGAATGAAGCCTTTAAACTTCTGCTCAATGTTGTTGTTCTGGAGTCGCAGACAGACTGGTGAAGGAGGAGACACAGAAAAGACATTTTATCAAAAATACTATCTCCATAAATATGATCTCCATAAATATGATTTGTATGGCATTTCAAACCAAACAGATCATGTTAAATTTTTTTCCAGCTAAAATTTCATCCGTAATTCCTAAAACCTTAAGATAAGTGTATAAATATAGTTTTGGAATTAAGTAATTCAATGTTGCTATTTATCTGATGATGGATTCTCTCACATATGATATTTTTTCTTGTTCATGCTGGTCTCAGACAGACTGATGGACATAAAGGAACATAAACAACAAGAGTCAGAAAATGAAACGTGCAGAATCCTTTGAGACTGCATGTGAATTTCTTATGAAATGTGATTTTACCATTTAAGTCTTAAAGATAATGAAACAGTTTTATTTGATGGACAGCGCACATCATTATACAGCAAATGCCTGACAGGGTGCTGGAGTCACGGAACAAACAGGTAGCAAACAGATTTATAAAATAAACCGAGACAAATTTAAATAAATTTACCAAGCAAACAGCAAAACAAAGAAAGCACAGCAAAGTTTCCCAGGAAACCAGGAGAGCCTGGAACCTGGAACCTGGAACCTGGCAGTAGGATGCAGGATTGGAAGCACAACATTCCTCTTGAATCACCCTTTTTTCCTCTGTAATGTAGTGAGCCTAGGGAGAGTCCAGAGGTGTAAATGCTGTTATAAAGGTAATCGAGGGCACTGTCTTTGTCCATAGTGGATAACATCCACTAAGAAAATAATTAGAAAGGAGTCTTAAACTCTTATGTTGATTTTTCAAACACATGACATGCATATGGTGTCCCTGACACTGTTACCGAGCCACAGTATGAGTCTCAAAAATTCTGGTACTGAGCTTGGTGTACATAGTTCTGGCACTGAGCTTGGTGTACATAGTTCTGGCACTGAGCTTGGTGTACATAGTTCTGGCAGTTACGTGTTTATCATTTGTCACAGAAGCAGGATTTTGATTTGGAGTTTCAGGGAGTGGATCATTTTATCATTGTCATAAGTGAAAGAAATGACACTCCTTCCTAACAATTACAGTTGGTGTTTCAGTAATTGTTTCATCTTGCTGTTGACAGGCAATAGTATATGACATCAGTGCTATAAAAAACAATAGCTATGCTAAAGAATATATTTACTATTCTGCTATGGGCAAAGCTATAGTCGTCCTTTGCAGTGGATAGTTAAACTCCAGATAGTTAAACTCCAGATAGTTAAACTCCAGTGCCATAAAAAAAACTATAGACATGTAACAAATGTTTATGGTAATTATTTAAAAAAAAATGTCCTAAAAGGAGTAGCAGGGGTTTACATTAGGAGCAGAGATGAGACAGGTGAGCAGCGTCTCCGGAGATGAGACAGGTGAGCAATGTCTCCAGAGGTGAGACAGGTGAGCAGCGTATCCGGAGATGAGACAGGTGAGCAGCGTCTCCGGAGGTGAGACAGGTGAGCAGCGTCTCCGGAGGTGAGACAGGTGAGCAGCGTCTCCAGTAAGGTGGTTGTACAGTGCAGGAGGAGTCATGGTGGAGGGTGTGACACTCAAAGAGTAGGAAACTCACAGACAGATTGGTTCACTGACTGATGTTAAAAAATCACCCAGGTCTCTTGTTCACTTTCCCTGTAAAGAGTACGATGTCAAATATCTTGTTACACGTAACGTAATCTCAATAGTATATAGATAAATAATGCATACATTAATAAACAGAAGAAAAAAATGTTCATTTTTAAATAAAAATTTTTAAAAAGTTTACTTTTTTCCTGTTTTCCAGCCTAAGCCTCAGGCAGCCAGAAGGCCCACATTATTACTCAGATGAGTTACAGTCTGCAAGTTTAATTAGCTCACACTTACTCACATACATCCAATGGCCACGATAAACAGTGGCTTTCACATCATATGCAATTGTAGATATTTATATGTAATAATAAGTCTTTTGTTTATTGCTGAAAAAGTAAAGAATTATTCATAGAAAATATGCGGTACTATTACGGTTTAATAAATAAAACCAATGCCACATGTACACAGTTGACCTGAAGGTTATTGCTCTACAGTACTATTGACTGTCCTGTCCAGTACTATTGACAGTCCTGTCCGGTACTATTGACTGTCCTGTCCGGTACTATTGACAGTCCTGTCCAGTACTATTGACTGTCCTGTCCGGTACTATTGACTGTCCTGTGCAGTACTATTGACAGTCCTGTCCAGTACTTTTGACTGTCCTGTCTGGGATGTTACTAAAATGTATCATAAACATAGACTGTTGTTTCAGCTCAGATTCCACTAATGAAAGGGTTATCTTGCCTTTTACTGAGAGAGTTTCATTTCCTTCTTTGATGAGGCAGATAATACCTTGTTAACCTCAGCTGGTTATCTGCCCTTTCTGTCTGTCTCTCATGTAAACATTTTTAACAATGACCTCTTTGACTGTAGAGAATACTGTAGCCAGCAATGTTAGCACTAATGTGACTGAATCTTCTCCAGTAACTCTATGTACTTTCTCATTCACATTTATCCATCCTCCATTCTTCAGCTGTCAGAATCTGGATGCAGATGTTTCTTATAAAAAGGTCTGTGCTGAGTGACAGGACAGAAAACATTACTGTCATCACAGCCATATAATATGCTTAAAAATGTGGCTGTGTTCGGATCTGTGCCAAAGCATTGCAAAGACTAATGCCATTGTTGGGTAAGACTGAAAACACAGTAAGTTTTCAATCAACAATAGAAAATGTCAGTGTGGACTGTCCTAGGAAGGGGAAACAGTCCTTCACATAATACATGATCCCCAAATACACAGAGAAAACTTAAGAAAGGATGAGCTGTAGTCTGGGATGGCACAAGTGCACTGGGCAGTGAAAAGAGACCCTTCACGGCCAGAAAGGCAGTGGGCAGCTCTCCCACAACACCACCCCCACCCCCCAGCCCCCGTCTATGAGCAGAGAGAACCTGGGCAGTGCCAGTGACTGATGCCAGCCAAGAGGAACCTGCAGATGTAGCCTGGCAGAGGAGCAGGTGGGGCACAGGCGCTGTGGCAGGAGAACAGTGGGGCAGGATACCTGCTCCTCACACTAATGCTGCTGCAGCTCTTACCTGGGAGAAAATGTAGCAGAGTTCTGATTCATTTATCTTCCTAAATTAACTCTGAGGGGATTAACTGATTTTTTTGTAGGGGGGAAGGGCATAGATTCCAGGTCAAACCCTGTTGAGTTTGTTGTTCACAAGTTGACTCTTGACAAGAAGGATTTGCTCATTTAATCTGTAAAATCTGCAGAAAACTCAATTCTTGGCTGGTTACAACTGTCTGTTCTTAGGTGTTTAAAATGTGTCTTTACCAGCTCATACTTGTCAGGACTCTGTTGTTACCAGTTTTGAGAAAAGCAGGTGAAAGCATTTTTATTTAAATTAGCATTATATTATTTGATATTTTTGTTCTTATGATTCCTTTATTATTATTTAAAACATATTCATTTTATTTGTTTTGATTTTATTTTATTATTTTGTATTCATTTTAATTCATTTTTTAATGTTTTTATTTGTAATTTATTATTTTACGTACATGGTTTAGATTTTTTTAAAGCACATTGAATCGAATTTTAATGCATTATACTTTTTTTCTCTTTTCTTGACCTTATGCCTGTGACAGGGCTGTGAGGGAGGAAGGAGCAGGAGGGGAGGGTGGCAGAGGCACGTCTTTACTCTCCATAATAAACAAAAACGATACACAAAGCTCTAATACAAAGAGCGCAAAGAATAAACACAAAGTCTTTAGACTGGAGCGTTTGAGCAGAAGTCCTCCAGTGAGGCGCGTTGTGGCTTCACTGGGCAGCACTGGTGGACTGGACCTGTGGGGTTCACTGGGCAGCACTGGTGGACTGGACCTGTGGGGTTCACTGGGCAGCACTGGTGGACTGGACCTGTGGGGTTCATGTACATTTACAGTTATGGCATTTGGCAGATGCTTTTATCCAAATCGACTTACAATTGTGACTGAATACATCTTGAGCAGTTGAGGGTTAAGGGCTTTTGCTCAGGGGACCAACAGTGGCAACTTGGCAGAGGTGGGGTTTGAACCTCTGGTATTCTACACTGGTAGAATACACTGTTAGAATACTACACTGGTAGAATACTACACTGGTAGAATACACTGTTAGAATACTACACTGTTAGAATACTACACTGGTAGAATACACTGTTAGAATACTACACTGGTAGAATACTACACTGGTAGAATACACTGTTAGAATACTA
>JAOYMR010000011.1:3036998-3057594 GCA_025802075.1 Tenebrosternarchus preto
ACGTCTGCTTTTGTTGTTATATCATGAAGAGTGTTGTGGTTAAGGACGATCTTGTCGTTAGCTGTAGCAGCTCGCTAATTAGCTTAGCTAGTTTCCTTATTCAGTTTCCTCCGTTTACAGTTGACAGCTATGAAAACGCACAATTGTCTACAGTAGCAAATAATCCCAAGTCGTGCTACTCGCTAAAATGCTACTAGCAGTGGTTTGTCTGTTGCACTAAGGGTTGTTGTTTTCAGTTCTTTATAGGTGAGACGTTGGGCGAATAATAGAAAGTTAACATGAATGTAAACCAAGGTACAGTTGGGAGCGATCCGGTTATCCTCGCCACTGCTGGGTACGACCACACTGTGCGGTTTTGGCAGGCACATAGTGGGATTTGCACAAGAACTGTTCAGCACCAGGACTCCGTATCCTTTTAGTTGATAAATGTGTGGGTGCAGAGACATGTGAGCTGCATTTGTGCGCAAGGGTTGTGCATACCAAAGCCAAAGTGTGTCACTACTTACATTTGTGTTACAATGTACTCTTAATAACAAGGAACGAAGAAAAGGATGCTTAAATCATACTAAGCAGAGAATGCCTTAACTCCAACACCAGCAGGTGAATTCTTTAGAAGTTACACCTGACAGAAGTATGATTGCAGCAGCTGGTATGTTATAATACACAGACAAATATAAACGTATTGTTAGTATTTCCATGCCTTATTATTATTAGTTTGTACTCTTTTTCTAATATAATTTTCAATTTTTACTTTTTCTGTTTTCAGGTTATCAGCATATACGCATGTATGATCTAAACTCGAATAATCCAAACCCAGTAATCAACTATGATGGTGTTAGCAAAAATATTACATCTGTGGGGTTCCATGAAGACGGGAGGTGGATGTACACTGGAGGAGAGGACTGCATGGCACGTATCTGGGACCTCAGGTGCTAAATAACTCCCACAATTTAATGTCTGAAATATTTTTTTGACTTGAAATAGACTTCAAAAAGCATGTAATATTTCTTGTATTTATTCAGGTCCAGAAATCTGCAGTGTCAAAGGATATTTCAGGTTAATGCACCAATAAACTGTGTCTGCCTTCATCCCAACCAAGTAAGAGGTTTAGAATGAACTTCATGCTTCTGTTAATACATTTCATTCAATTGCTGATTTGTTTCCATTTCTTAATTCTTTCCTCTAGAGGGAGTTAAAGGGTTAAGCACATGTATATTATATATTTATTTTTATTTATTTATTTTTAATTTTTTATTGCAAGAACAAATGTAAGAACACAGAATGAACAATAACCTGAATTACAAACAACAAAACATCATCAAGTACAGAAAATAATACTACAATCATATGTCTCCATTTTCGTATTAAGACATCAACAAAAACAACGTATCCCCATCAACAAACCCACAAAATGATATAGATAATAATAATAAAATAATAATAAAACAAAAATAAAAGAATAAGATCAAGTCAAGTCAATTTTATTTATATAGCGCTTTTTACAACACATGTTGTCACAAAGCCGCTTTACAAATATATGGGTCCAGATCCCTTATGAGCAAGCCAGGGGCGACAGTGGCGAGGAAAGATAAGATAAAATAAGACTAAGAGAAGGAGGTACTCAATCTGCTCATAGAGAACTTAAAGATGCGATATATGAAAGAAAAGGGCGCCATTTGTCATAGAAAGAAGCAGTATGGCCATTAAAAGATGCCAAATTTTTTTCCATTTTTAATGACTATCATGTCTGTAAGCCAAACTGAGATCAGAGGGGGTTTGGAAGACCTTCCACAAACAAAGGATGCAGCGTCTCGCCATTAGTGACGTAAAAACCAACACCCCGGACTGCATGGCAGACAAATTAGGGAAATTTAGAGAAAATCCAAATATAGCGAGAGAAGCATCTGGGACAATATTTAAACCAGTGACCTTAGAGAGGTAATCAAAATAATTGGTCCAAAATGTAGACAATGTTGGACAAAGATAAAACATATGACTTGAGTCACAAGGGGAAGCGCCACATGGGTTACAACAATCATTTACTGATAATGGATAGAATTTAGATAATTGTGATTTAGAACGGTGCACCCTGTGCAAAATCTTGAATTGCTGAAACTGAAGTCTGACACAGGGCGCATATGTGCATATGGTTTTAATTGCTCCAATCCATAAGTCATCTGTAATACTAATCCCTAACTCTCGCTCCCATGCATGCCTAGTCCTAAGGGACGTAACTTCAGTAAATGCCATGAAGCACATGTATATTATTGTTTTTTCTTCCTTCTCTAAGGCTGAGTTATTTGTTGGGGATCAGAGTGGCGTGATCCACATCTGGGATCTTAAAACAGACCATAATGAGCAGCTCATTCCAGAACCAGAGGTGTCAGTGAACTCTGTGCACATTGATCCAGATGCTAGCTACATGGCTGCGGTCAATAGCTCTGTAAGTAGTTCTTCCACTTGTGCTGAACCACACTGGGATTTTTCCCTCTCACATGCACTTAAGTAGCTTGGAATCTACTATTTGAATGCTGTCTGTTGTTTTCTTCCACAGGGTAACTGTTATGTCTGGAATCTGGCTGGAGGAATCGGTGATGAAGTGACACAGCTAATTCCCAAGACTAAAATCCCTGCTCACAAGCGCTATTCTTTGCGCTGCAAATTTAGTCCTGACTCCACGTAAGTTGATCCTAAATAAGAACATAGAAAATCATATAATTGTTTGTCCCGCTGATTTCCTGCTGCCACCAGTATATTGCAATTCCGTTTCACCTGTAGATTGCTGGCCACCTGCTCTGCTGACCAGACATGTAAAATCTGGAGAACTTCCAACTTCTCCCTGATGACAGAGCTGAGCATTAAGAGCAACAACCCTGGTGAGACGTCTCGCGGCTGGATGTGGGACTGCGCTTTCTCTGGAGACTCCCAGTACATTGTCACAGGTGAGCATGTGGACGGGCAGATCTCAGAACCCAATATCTCTTGTTATATGACTCCCATTCTGGGAACAAATCTGTTGTACCATGCATTTGAAAAGATCTCAATAGCTACACCCTCCCCACATTAGTTATGTACATTATATAGTTATTTCAATATTTACATAACTGCTCTACTACTAAAGTAGGTATTTACATAACTGATTTAACTGTGTAAGTACCTAACACACTTATTTGCTACTTTTTTACCTTGTAAAGTCTGGCTTGTTTTTCATTGTAATCAAGTCCTTTGATTAGAGTGGCCGTCATATCTTTGGTGATTTTTGAGGCCCCAGTGAGGGGAAAAAACCTCATTTGATCTGAACACAAAAAGTCACTTATATTTTGTACTATTATCTTTTGCGCTTATACAAAAAAACAAAAAAAAAACTGTTATATTTTTATATTGGCTTGGTGCTCATTAATAATATTTTGTAATTCAACAATTCACTGGTTTCCAGCCTCTTCGGATAACCTGGCGCGCCTGTGGTGTGTGGAGACCGGGGAGACCAAACGGGAGTACAGCGGACATCAGAAGGCTGTGGTGTGTTTAGCCTTCAACGACAGTGTGCTCGGCTAACGCAGTGCACCGGCACCTTGCCTGGCAGCTTTAGATTACAGAATAACCAGCCAAACTGTTTGACATGACCTATATAAAGCTGCGCGTATCAGCAAGTGGTTTGCATTGTGCGTTGTATGCGCCATCATGATTGCTGATGTTAACTGATGGTTATTACACACTGAGCAGGGCGTGATGATTGTGACAGAGGTGACAATGACTTCCTGTTATATGTTAATGACAATGTGCAGTTTGTCTGAATGAGTCAATATTCCATGAACATAAGTGACTCATCAGGCCACTTCTGTGCTGTTCAGAGAAAGCTTCAGAGAGCACACATAAGGGCTCTCAGTGGAGTGCTAGGATTCATTTAGTAGTCATTTATGTTGCACAGGATTTTACAGCTAAGGGTGTCTGATTCAGTGGGTGTTTGATTCAGTCCTTCTGTGTGCTGCATTAATTGTCTCATGGTTAGTATAGTAAAATAATTAGTAATGTACAATTCATCATTAATTAGTAATGCACAATTAATTTTACCGCCCAGTTACTACCATATTAAGAACTGTGTCTACTATGAAACAGAAGGATTTAAAGCTATAATTACACCTTTGAGCTTGTATATCAAAATCCTGAACATAAATGTTTATTAAAATATTTTAGCAGTAGAAAAAACTCACCTGTAAATAAGCTAAAGGAAGCCAAAATTAGTGAATCGTTCTTTCTTAATGAAAAGATACTGCTAATGCTGCTCTGCAGGTCCTCTACGTTTCTATTTATAACTACACATTTTTAAGTAAAACATCCATAAAATGTTCTTTATTGTTTTATTACATTGGAAGGATTTTAGGCCAAAGTCATTATTATACTCGTACAACATGGTTTTGTTCTCTGTTCAGATAAATGGTTCACTCAGTATAATGGTGCTTTATTGTAGATCAGCAGTGCCTGCAGTTATTCATCTGCATCAGGTTACAAGAGGAACGAACAGCAATGTCTTTGAGAGGAGTAATGAAACGATGCAGGTCAGGCGGAGGCTTTACGGAGCAGAAGGACTTTGTAGATACACTGCAGGATTCTGTTTCTTCATGGTTACGTTTGAGCGATGGGCTGTAGCGAGATTTAGGGCGTGGCTTCCTTCGGTCTCTCTTGGCAGCGGGCGGCGCCCGGCCTGGCGCTCACTCTGGCAAGTAGTAGAAACACACAGACACGCAGATGTTGCTGGGGAAGCAGATGTCCATGCAGAAGTAAATGAGTCTTTGTCTGGGACCTGTGGGGCAGCGTGAGAAGCCCAGGTGAGTGTGGTGGAGCTCTGAGAACAATCACACAATCACTGCATTTCCTCTTGTTCCCATCAGTTGTTGCACCTCCAGAAAAGGTCACAACTGGAGTTCTGGACTGTGTTTCTCAGTCATGCTGGTCTTTAAAAACTTCTTCACTATGTGTCAGTTTACTTCTCTTGTTATGCAATACCTGACTAACTGAACGTTTTCTCTCTATGATAAAGTTATGAAAATCGATAAATATCTTGTTATAAAGAAAGCTCATCAAGTTAAAAAAAAGAGTACCAAATAAAAATACAATAAGAAAAGTTTAGATTTAGTATAGCGTGAGTTAGTAAGGGATGCCTTACTGTCACATCTCCTGGTCCAGTACACAGGTCTCTGATGGCAGAGAGTCTGCAGTGGTTTCTGGAGGGTGGAGGCGTCTACACGACTTGCTCCCAAAACTCCCAAAAACTCTGTGTGTCTCTGGGTCTCATTACCCACCAGCCAGACCTGGGTGACCTGAAATAAAAACACAGAATGTGTGGAGAGTAGAGCATGCATGGTGCTGTACACATTCATTTATTGAGTGTTTTTTGTTAGATACAAAAGGTTTGTATTGACTCCAATGACCGATCAGACAGACTGGAGTGATACAAACTCCTTTGTATGTTTGAATGAGCATACAAACAGGTTATATATGAAGAGCCCTCTGTGCAGATTAATAAAGAATATTTGGCAAAAGGTCTGTTGAATTGAATGTTCCCTTCAGGTGAATCACCAGTGGTGTGCTAATGCCCTTAATTAAGTTCAATAATGCAGATAATGTGAACACACCAAGACATCTACCAGGACCACGATACACATCATGTCAATAACAACAACTCCATTCTCTGCAGATCATAACCCAGCACAGAATCATCTTGTTAACTGTTAAGAGCCTTGCGTCCTGTGCAGGCCTCGGCCCTGGTAAGAGCCTTGCATCCTGTGCAGGCCTCGGCCCTGGTCACAGAAAGGCTCACTTTCCTCCCAGTAGGGGCTTAGAAGAGGTTTTTAGCCAACAGAGTGGCCATTGTGCACTCTGTGGTCCCATTCTGTAATGGGATCGGTGGAGGGCAGATCAGATGTACTAAGGAATTCAAGCCCAGCTAGGCCCAGCTTGCCTGAACCCTGTGTGCTCCATTAGTCCATTTCTGGAGACACAGAAGAGAAAGCAGCCAAAAGAGCTCTCTAATCAGCTCAGGAGCACCAGGGCGTGCCGTGTTCAAGTGACAGTCAACCTGCATGCAGCAGGACGAGGGCGCAGAGCTTGTGCAGAGCTCCCTGTGAGGTCATGTCAGGCCTCAGCAACACCACAGCTAAAGCATGCCAAAGTATATTAAAAGATTTGATTATGTCTTTCTGGAGGAGGAGTTGCAACAGCTATAGCCTTTTGAGACACTATTGCTTTAAAGTTGTTACCTGTTCTGACTCATTCAGGAGAACGTGCATGTTTTCATAATCGGACGTCTCCATTTGACGAAGAAAGCAGATGTTCTGGTTCTCTGGTTTATAACATACGAGGCCCTACGTGGGAGACATGGTTGATGAGACTCTGCAGGAAAACAGCTGCTTGATTCCATGACAGTAAAAAAGGAGAATCTTACATGTTTAATGTCAAAGAGTACTGTGGAGGTTTGGTTGGCTTGGGAGGTCACAGAGTAAGTCACAGTGCTGTTCTGTTTGTCCACTAATGCAGACTGGTTTATCAGAGCAGCAGGCCGGTCAGTAGATGTAATTCGGACACCCTGCAATGAAGACTGTTTGGGAAAGCTTGGGTTTTTTTTGTATTCTTATTTTGTTTTGTTGACCCACCAAGTTGACTTAATGGTTTGAAATGAATACAATTCTAGTTATTTAATATATTTAATACATTTCTGAATTTCCAGAACAGTTACTATAATTGCTCATAATAATCTTACATTTGCTTATTTTCCAGTATGATCTATCAATTCTCACATTCAGTAATTGTAAATATTACCATTTTATTGTAAACCTAATATAATTTGAATATGGTGTTAATGTGAGGTGGACACAGTGCCTCTTACCTGGGGTCCTGACAGGAGTGCAAACTTCCCAGTGACAATGAGGGCAATGGAAACAACCAACAGAGCGGCAGTGAGACTGATCCACAGCACCCTGGGAGGAAACCTGGAGGAGCCTACAGGACCACCATGCTAAGACAAAGACCACAACCAATGCACACAAATAAGGACATGCCCAAACAGTGCTGCCCTCAGATGTTTCACACGAGTGGCTCACGATTTCTTTATGCAAGTCAAAAGGACATTTTGATCTGTATTGTATTGTCAGTGGCTTTTCTCTGTTGAAAGTCCTTTAATTAACTGGACTAAATCATTAATCAATTTTCTGCTACATTTTAAAGTAAAAGCTTGAACAAATTGCACAACAAAAAAACAGCTATTCAGAAGCTTCACAAACTCACCATGCAGTGTAGGTCGTCCAGACTGGTTTCTGAGTACTTCCAGCACCTCACCATTCTGCCTCTAGTTGCGTTTCCTCTGGGTCCCTCGCGTTTCCTCAGGCTGAGTTCATGACTGGAACTAACCAAGAAAGCCTGTCGCATACCTACCCAGCACCTCGGTGCCACGCTTTAACAAACCCCCACCCCATTCAGTCACACACCAGATTGTCCAGCCCACTGCCCCACCTTGGACAATAGACAAAGGGGAGAAGCAGGTCTTTTTCTGTGGACAAGGCTTGTCATCGCAAAGTCAGTTATTATAGAGATCCATCGCTCAGCCCCAGGAGCTGCTGAATACCCAAGGTGACTTTAATTTCAACCACTGCACTGATCACAGAAACATCAGGTAATAGCTACAGGTAGTACCTTAATTACAGGTAGTACCTTAATTACAGGTAGTACCTTAATTACAGGTAAAAGTTTGAATATTTGGACACTGTACACAGTAATCTAGGTTCTGAAAATATTTATTTCGTCTTTTAGAGGAGCATTTTGTTCAAGGCCTGACAAAAACTGAAACAACTGTGAATGAGTTAAAAAATAATGAGCATGAAATAAAACTGCAGTCATGTAGAACATTTTCCATCTTTTAAACTCTACAAGCACAGCAAAAAAAAAAAAAAAAAAAACTGCAAAGAAAATCTTCATGTCTATCTGTTGAGTGGTACTGGCCAAAGTGCCGCTGAAATCTCTGAACACAGAGCGCAGTATAATTAACAAAGAACCATCCACTGAACCAGCTAGTCTACTGGACGCAATCTGTCCAGTACTTGGGTTTTTAATACATGAGTGAATAACCAAATACATGCTCTTGTTAAATGTCTGTGTACACTGTAATGTGGTGTTAATATCTTATTAAAATATCTGTATGTTATAATTTGGTGTTAATATCTTGATTCTGGATTCTAACACACAGCAAATGTAAAAATGAAAGATGTTTTGGGGGAAAAAAGACAATTCAAGTTAATATCCAACATTGCATCTGACAAACACACAATGGAAAACTGACATTTTTATCTAATATATCAAATTAGTAGTGAAGTGGCCCATACTCCCAATATTACAACAGTCACTTTCCACTGTAAATTACTTTCATTGAAATGCCTGATAATGGATGGAAATATGTAAATACAGTTCCCTGTTATGGAAAATCAATGTGCCTTTTGTTCAAGTAGCTTCCCTTCTGTCCATGCAGGACGACTGTTAGATCCTAATTAATAAACGTGCCTATGCTTGCAGGGCAGGTAAAATCTCTGCAATACTGTCCACGTAATAGTCAGGCACCATTTCTTGACGAGTTGGGCATCCACTTCGTTGGTGAGCCTCTGCATCAGCGACGGTCGACACGCCCGTCAAAGTCAGCAGAGTCTTCAGGCCACAGCTGGAGCCCAACATGATGTCTGTGTCCAGTCTGTCTCCGACCATGAGACACATCTTGGGGTCTAAGCCGAACTGACTGGCCACACATTTAAACATGAAGCTGTTGGGTTTACCGACCACCTGAGCCTGACGCTGCGCTGCTGTCTCCACAGCTTTTAACAGGCAACCGGTACCTGTGGTCAGAAAGAAACGGGTTTATGCATTGACATCAATGTACAAATGCTGTGTTATTTATCGTTTATTCTATATCACGATCAAAATATTCGTTTTGAGAGAAGCAAGTATAGTCACCTGGGACCGCTTTACCACCTTCCAGGGGAAGTCTCGTGTCAGTGTTTGTCCCGACGAACTGACACTCCGGATCGCAGAGATACTGCAATGCTCGGTTTAACTTCATGTAACTAAAATGTTCGTCAAACCCGACCAGCACGGCTTTCACCTCTGGATCGAGAGGAACATTTGCCCAGTCATTCTGAACTCCTGATATATGGTCGGCACCTACACCAACCGCCTCGATGCCCAAGGCTTCCAGCTCTTGCCTCATCGCATTACTGCCGATTAGATAGACTTTACCGTCGAGTTTGCTGACAGTTTTGAGGTACACTGCCGAGCAGTAAGCTGTTCCGAAAACCTCGTCTTCACTGGCATTGAATCCTAGTTTCCCTAATTTATCCGCATACATTTTTCGAGTTTTAGTGCTGTTGTTAGTGACAAAAAACACACGCTTGCCACCATTTTTCAGAGAATTGATCACTTCGGGAGCTCCAGGGATGACTTGATCACCTCGCCATATCACGCCATCGCAGTCAAACAAAACACTGTCCACGGAGTCGATGAGCTCCCTGATGGAGGCACCGCCGAGGCGGGTACATTTAGACACGGCCATGGGCACGCAGCGCTCCTCCTGGAACCTGCCGGTTATTCTTGTTAGCAGAAAACGCAACCAAAAAAGGGCTTTATCCTTCGATGCGGTTCAGATTCACTTGGTGATCGGTTGTTTCTTTACTTCTAAGTACTGATGATAACAGCGTTTGGTAAAAGTTGTAAGGTTAGATCGTTCATTCGCCTATTTTCAGCACATAAAGCGCTGGTGACCTGACCGTACCGTACGAGTCACCGGCGCACTTCCGCACCGGGTTAAAGCAACAGTACCGTAACTTTAACCACCGAGTTCAATGCGAAATAAAGACGAATCTATATATAAAAATATGAAAATGTATCCAGCACGTTAAAGAAATCTACCGCAGTACGTGTTAATCAGTGAAAGTGAAAACAGCGGCCATTTGTTTAGTCAACAGCATAAAACATTTATTTCAAACAAAAGTATACAAGCTGTGAATTTAACACATTTAACAGGAGTTAATCGTCTTTCTTCTGAATAGGGCTTAACGGCCAAAAGACTTCCCCAACATTCTTCAGCAATCCCCTATTATAAAAGCCTCTTAATGGACTGTAGGCAGTGGGGCATGAGGTCCTGGAGACAGGGTGGCAGTCCTGGCACCTGTGACCTTTCAATTTGAACCATTCATTGGAGGTCTGATTCACCAGTGCCAAATAACAGTGTAACATGGAATATCCCGCCAGGAGGAAAAAAACGAATATCAGAAAACCAAGCATGAAGACTATTCTGGGGAAGGTCATGAAGAGATGCTGCAGAGAAAAGCCAAGAGTTATTTGTTATTCGAGATTGGTGATGGTACTAAATAAAGCAGTAAGTGCTCAAAGCATTTATAATCAATTTTACTTAGTGAGGTTTAAGTTTTTTGTTTACTGTTACCAGGCTATTACAAATATACTGTAGTAAAGATAAAAGCGTTTACTGTAAATAATAAAGTCAGTATTAGCTACACAGAGAATACTACTGCACTTCTGGGAGAAATCCTGCTTTGATGATGATTGAGGGAGTGTTTGGCTATGCTGAGAGTGATACAGCACAAACCCCTTCAAGACTAAAAACTAGTGAAACTCTGGCTGAACTCACAAGGAACCTCCAAACCTCCTTTTCTGTGTTCTGTATTGTCCTCACAAAATGTCACTTTCTTCCTCGTGTGCACAGCAAGGCTGCTTACCTGTATGACAAAGGCCGGGCCTGCAGGCAGCTGGTGGCCCTGTGCATCAGTGTAGTGAGAGTGCATGAGGCCAGAGCGAAGTACGGCGTGGAACAGCATGTCTGCTGTCAGCACAGCCATGCCCCCCGCCATCGCACACACACTGAGCAGGTACAGCAGGAAGTATCTAGTGTTCTGAGCACCAATGCAGTTATTCACCCACACACAGTGGTGGTCAAATCGATGCACACATCGGTTGCAGAGTCCTGCACACAAGATTAACAAATTAACTAATTAGTTTTTCTGAATGATTTAAGTCAAGGCAGGATTCAGAATATGTGCAAGGAAGTGAGGGACTATGAACAAGTGCCGGAGCAAAGAACTGCTTTCCCCAGTTAAAGTTACAAGAAAAGTGCAAGAACTACCGGAAAGGGGACAGTTGTCTTAATATGATCTGAAAGCAACCAGACTCAGAACGGTGAGGTGCCTGAAACTTTCAAAAACCTTTCTATAAGAGCAACAATGTATGGTGTGATTTCCCACATCTACACCCTTCTTTAATATAATAATACAATTATTATTGAATGTAACAGGACTTACTGCAGTGCTGTAGTGCTACTGAATGTAACAGGACTTACTGCAGTGCTGTAGTGCTATTGAATGTAACAGGACTTACTGCAGTGCTTGGACCTGGCAGGCTTCACCAGCTCACACGTGGGACACATGATTCCCTCTTGAAACAACTTCTCGTCGTACTGGTACACCTCGAGCATCATTCTGTGGTTCTGCTTCGTTAGTGTACCTGAAGAGGCATATAAAGTCTTACTGAGCTCTCCTGATTGCTTTATTATGATACACTAAATGTAGGATTTATTTTGTTTACCTGGATCACTTTTACAACAGAGGTAGAAGAAGCAGGATTTTATAACCAGGAGAACATAGGGAACACACACGTTAAACAGGCTGGTGTCCATTTCCAAGCAGAACCCAAAGACCTCATATGAGAATTCTCCATATACAGCAGCCTCAAGCAGAAGGTGCAAGTAAATGAAAAAACTGTTTCTGTTGCGGAGGAGAAACAGCCATGTTTAAGATGCACTACATGCTTAAGAAATTAAACAACAAACTGTGTGAAGTTGCTTAATATAATGACAAAAACTCTATGAAATTATCAACATCAAAAATATCTTAGTTGCACAAATTGTGTGCAACTAGGTGGATTTTACAAGACTGTCAGGGTGTTAGGAAATATCCTCAAAAACAAAGCCTTGGCAAATAATTGCAAGAACTTACTCATACAAAGCACCAAGGGAGGTATTTCTCTACAACTGCATGGATTTTGAACTGCATTTTCTCAAACTCAATGCCACAAACCAAGTCTTGTGAAATTAATAAGTTAACAGATATTCCCAGGTGTACCATACAATATAACAGATATTCACAGGTGTACCACACAATATACAACATGCATGAATGTAGGAATAAATGAATAAATAATAATGTGAAATTTCTGAAATTCTCACCTCTGGTGAAACAGTCTGTGTACAGTCCTGTGGCAAATGGTTTGAATGTATTGTGGAATCCATGGAGAAACGACCTAAGTTAATTTTTCATAAATTACTCACAAGTAACTGGAATGTCACAAAAACCCATTTTACTTAACTTTCCAGTTCTACTACACTTAAAATGGACCTGTAGAGGTCCTGGGTGCTCAGAGTCCAGATTGACCTGTAGAGGGCCTGGGTGCTCAGAGTCCAGATGCTTTACTTGTGATCTCCAAGATCTCCTTTAGCATTTGGTCTCGTCCAGAGCAAATTACATACATTTATCAGTGTGACAGTCCATGTGTTCCCTGGGAACTGAACCATGGTACTGGTGCTGCTAAGCACCTTGCTCTACCTCAGCTAACAGGTAAACAACAGGAACTGATATTAACTGGAAAATGCATGAACATCACTTCGATTTTTTACCGCAAGGTTCATGGCTACTTTGCCTGGCTGTAATATTTGGATTTGCCAATATCCTTGAACTTTTTATTCTACACAGTTCAATTTAATGCCAGTTTGAGATTTTTGAGAGTGTAGCGCCACCCTGTGCAACATTTGATCATTACCTCTGCGATGGTGGTATAGAGCCGCTCAAAAGGAGTGTGTTGTTGCCCCGAGTATTTACAAACTAGAGCAATGCAGGTGAGTACAACTACCACATAGATGCAAAAAAGAGTCAGAAAGTCCATTTCTTGTCCACAACACTGTAGAAACAAAAAATCATGGTAAATGATATCTCGAGTGTTCGTTTTTTCAGTTTTCTTTGCTGTTCCAGCTTTCCAGCTGCACTACCGAGTAAATGTGAATTAGAGCGATCTCTCGGCTATCAATGACTTAATAACAAGTTAGCTAGCTAATCAAGAAAGAAAGCTAGCTTATTTTTTTGTTACTACTGCTTCCTAAAAAGACAGCCTGACCATATTTAATCAAATACAATTCGTTCGTTTCCACGTATACTGCACAAAATGTTCTTGTAACAATTAATTAAAGAAAAGTGCATGTGACTCTTTTTTTTTTTACCTTTCTTCATATGTACACCATCCTTACATTTGTAATTGGGAGTGTATTTCCTCATGCCTTCCCTCGTAGGGATGAAGAAAGTGAAAATCCATAGTTCTACAGCGTCAAAATAAAAGTCCCCAGTCATTTAAAAATCCTAGTTCCTAGTTACAATTTCAGTTTAGAATGAATGTTTGTATCATTTAAATAAATGTCTGGTTAATAATACGATTATTTAAAAATCACATTATTTTTGTGATACAGGAACCTTTGTCAAATATTTCAAGGGCCACACTTAAGTACATCAGAAGCATTCTTTATCCACTGTTTATTAACAGGCTATATTGCTGTACATAACAATGTAAAGATGTCTACTGATTATGTGTTACATTACTGTTTTGAGGGAAATATAATGATTTGATTGCTTCCTGTTATCTTAATCCAGGGGTGTCAAAGTTTGGGCCTGGAGGGGCGGAATCCAACAGAGTTTGGTGATTGCTCTGCTCAGACACTTCTACTAAACCTGATGATTGACTGATGAGTTAAATCATGTGCGTTTAATATTAGTTATCGCAATCACAATCATAATAGGTATCAAAGTGGTGTCAAATCTTGGTCTGAGAGGGCCAGAGTCCAGTGTGGTGATTGATCTGCCTAAACTCACCTGGACACCTGCTGGTCTTGGACCTTCCAGGACAAGACTTTGACTCTGCTGTCTTAGTATATCAGGGCAATTCTAGATGCACCTGTACCAGCAGGCATCCACCCAGGCTCGGGTTGCTATGGCTGATGCCTGGTTGGAGCAGCAAACAGTTATCATGTTACACAGCAGCTAAGAGCAGAGAGCAGACTGATGCTTTAAGACACTACCAGCCCAGAAAAAAACCTCAGGCACTTATTATCAAGCAACGGACACGGAGTTTTAAAAAAGGTATGTGAGTATCTCTGCCTGTATAAACCAGCAACATTTTCTCATGGAACAAAAGGAAAGATTTGAAAAGAAAGCTAACACTGCACGTGTGATTCTCAGAGTACATCATCATCATTACGCCCTAATGTGACCGAACACAGTAAACAAGCTGGTTAGTTATTCAGCCTGATTATGCTTCAGTTTATCCTGTGCTTTAGAGGCTCAGCAGATGCTCACCATCACAGATGTTAGTAGTGGGATAATTGCGAAGATTCTTATTATGATTTTATTACACTGTTCAACTGTACTTTGCTTGTATGTTACTCTTTTATGGGATATGGTTATTCCTTCAAGAAATCACTGCTATCACATAAGCAGAAAGTAGATAATCTATTGGTTTTAGCAACAGTCTTATCATAAAGACTGTGACATATTTCTATATACTACAGACCATGATGAGTTGGAGTCCATCCTTTTAATGTTATTGTAGTCCAAAACCCTCTAAGCCTTTAATGACTGTAGAGTGAAGAAATAGTTTCTCTGCTTGATGGTTCAAAACTTTGAACTGGTAAGATGAGACAATGAGTGAGAAAGAGCGTTTGTTTAGAGACAGAAGCAATGGTGCTAAATAATTGATTTTGTGTATATAACTCACTCTATAAGATGGTCCTAGGCCATCCGTGTATTTGTGATGATGACTGTCATGATATTTTGATCACGTTTGTTACCCTACTCATTACTCTAGTTAGGTTACTGTGTTTTCTGTTCTTATCACTGTGTATGCATGCACTGCCTTGTTAAGTGATCAGTGTATTGTCACTGAAACCATGTTTGCAGCTGAGCCTGGAGTCCAGCTCTGTCGGTAAATCAGTCTTCCTTCCCAAGTCCCTCCCCAGGACACCAATGCCAGAATGTGCTTTTGGCGTGTGGTCAGGGGTTCTCAGCGCGCAGCACGCAATCGGCCTAATCCAGAAACAAGGGCTTCAACTGCAGCTCTTCTGTTCAAAGTGGCGCGTCTGTGATCCACACACAGACGCTCTAATTAGTCGCCGTCCTCCTGCTGCATCCCTGTGCTGATGATACTGAGCCACTTTCTGTTCCTTGGAGAGGGCGCTAGCTGGCTGAGTGTGGGAGGAAGATATTTATAGAAAAATGGGGCCTCGCTTTACCCTTTTTGGAGAGAGAATTATTAAGGATCTGTGCTACACTGTCCCAGTTTCCGTAGCGAGCAGGACTAGTGCTGGCCCTTGCAGACATGCAGTGTCACCTCGACGAGAAGCACCACAGCAGCACGGTGTGCACAATCACCCTCGTCTTCTTCCTCTTTTAAACTGTATTTTTTATTTATTTATTTTTTACTTTTTTAAAATGGCAGTTCTACGCATGCCTGGCTTCGACAGTAGTGGCCATTGTGAAGGCGGTGGCCCTTGGCTGCTGACATTTGAGCGGAATATGTGCTGAATGCATTTAGGATCCACTTAGATGGGACACACGGACTGGATGTTTTTTTTCTTACGGCTATAAACTTTGACATTTGTTGTGCAAAATGAAGCGATTTCTCCAGAACAAGAAAGGGAGATACTCCTTACGACAGAACCAGAAGTCTGGCCCTCGATATTCACCTAAAGATTTCTGTAAGTTTATGCCAGTCAGTCTCCTGTCAGTGTTTTATCATAGTTATGTCAGTACTCAAGTGCTGTCAGAGGGAACAAGACAAATAGAGTTTTTATTCAATTAAAAAATGTAATGAAAACTGTATGTAGTTGTTAATAGATGAATAATCTCAACTAACACTTATGTATCAACAGTTACAATCCTAAATGTTCAAGTAGCTTAAGGTTTCTATAGTTTTCTTGGGTCCAGAGTTGTTCTGTTGTCATTAACAACTAATTGTCTTCATACAGTATTATATATGCTATTTTGGTATAGTTATAAATATAATAAATATAAAAAAATATTTTCTGTAGTATTGCTGTGTGTATATATATATATATATTACATTGCTCTCAATGTGGTACATCACAAATAGGTAAGATTCTAAATGACCTTCCAGAGTCTCTTAAGCATCCGAGTCATCAG
This sequence comes from Tenebrosternarchus preto, assembly GCA_025802075.1. Classification (NCBI taxonomy): domain Eukaryota; kingdom Metazoa; phylum Chordata; class Actinopteri; order Gymnotiformes; family Apteronotidae; genus Tenebrosternarchus; species Tenebrosternarchus preto. The sequence continues at coordinate 3,053,282 of JAOYMR010000011.1, forward strand.
GCAGTGCTTCTACTGTCCTGAATGTACAACATATATTTATATATTTATAGCTTTTGTTCTAAATTGATTTTTCTGTAACACATATCATTCCTTTGTAAATGTGAAAGTGAGCAGCATTTAGCACTGGATTTAGTACTGGGTTTTTGATGGCTGTGGAAGCCATATAAGTGTCTGTCTGTGATCTGAGTACAGAGCTCCTGAGCTCCTCAGCTCCTCAGCTGTGTTTTCTCAATGAGGTCAATGACACCAGAAGGTTTGGGAAGTCAACTGAGACTCACTGGATGAGAGGCTGTATCACACTTATGTAGGCCAGTATTGTCATTTACAGAGCAAGTGGTGACAATGTCAGTGCATGCAGAGTTCATGATTTGCATGGGTGCTTGATAAGCCAGTCTCCCTGAACCAGTCTCCCTAAAGAGGTCTGCTGAGATGCTGGCGAGAGAGCAGGCCTGGAGTTTAGTAGGTTGAAAGGCAAACCTCTGGTCCAGCTCCAGACATGGCATCATAACACAGACAAGCATGTGCTCAAAAGAAGGAAGTTAAGCTCCTCTCCTTCCTCTTTTACAGTCTTCACAATGCCATCGTCCAACCAGGGCTGGCCAGAGGAATTCGGCTTCCAGCTGGGAGGGAGCGGCCCCAGCTACATCCTCTCTGTGGAGGAGGGGAGCAGTGCGCACCTGTCCGGGCTGCAGCCTGGAGATCAGGTGCTGGAGATCGAAGGGCAGGACGTGTCTACTCTCGGAACACAGGCCCTGACGGCGCTGGCCCAGACCCAGAAGAACATCCCACCCAGCATCGGCGTGGTTTCACGAATCCATCAGGTCAGAGGATGGAACCCTAACCCTAGAGCCCCGGATGGTTCCTGGTGTTTCTTCATTCCTGGTGTTTCTTCATTCCTGGTGTCTTTTTGCTTCGCTTCATGTTTCTTTCTCATCTTATTCATTTATTTTTCTTTCTGTCCATGTTGTCAGAAGAAACTCAAATATCTCTTTATGTCCGTGTAAATGTTACGGCCTTTAAGAAACAGCATTCAGTCATCCCCCGTTCAGTCATCTCCTGTTCAGTCATCCCCCGTTCAGTCATCCCCTGTTCAGTCATCCCCCGTTCAGTCATCCCCCGTTCAGTCATCCCCGTTCAGTCATCCCCGTTCAGTCATCCCTCGTTCAGTCATCCCTAGTTCAGTCATCCCCGTTCAGTCATCTCCTGTTCAGTCATCTCCTGTTCAGTCATCCCCCGTTCAGTCATCCCCCGTTCTTCACCTCTGCAGATGGACATCACTCCAGGCCCAGACGGCCGCTTCGGCTTCACTATAGTGGGAGACTGCCCCCTGCTGGTGGAGGACTGCTCTCCTTGCTCCCCAGCCGGCCGCAGCGGTCTGAGGGCGGGGGATTACGTGATGGAAGTGAACGGAATCCCTGTGAAGCAGCATGAGATGGCGGCGGCGCTGATCAAAGCGTCACAGGGCCGCACCCTGCGCCTGGGCGTGCTCAGCTTGGCCGGACGGCAGAAGCGCAGGAGCAGCAGTATCGAGGACTACCAGAAGGGCGGCGACGGCATGCGGCTGGACCGCAAGCACAAGGCACTGGAGTTCAATAAGCGGGTGAGATATTCCACACAAAAAGCCTGAGAACTTCGGGGTGAGGCCGTGTAAACTAGAACCTGGTGGCTGATGCGTGTTTGATGACTTTATGCTTCAGATTGAGGATGTGTTGGGCAACGACCCTGAGGTGAAGGAGAAGCTGTTCGCTGTGCTCAAACAGTTCGCTGCTGAGAGGAAGGTGGACTGGCTGGCAGCGGTTCTTCCTGAGATCTTGACCACTGAGGAGCAGCAGCAGCTCATTTCGAACATCAGGTAGCCGCCGCACTCTCTTTTCTGCACCTTTACTGTGTGCTAGTTCTTAAACTCTATTCCACCGCCTCTCTGACCTGAAATACTTCCAGCGTGTTGCCGCTGCTGAATGACCACTAGAGGGCGTTTGTAATACTTCGGATTCAATGTGAACAAGATCATAATTAGAAAGTGGAATTTTCTGTTTTTCCCACTTGAAATTTGGAAATTCCTTACTGCTTGTCTGCAAAGTTTTATCTTTGGCTGAGTTTAGTAGGGAATAGGTTATCTGTATATCGACGTTGAAGAATGGCTTTTGGAATTGTATCCAGTCTGCTTGCAGCTCATCTGTTACTGTGATGGCCAGGCCTAATCTGTGGAGGCTGTTGTGTGTAATCTTAGCAGGGTTGAATCAAATTCCCCTCCTGGTGTAACTGTGCCCCAAAGCCAAGTAGGTCTGTGGTGTGGCACTGATCACTGTATGCAGCAGATCCAGGACTGGCACTGTACTGTGACCTACCTTTGATGTAATCTGTGTGTCACGGCCTCTATCACAGCTTCATTCTTTAAAACTTTGTCTGAATTTAGTCTGGAAATATGAGCCCTTTCAGGGCTCATACACCAAACTCTAAAGCAAAAGATGTTCACCAGTGGCTAGACTCACACATAGCGTCTTCTGGGGTAATAGTGACTGTCTGGGATAATAGCATCTGTCAGTCTGTAATCGTTTTTAGAGGGAGATCTGGAGAATGCAGCCAGGTGCTGTGCCTGTCAGGGTCTCTCAATCCCTGAGGGGTTAATCCCTGCATTTTGTCTTTATAGGGAACACATTCCCTGATGATAATGATCTGGGACTGTACATGTGCTCAGTGTGCTTATCACATGCAAAAAAAAAGCACCAGTCGGTTGCACTAGTGTGTCTAATATATGAACACCCTCCTAGACAAGAGTGGCTTTAAAACAAATCTCTTCTGCATCTTCAGTTTGTAGCATTGCCATCTCTCATGCTGGTATCCTCAACACCACCACCAGTCATGCGGTGTGAGCCAGGAAGCTACGTCAGGCTACTCTGATGTACATGACAAAGCCCATATGGTTTACTGATGATTTTCTTCAAACTGGTGTTTGACACTTTCAGACAGGGAAGAAGCTCTGATGGATGTAGCCATGTGTTTGTTTGACTGGCTGATATATCCCCCAGCAGTCTGGCGCAGGAGACTCCTGACATTTTCGGTTAAAATCTGTTTAGATTCGTGAGGTGCTGTGGCCCAGTTTTGTATCCAACACCTGTATAGTCGTTCTTTACCTGGGTGGTTTGTTGTCACACAATTTTGCAGAAGAAAGAAACTCTACAATAAATGACCACTTTATCAGATGTGTAGACTGTAGGTGTACCTGGGAGACAGTTAGGAAGTTACTTGGCTTGGTCTTGTTCTCTGTACAGCTGTGATGTGTGTCCAGTGGTCTCTTTAATAAAGTGCCTGTTTGGAAACCTGAACATGTATTTATATATAAATGTGCCAATGTATCATTTATAATGTATCATTTATAATGTATTTATATTCATAATATCACCTCAGTTACAGTCAGTCAGGTGACTTCAGGTACACAAGAGACACTAGCAGGAGTTCAGTGTAAAGTAAGATGTAAATTTGTAAAGTAAATATGTAAAGTAGCCTGTTTGTTACAAAGCTGCTGTAACAGGTTTTTCGTATATTACAGATACATTTTTGCTTTCTGTTTTTTACTGAATGTAAAATATCCAGGTCAGCGTTTTTACGCTTCTGCTCTGAATATATTACAGTTTTTTGAAGCCCTACTGGGATATTAGCCTGTCCTCGATACTGATACTCTCTTTTAGATGATGATAATGAAAATAACGTTTGGCCATTGGTCCTCGTTGTAGGCAGTTAGTCATAGAGACATTAGTGTATTAGGATAAATTAAAAATAGCAGAGATGAATCGTAACACTTGTAAAATTATGTAAGTGAAAATAAATACAGTTTCAGTACATTGTACCAAGAACGTTGTAGAAAATTGCAGGAATGGTTTTAGTCTGGAAGGTTTCTGGCTTTTTATATATATTTTATATGACATAGCATTTTCGAGCGATGTGTTTGTTAGATAGACCTTCTCTACAGCTACCACACAAGCTGCAGTACACTGACAGCACCAGCGTTGAATTAAATAGAGACTTTGGAAATATGCAGTTAATTTTGGAAAAATTACCAAAAAGAGATTGATAGTATTTAGGTTGAGCTACAGTGTGGGTGTAGTGATCACACAGTGTGATTGTACCTGGTATAGTGATCACACAGTGTGGGTGTACCTGGTGTAGTGATCACGCAGTGTGATTGTACCTGGTGTAGTGATCACACAGTGTGGGTGTACCTGGTGTAGTGATCACACAGTGTGGGTGTACCTGGTGTAGTGATCACACAGTGTGGATGTACCTGGTGTAGTGATTACACAGTGTGGGTGTAC
>JAOYMR010000011.1:3066662-3095295 GCA_025802075.1 Tenebrosternarchus preto
TTAACTCTCCCCCGAGTTGCGAGGTTCACCATTTATATAGAGCAAACATACTATTCAGCCTAAGTGGAATATAATCATAAAAAGTGTGTGTGTGTGTGTGTGTGTAATAAGCATCATCTTTCATTCCTGGAAGGACACTGCACCCATTATCTCACATAGTACTTTAGTAAATAACCAATGAGTTGTGTTAAACTGGTGTTACATCCAGTCCTGCAGTCATCCAGGGGACATCAGTGAATTCTCATGCAAATATTGAACAATTTCTTAGAATGATGTAAACCATGTAAACTTCCCCAAGCCTTTCTACCATCCACAAACATCCCTACAGTAACATATGTGCACTGGGGCATCAGGTGAACACAGTGGGCACAGTGAACACAGATGTGGGCACAGTGCTGTGGGTAGTGTTCCTTAACATCTAGGTCTGATCTTCTACTCATTGTACCATCTCCACCTCCAGACAGTCCTGCGGAGGAGTGTGGTCTCAAACCGGGTGATCGCATTCTCTTTCTCAATGGCTTGGATATGAGGTGAGCTCTCCTCCAGTGCTCTCCTCCAGTGCTCTCCTCCACTCAGCGAGTGGTTTTTCTGTGCTGCAGTGCTGCTGATGTAGGGTACATGAGCCTCCAGCCTGATTTAAACTAGGCACTCAGATGGAACTCCTCAAAAGGCACTGGTTTATTCAACATTTTGTTAACCGGCCTCATAGTAGTTTGGGAAATAATCAGATACAATGTTCAGGATTCTAGTTACATGACTGATAAGCTTGAACAATGTGTGATGATCTTGTGACTGACCTCAGTATCTGGCTTCATAATTGTCAGTGTGTGGCGATATTTCTGAGATTGTATAATGTATAGTTTCTCTGAGGTAAAAATAACCATTATTCTTTCTGAGTCTGTGCAGTACTAAAATATCATTCTACATTTATTTATAATGAATGGATGTACATTTAGAAATGAGTGTAAACAAGGCCTGTTCTACAGGGATATACTGCAGTTCTCAGACTACAAGTTTTGATTCTGTATTTTATGTTCTCCATAGCCCCACCACAGAAAGTCAAAGACAGTCAAACTAGACTGTGTACTGAGCACTGGCTCTGTCTTTAAGCAGTGGCCTGGAAACGTTTAGCTACTCCCTGTTGTTATAGGAAATTATCATAAAGACAGATAATAGAATTAATCTTAATGACAAAAATAACGTTTAAGTATGACATTAAATAAACCTTCTGACATTCCTCTCAGTCACTTTAAAAGGGCAGTTTATAAACAGCCCCCAAAGCCAACAATAGCAGGGCAAATTGTAGGTTTTGGGTGTTTGTTCAGGAACTGCTCCCACGAGAAGGTGGTGTCCATGCTCCAAGGCAGTGGTGCCAACCCCACTCTGGTGGTGGAGGAGGGATCGGCGGCGTACAGCAACTCGGACTCTGAACCGGAGGAGACGTCTCCACAGCCACGTGCCATCTCGCCAGCACTCAGCTCCCTGCAGTGGGTGGCCGAGATCCTGCCACCCAGCATCCGCGTGCATGGCCGCACCTTCAGCCAGCAGCTGGAGCACCTGCTCACTCTGCAGGAGAGATACACCATCTGCAAGGCCCTGGAGACCTTCTTCCAGCACAGGTTACAGCCATGGCCGCCTCTCCTGCTTTTTGATATATATTTGGTCTTTTTGGAGAACGTTAGTACATGTGACCTCAGTGCAGATTTTTAATCAGAGACTTTTAGGGCGTGTGTGTGTGTGTGTTGTCTGTAATTGGTTTATTATGCTGCACTTGAATGAACCTGCAATTATGTAAATGGTAAACGCATGTGCTAACGGCCTCAGGGCGGTGCTCATTAACACTCGTGGAGAGTAACTATGGTTTTAGCACAAATGTCAGAGCAGAGTGTTCCCTCTGCCTGGAGCATCTGCAGCCCCACGTACCTGAAGACAATGTGCAAACCATTCAAAAATAGCTGCCACTTCAGGGACTAATGGATGATGGCCACAGCCAGTATGGAACTATCTGCCTGGGCTCCTTTTGGATTCCCTAAATAACCTGCAGCCACACTGAGCTTGTGTACAGGGAACGTTCCTCTCTGACCGGCTCTATAAAGAACTTTCCCCACCCGTCTGACCTCCAGGAACGTGGACACGCTGATCGTGGACGTGTTTCCAGTGCTGGACACACCTGCCAAGCAACTCATCTGGCAGTTCATCTATCAGCTGCTGACCTACGATGAGCAGGAGCGCTGCAGGAACAAGATCTCCCGCTTCCTGGGCTTCAAGTGTGCAGGTGTGCACTGAGCCACAGACCTCTGCCTGCTTGTCCTCCCTTAAGCAGCACGTGAGGAGTTTGGCTGAATAATGCATGTGGTTGCATGTGGTTGTGTGTGTGTGTGTGTGTGTGTAACAGAGCCTGAACTGGTGTCAGACAATCATAGGCGGAGCAGTTCCATGAGGGTGACTGGAACGTCCCACCGAAACAGCGTGAGAGAAAGAAGCTCAGATGACTGCATCATTGGCACCCATCTGGGAATGGGTATGTCAAACACATGGCTCCGGTCAACACAACATATCAAAATCACATGACCAAGGTTCACATCAGCAGTTGTGTTTGTGACGTCACACGTACACAGTTCCAGCTCTTCATCGCTTCTCTCTTATGGAGCCTTAAACACACAGCCGTGTTTGTGGCTGGTGTTTACGGTTCAATAACGCTGCTGCTGCCGCCAGCCGGGTCTGCAGTCATGTGGTTGTACTGTTTACGGGTCCGCTGACTTCACTACCAAAGCGAGTTCCCACTGGGCTTGGACCCGTCCCGCGGGGTCTGGACCCGTCCCTCGGGGGGCTGGGTCAGTCCCGCGTGGTCAGGACCCGTCCCGCGGGGGGCTGGGCCAGTCCCACGGGGCTTTCGTCGCTTTGGGAGTCCGTCGGCCTGCTGTGGCTCTGCTGTGAGCTGGACAGTGCTCTTCCTCTGCCTCAGGGACTTTCACTGAGCCTGCAACCCCTGGAGAAAGACAGTGTGGGGACGGGACCTCCTTCCCAGAATCCCCTGATTTGAAACACGTGGGTACCGTTTGGCACTTGTCGAGCACGTCTTAAACTTTCACCATCGCGTTTGCCATGCCATTGTCATCTAACCACGCCATGACTCGTAGATATCAGGGGTGTACACAGAGCTGGACAGGGCATGTGTGGGGAAGAACAACCAGCCTCTTCTGAGTCACTCCTCACCCGGGACTGAGAGCCTGGGCCATGCCAGGAGCCATGCCCTCCCTCGCTCCTTCACACATGCTAACGCAGGTACATGCAGAATTCCATCCCGTGCTTCTGAAATGAAATGAATGGGTGTTATTCGATGAGGCGACATACAGCAGAACCAGGACTGTGTTAAAGAATTCGATAGAAGGGAAATACGATAGAAGTGGCTTTACTGGTAAACAGGTATAGATCAAGATAAATATACGCTTTACTGGTAAACAGGTATAGATCAAGATAAATATACGCTTCACTGGTAAACAGGTATAGATCAAGATAAATATATTCTTTACTGGTAAACAGGTATATATCTAGATAAATATACACTTTACTGGTAAACGGGTATAGATCTAGATAAATATACACTTTACTGGTAAACGGGTATAGATCTAGATAAATATACACTTGCTAGGGATTCATCAAAGTTTTGGTTCATTGTAACTTGTTTGATCCTCTTGCTTCTTCTCCCTTTGACAATTTTGTAATTTCTGTAGTCCTTCATGTCCCCCTTATAGTATATTGTCCCTTACAGGGAACCGTAAGTCGGGCCTGTCTCTGTCGTGGAAGGAGCCCATGTCCAGCCATCAGTATGAGCTGTACCAGCCAGCTGTCCCCTCTCCAGGAAGTATGGACTCCAATCCCTACGTTAGCCTGGACAGTCCCCCTCCCTCCCCTCATCGCTCAGACGAAGCTCCCAGTCCACAGTCCCGCCGCAGGAAGCTCTTCACGTTCTCTAGACCCCCCCGCAGCCGAGACACAGACAAGTTCCTGGATGCTCTGAGCGAGCAGCTTGGCCATCGTGTCACGATCGTGGATGACTTCATAGGAGGCGAAAATGACTACGAAGAGGTATTTGTGTCAAAGACAAAAGTATGTCAGAAAACTTACTGCATGACCAACACACCGCTGTGCGGCAGAATTATGGGAAGCTTCTCTCAAATCGAAATGTGCTTTGTCTTCTCTTTGTCAGATGAGTTTCCAGGATGAACAAGAGAACGCTCTGCCCCACGAGCTGAGCAGCGCCAGCAGCGAAGATCACAGCAGTGAAGACTCTACCTCCATGACCTACTCCTCCGGATCGGACCACATCCCGCCTCCGCCCCAGAGTCCCCCACCTCCACCTCCACCCATCCAGTTCACCGACCCGCCCTCACCCGTCTGCCTCACCCCACAGCACATGCCCCAGCCACCCCCTGCCTTCCAGAACCATCCTATAATAGCCCCTCCACCACCCCCACCCCGCTTTTTCCTCTCCAATCGGTCACTGCGGCACAAAGTTCTGCCGACGCGGGAGGAGACCAGGCTGCAGCACGCACAGCCCCGGAAGCCCCACCCTCAGACCACCATTCAGCCCATCAGGCAGCTGCACCAGCCCAAGGCCCACCCCATCCTGCAGTCCTCTCCCTGTGCACCAACACAGCTGCCACACGCCTTGCCCCGCCCCCCTCTGATCCACCAGGCCCAGTCAGTTTACCAGAGCGAGCCAAGCTCCTCCCCCATAATCCTCTCCAACCAGCCCAAAACTCAAAGCCATTCCCCCCAGCCTTCCCACAAGACCTATGAGAGTACCCTCTTAAACAAGACAGCACCCCCCCCACCGCCACCATTGCCCCCACCCTGTGAGCCTCCTCCACTTCCAAAACCCAGCCCTCATGCTGCTGACACTAATCACATGAGTGTTAAGAGGCTCCGCTGGGAACAGGTGGAAAACTCAGAGGGTACCATTTGGGGAGAGGTTTGTTAACGTTGTATACTTCTCACATTATGATTTACCGCATGGTGTAAACCATATTATTTAATAGTCTGATAGTATAATAGTGTGATATTGACTGATCCAATCAGCTTGGCGACGACCCTGATTATGGTAAACTGAGCGACATGGTGAAATACCTCGATCTGGAGCAGCATTTCGGCACACAAAGGAGTTCTAGTAAGTTCAGTGTGTTGTTATTTGTGTATTTGCTGTATGTATCCATACCATAGCACTGCCATCACAAAACATTTCTCCAACATCTGTTGATTTACTCCTTGAAACACTGGTTTCATTTTAGAACCTGTGTACTTTCGCTTGAAATCAATATTTCACATGTGTTGTTTATGTTTGTGTCTTTTCAGCTCACCGTGTTTACCATCTCTCACGGACCCCTATAGTCTCTCTGTGTTTACCATCTCTCACGGACCCCTATAGTCTCTCTGTGTTTACCATCTCTCATGGACCCCTATAGTCTCTCTGTTCTCATCATCCTCTCCTTCCTCACTGGCACCTTAACGTCTCTCCTTATTCTCCAACCCTCCATTGATTGTCTCCACTGCTGGTGCCAGACGAGCAGATCCTTACAATGTAATTAAATGTGTCAGTCTCTCTTCCAGAGCCCACCTTTCCGCCTGAGAGCTTTAAAAAGAAAGACGTGGTCGAGATTCTCTCTCACAAAAAGGCCTACAATGCTTGTGAGTATAGTTGGTGCTGGTTCACAGGGGATCTCCCAGATTTCTTTCATAGGTTGTTTCAGAAAATCAGTACAAAACACCTGATGGTTGTGCTGATGTAAACAACTGAAGTAAGTCAATTATGCATGAGAAAGAATGTATGAGAAAGAGAGAGAGAGAGAGGGAGAGAGAAGGGGAGAGAAAGAGGGAGAGGGAGAGAGAGAGAGGGAGAGGGAGAGAGAAGGGGAGAGAGAGAGGGAGAGAGGGAGAGGGAGAGAGAAGGGGAGAGAGAGAGGGAGAGGGAGAGAGAGAGAGGGGGAGGGAGAGGGAGAGAGAGGGGAGAGAGAGAGAGAGAGAGAGAGAGAGAGAGAGAGAGAGAGAGAGATGGAACATTTAGACATACACAGATGTACACAGTTCCCAGTCTCAGAAGCAGATTGAGTACCATATTGCTGCTGCTTTTTCTTTGATCATTTGGCGTTGATTGAATTCTCTCCAGTCTGCTTTGCTCAGAACATCAATGGTACAGTGATGCATTAAGGAAAAGGACAGGGAACACAGGAACTGCACCCTGCTCTGCTGAGCAGTTCTTCGGCAGGTAGGCCATTCTCTTCCAGCCGAGACTCAGCTGACGTGAGCGTGTTCTCTCTGTCTGACTGACCCCCTCCTCAGCCATCCTCATCGCTCACCTGAAGCTGTCTCCGGTGGAGCTGCGTCAGGTGCTCCTGACCATGACCACCGAGCGCCTGGAGCCTGCACACATCAAGCAGCTGCTCCTGTATGCTCCTGATGATGACGAGGTCAAGCAGTTCCGACAGTACAACCAGGACCCCGCCAAGCTCACCCAACCTGACCAGTTTGTCCTGCAGGTACTGCCTTTCTCCTGCAGCACAGCAACACCTCACCAACACCATGTAAAAAATGAATAATGAAGAGTTTCAAGAAAAGAAGAAGAGCTAGGACTTCCACAGAAATGTAGGCTACTTGTCTTTGATTATTGCATTTACTCGTACACATGTGTGTTCCAGATGTTGTTAGTGCCAGAATATAAAACCAGACTGCGGAGCCTCCTTTTTAAGACCACTCTGCAGGAGAAAACCGAAGAGATGCGAGCTGGTTATGAGTGCATCTACAAAGCGTCCTTGGAGCTCAGAAATAGCAAGAAGTTGGCAAAGATCCTGGAGGTAAAAGTGCTGGAGAATGATCCTATATGTTCATATGCATTAATGTTCTGTGTAGTTGAGTAATATGTTAAAAAAATTACTAGGATGTTTTGTTGCAGTTTGTATTAGCAATGGGGAATTACCTTAATAATGGCCAACCCAAGACAAATAAACCCACAGGCTTCAAAATCAACTTTCTTACTGAGGTACTGTAGCTATGGATATGAACACTCCTCTCAAAGATGCTTTACAGTGCTTTATTGTGGCAATACTTTTTTACAGTATCATTAAGCCTAGTAATAGACCAGTAATAGCCTAGTAGTAGAATTAATACAGAGGTCAGACATGTAAATGTATGTATAAATGTTCATCATTGTCTTCTTACAGCTCAGTACAACAAAAACAGTTGATGGGAAGTCAACATTTCTTCACATTTTAGCCAAATCACTATGCCAACATTTTCCAGAACTTCTGAACTTTGCAGGAGACCTTTTAACAGTTTCACATGCTGCCAAAGGTAAAACGTTCCATCAACGAAGTGCATAAACCATGTGTGTTAATACCACAAAAGCTTTGTGGTAGTATAAATATTTTTAGATTTAAAGATGTCAGCTTTGACTGGCATCTCATGGCCTGGTCAAGTCATATTCTACCAAAATATTTTTTCTGTGTACATTCAGTCAATCAGAGAACCATTACAACAGACCTGAGTGATCTCCACTCAACCATCAAGGAAATCAGGACTGCCTGTCTGAAGATCCCAGCCACAGTAGATGACCGGTTTGCAACAGTCATGAGTGTATCCTGTTACTGCTATACCCCAAGAACAAACAGATAAAGTACAAAGCATCGAGACTCTTCTCTGTTCTGGTGGAATGAACTTCCACTGTTTGATCAGCAGTGTTCCATGTGGTCTTCAAACAGACTCATCTATTTGAAAAGCACCTTAATTAAACCTAATGAGAGAAGATGTCTCATTTAGTTACTGGTCTTGAATTGTGTTGTATTTTGTAGCGTTTTATTGTACCTCTCATTCTAGGTTTCAGTTCTGACACTTGGTCTTGGTAATGACAGTGTCAGTAATTATTTTACTCTCTATCTTTTACTCTAAACTATTTGTTCTAGCTAAGGATTCTTTGAGTAGACCACTAAAGCACTTTTTGTATGTGTCACTGAATAAGCGTCACTGCTAAATGCCATTAATGTATAAATGGACTTTAAGATGTTGTATGTGGGGTGGGTTAAGAATGGCTTTAGAAATCCCTAATACAGATGTTTCACTGTACTCCCACTACTGAAATCCCTAATACAGATGTTTCACTGTACCCCCACTACTGAAATCCCTAATACAGATGTTTCACTGTACTCCCACTACTGAAATCCCTAATACAGATGTTTCACTGTACTCCCACTACTGAAATCCCTAATACAGATGTTTCACTGTACTCCCACTACTGAAAAGGTATTACACAAAGTTCAGAGCAGCACGACAGCAATAATATATCCTCTCCTTGACATTAGCCAACAGTCAAATTGTTTATTATATTGCACATAAAACCTAATTCATGTTTTGTGAAGTGCAATCGATCACATTCATGTGGCGCAGTGCTCAGCCCTAACCTTCAGATCCAAGTTGACAGAGTGTTGTGATCACTGGTAACTGACTGAACAGCTCACACAGCTGGCAGCATCTGCATAGTTCAGTCCTAGATCATAGCAGGGTGGAATCTGTAGGAATCTCACATCAAGAACTGTGAAACCAAGTTGGAGTAACTCTGCAGTTTAACTACCAGTGATTGCAACACCCAGAACTGGATTTTGGTCAAGGAGTTGAGCACCACTGACATCAAAGAATATGTGTGTATTGTTATGTATGTATTGATATGTGTGTATTGGTCTCTTGATCAAAGAATATGTGTGTATTGATGTCTTGACCTTGGCATCAGAGCTTCCTGGAAAACTCCCATCCAGTGGTCCAGTCTCTGGACTCCCTACAGCAGAGAGCCATGGACGAATTTGGCAAGGTAGCTTCATACTTCGGAGAGGACAGCAAGGCCACCACCACTGAAGCCTTCTTCGGCATTTTTGCAGAGTTTATCTCCAAGTTTGAGGTGAGCCATGCGTAATGCCCGTACAGGAGGTACACGAGAGTTAATAGTATGATTCTACATCTCCTGTCTTTTAGCAAACATTCTGTAGCACAATAGGTAATGATAGGGACCCCATTTACAAGACGTCTGACTGCCTGAACTACACTGATCAGATCAACTGTGAATAATTTGTTTCACAGAGAGCACTAAGTGAAACCCAGGCAACAGAAATCCCCAGGAGCCCCCGCATTTCCTCACCTTTAGCCTGGTGAGGACACGCTGCTCTCCCTGATGACAAGCCTTCGTGTGCCAAAAACAGGGCATCACAATACTGGAAGCAAACAACTTAATCTTAACTTAACCAAGTTAAATTAAAAATTAACTTCAACATAAAGAATATATATATTTTATACAACTCTAGAGACATTTAGTCAAAAATATATCAAGTATATGAAGCAATCTATGAAATACATAGATTTATTATACAAAAATGTTTCCAGATTTCCAGCAGCTAAAAGAGAATGTGATGGGAATGTAAGCAACACCAACAGATGATGGAACTGTGTTCAGCTCTTCAATATTATTTACTGGTAAATACAAACCAAAAACATAAGTCTCATGCAGGAAGACCTCAATAATGCAAATGATGGATGGGTGTAAATCATCAGCATGTCAAATGTACTTTAATCGCTAAATGTTAAAAAGAGACATTTCTGATCAGCGTTATTGTCATTGTCGGTTTCCAAGGGAACACCCGTCCTATGTAAATGAGATCGTAACACTAACAATGGGCACTTGTGCACAGTTCAGCTGATCAGTGGTGAAGCTGTGTGAAAACCTGCAGTACATATCCTAAAACCTGAATGTCATCTATGATTTCTCTTGCTGTGACGATGCAAACTGGAGCGTGTAGGTACAAATGTAGTCTCTATGAAATGGCACTGTGTTTACATACTGTTTGTTTCATGTTTACATAGTGAAATTATTATGAAGCTTGGCTGACTAAAGGTCAACTAAAGTTCAACTTGTCATTGAAATATTGTTTGATATAGCATTAATGTTCTTTCTGCCTGAGGTCTTGTGTTCACAGAAATGTGGGTAGCCTCTGTATTACATCCAAATGCATGATTTTACTTATTGCCTGTTCTTGTGTCAAAATCATCCAAGTTACATTTTTGTCAGTCCTCCTTTTTGCAAGCCAGAGTCAGTATTCTGAGAGATAAAACTTCAGTTTGCATGTAGCACTGCATTTCTTTTTGTTAGTATAATATCAATGTTGTTAGCCTATTCTTGGTGAAGACCTACATCTGTTTGTTTGATTTAACCATTATTTCACCATTAATTAGTTGGATTAGAACTATTATTTGTGTGAGTAGCATTATATATCCCGTTTAATTACTTCGGCTTCAATTTCTATGGACCATATCGATGCATTTTATTCAGTTGTGTAATTTATATTGCCTGAATAAACAAACCTAATGTCAATGATGAGTCACTGTCTGTTTAATTGATCGACCAGCTTACTTACAGGTACGCTACTTTAGGGGTGGATGAATTGGTACTTTTACTATACTTAAAATGAAATCCCATGCTTATGTATTTTTAAACACTATAATTAAACAACTTCACCTGCTTCCACCAAGCATTCTGTCCGATAGGCCGTCTGAAACAGTAAACGTGTTTCTAGAAGAAAGATATGTTTATTTTTGTGGTTTTGATAGAGTTTGTCTTACAAATTGACAAAGGAAACAAATAAAGGATTCTTTGGGAAACTATTTACCACTAAGCTAATGAATCATCGGTAGTACTCATTATTTTTGATGAATAATCGGTACTACTCTTATTATTTTTGATGAATCATCGGTACTACTCTTATTATTTTGTATCGGAGTATCTGCTGCATCTCTAGTGACACTGATGTTGTCTAGGCAACGCAAGGAGCTTAGCAACCATTGTTATCAGACACGTGGCTAGCAGCTACATACCCTCAGGAAATCAGAATCCATTAACGCATACGAAAATGCTTTTTTTGCTGAAGAAACAAAAAAACAAGAAACAAGGTGAAGTGTGTTGTCTAGCTAGTTGTACTATTATTACTCTGCTAGCTAGCTAATTAACATCAGTTTAAGCTATTCATCTCTCCAACCTAGCTTCACAGCTAGCTAGCATTAACCTAAGGGCCTGTTAGTTCATGAGCGAGCTTGCTACGCTAACTAGTACATGCTTTTATCCATAGAAAAGGCTTATTCATAGATTATTGTGAGACGACCAAAAAAAAAAAATCACACAACAACCAACTCTGGTGATAAGTGCATTGTAGTAACTGCAGGGTAAATAACCATCCACTTACGGTTTGCTGTAATAGTGTTCCATTTTCACCATACTTATATCAAACATATAGAAGATTACCACACTTACCATAGAAACATGAAGGCAGTTATCCAGTGATGTATATATCCTGTATACGTCACCTGTGGGGCCACACTAATTTTTTTACTGTAGTATACGAGCGTTTAAAAAAAAGTACGTTACTTCCCATATAGTTCCATTATTAAAAGGTATTATTGTACAGATTTCTGTAGTGAACAGTTACCAGTATCATGTCAGTAACACATTAACAGTCCATTTGTGTTCAGATATATCGTAGGGGGCAGGAGGAAGCGTTCGCTCTCCTGTGTCATTACACTGATGTTACCATGCAGGGTGAAGCTCCATCACACAGGAACCTCCTCTTCTGCTGGAAGAACAAACCATCATCCACCTCTGCCACCACAAGGCACTGCAATTCCCCACCATCTTCCTTCAGATTTTTACACAAACCCTCTCAACGTGCTCTTGGACTCAGGTAAGACTTGTATGTGGCAAAAGGATGTAGATTTGTTAGCTTATTCATCAGATAAATGTTTGTGGTGTTAGAAATTGTGTGGCCAACGCATCGGCTCTACTAGTGAAGAGAATAATAAAATGATATAATAAAAACAACAGTGAAGACCTTTAGGATGCAGTATGGAGTGTTTACATTGATGAAAGTGTCAATGGAGCATCAATTAAAAAAAAAAAATCATCACAAGAGTCGTCACTGCTTTGTTTTAATCTTTAAACAGTAATAACAAGCATTTAATTTTTCTAAATCCGTTATGTTCAGGTTTTTTTTGTACAGCTTCTGAACTTTAAATGTGACATCAGCAAGTATAGTTTTGCTTTATTTTCCAAACCTTCAAAAAGTGCAAGGCAGCAAGGTAGAGATAAGGCCAGTGGAGAGCCACTACGACCGAGCGCCTCCATCACGAGTGCGGCACAACCAGCACACTTTTCAGGTTATATAGCTCTGTATCGCTCAAGATTTTCCACAGAGAACTGAATTCTTACACAGGTATCTGGATTCTTGCACAGGTAACTGAATGCTGTGTAATAAATGAACAAGCACCAATCATACGAAATGCCCCAAGATTAGGAAAAATGAGTAGTTAATGGCTGAATACTAATCAAGTGGCATGTGTATACCTTTACTGTAGGTTATATATTGTGTGTATTTCTACTAATCAGAATAGGCTTAATAATGTTTGCTTCAAAGGAAAATATAACTGAGATACTGACTAAATCTTAGAGAATGTGATGATGGAAATATCTACCAAGATGTAGCACATTTTCCAGACACAAGGGAGTAAGGAATATTACCTGACTGGAAACCTGAAGTAATAAGCTTCACTTAAAGCCAGACTTGTTTCTACTTATTATCCAAAGATAATCCAACATGGTTTGCATTTTTTTAACTAAGGCCACTTTGACACACCAACATGTACCTCAAACCAGTATGTTTTTCATGCTGAAAAAGAAATGAACCCAATGGCCTAATATAACATTCCCTTAGAATAAAGGAGGACCTTAAACCTGCTTGGCGCTGCACCTTGGTTCCTCCACACTCTTCCTCCCGTGTCACAGGCATATTGTCCATGTCTTTGTGAAATGCAGCCAAGCTGACAAGCACTTTGGTAAGAGGGTGAGGACAGCAGCATCTGAGACAGAAGGTCTGGGCTAACGGCATAGTGGCACAGAACCCAGGCCAGAGCGTAGCTTCCTCTTCACAGCACTGTGCTCTCAGAGTCCAGATCAGAGTCCTGTAGCTGGGTTATAGGCTGCAGCTCTGCAGGAATGTCGGGTATAAGGACTCGGCCCAGTCCCTTCAACGTCATCCCCGGATCTATACAAAAACAATAAAGAAATTCTTACATTAAAAAACTAAACTTGACTGACTTTGTCAAAAATAAAAAAGAACGGGGACAAGTTTCTCACCCATCATTTTGAAGGCAGCACTGCAGATGCCGTTGGAGTCGGTGGCCGTGCTCTGAGGGTTTGGCGGGGGGGGGATGCCGGGTCTGTTGGAGTCGGTGGCCGTGCTCTGAGGCTGTGGCGGCGGAGGGATGCCGGGTCTGTTGCGGGGTTTGGGCACGGGCCGAGGACGTGGCAGAGAGCCGCACGGAAACATCGGTGGCGCGTTGGCGCTCGTGGCGTCGGCCGCGACGGGCGTAGGGGGCGGGGTCTTCGGAGGAGTTGGGGTGCTCGGCGGGGAAGTCTCCTCCACCCCCTCCCCCGCCGTCTGACCTAGGGTTTTGGGCTGAAGAGGGGGGGTGACCGGGGTGGGGGGCTCCGGGGGCGGGTGGCTGGGTGCCTGGACGGGAGGCTGGTTGCTTGAGTGGCGCCGAGGCGTTGCGGCGGGCAGGAGCAGCGACTGGCTCGGACTCGGGCTGGTCGGAGAATGACTGGACAGCGGTCTAGGAGACGGAGACAGCGACTGAGGGGTACCCGGAGAGGGATGCTGCACCGGCTGGCTGCAGGGCCCCACAGCAGTGTTGGCTGGTTTAGGAGGAGCAGGAGCTGGTTTCTTTATTCCTATGGCAGACAAGTTTGAAAAGGTTTCAGAGATTCAGAACGACTTCCTCAGCATATGTTAGGTGGGTAAAGTGGTGCGTGTACCTCTGGGGGCCATGAGGGGACTGGGTCCGGACGAGGCGGCCCCTGCAGAGCCTGCACTCAGCTGTCCCGCTCCTGCACTACCATTCCTCTGAGCCAGAGACGTGGGCGCAGCATCGCGTGGTTTTGAACTGCAAAACAAATGGAAACTACTTACCCTGCAAGATATGAACTTAAATACTTTAATGCAGTGATAACAAAAAGGCTTTTCATGCAGTGCTATGTGGAGATGTCAGATAAAACTATCGTAATAGAGCACCATGTAAACACACTTCTGTCACAACCCTGTGCAAAAAAAAACAAAAACTGAGATACAGAAAAACATTCTTGATAGTTTATTCATTTTTTTACATTCATTATTTTTGTTTATTCATTTTTTAATTTTGGGAGTCCAAAATGAACTTAACTTGAAGACATTTACAATATGTGTATTCCAGTAATTTTGAAATAGTCCTTCCTCCAAGACTATTTTGTACGACTGCAGTTGAACTGACGAGGCAGACCGAGGGCCACGTGAAGCGTGTTCCTCACAATAGGCTCTGCTGTGTTGAGCCTCTAGCAAAAGATGTAGGCTGGATTGCAATCTTCCCCCATGCTTGTTCATTTGTTTGAATTTGTTCAAAATTAACAGAGAGCAAAATGTACAGCCCACAGGAAAAAGAGAGACCAAGCAAGTAAACAAATACAAACAGGACGAAGGATTTTCCCATTTATTTTTTCACTTCACAGCAGAAAGTTAGACCAGCTCAACCCCCAGCTCTTACCTGATCTCCTCAGAGTGCTGGGACAGAGGCTGCTGTGCTGCTGAGGCAGCCGCCCCCAGCATCACGCAAGGCTGCCCCGCCTCCCCGCCCAGGCCCACCAGTGTGGGCTGCTGGATCAGGAGCTCAGCACCAGGCTGGCCTCCTGCAATACCTGCAGTCTCCACTGGGGGGAGAGGCGGCTGGAAGGCAGGCGAAGCGTGTTGCTTTCTAGTTAGTGTACTGCCTCTACGAGGATTGTGGTCCATTAATTTGTTAGCAGAGCTAAAGGGGGAAGAAAGACACCACCAGTGGTAAGATGTTCCCAAGAGAGTACACAATCAAGAGATGGGCAGGAAAAAGGTATCCCGACACCACACCGCACAAACTGCACAGTGAAGCAACACAAAAGGTCAATTGTTCAGGAAACTGTTAATTGGGTTGATTAATGAAGGATTTGAATTAAGGTAATGATTTTGATTATTCATTTGTGATGTACATCCTGGTCATTTTGTAAGCACATACCCATCTCGTTTGAGTGGGTCACCTTCAGATCCCACCATACTGTTGGGCCTCTTCCTCTCTGTTGTTCCCGAGTCATAGTCAGGAATGCTCAGATGGTTGACATGGTTAATCATGGGTGTGGGCATTGAAAACATGCCCGATACATTGAACTCCACATCTAAACGGAGACATAAGTTACAAACACACACAAACCTTGATTCTTTGCTTACAGTTGTTTGATTTTAACCTTTTTTTTTTGTTTGTTTAGGGTGAAAGATTTTTTTCTCATACCGTCAGGGAAAAACCAGTCTACATGTTGGATGATGGCTTCAATAATTGTTACCACATGAACAGAGGTTGCAGCAGCAATGTCTGCTAGGCTCCTGTTGTTAAAGACACAATACTTTACACAGCCTTACCCAGCCTTACACACACACACTGCCTAAAATGAATGATTAAACCAGTTCTCACCCTTCTGTTTTGGTCCATAACAGATTCGGTCCTAACACAATGGCAATGTTGCTGGGGGTCATCTTGTTAATTTCACATTCTTGAGCAAGTTTAGCAAGAAACTTCACAAGATACCTTTTGAAACACAAGTTTAATCAGTAAGCAGAACTTTTTTCCAGACTTAACAGACTTCAGGACACTAGCATGTACCAGGAAACCCACCTAAAGTTGGCTTTGTTGTTCTTTGGTAACTGATCACAGGTAACCCACAAAGCTTGTAACCTTTTGTCTGGGTCCGGCACACTACACAAGAAACGCAAGTTATGAGGAAAAGGTAAGAAAAAAGAAAGAGAATCGAGTCTCACTACCTTTAGAACAACTACATTTCTGAGGTTTGTTTTTTCATATCTGTGTAGCAATAAATAACAGATTATTAAATAAAATGTGTACATGTTACCAGGGACAGGCTTACCTGGATGACTGAATCCACTCATCATAGAGGTCGTAAGTCATCAGAGGCTCAGGAAGCTCTCTAAGGTAAGACTTCAGAGCACCTGGACACACAACAGGGCAAAAACTGAAAATGCCCCACTTGGCTGAAGTCGTAACGGTGCATTAGTGCGCATGCAGCAGGTCTCATACCTGCGACAGCGTGGGGGTCGGAGTAGAACTCCTCCAACTGAGAGGTGGAGCAGTCAAGCGCCGCCTTCAGCTTCTTCAGTTTAGAGGCTCCAGCAGCTATTCGGAAAAGTCCCTGGGAAGCAAAGCAGAAGGTTCTGAGGAACAAGCACAGACACATCCAGCAGAGCCTGAATCCCACAGCCAAACGGTGCCACTATTACTCAGAACGGTTCAGTAATGATGGAGTTGAGGGAGGGGGGTGATCACCTCGCAGTCTGAATCGTTCCTGCTACTTTTAAAAGATAGTTTATCCTAAAGTTCAGTGTAGGGACATGTCTTTCTTTCATGAGGACACTACCGGACTTTTACTGAAGCAAACAACACAAATATCCAAAATTATTATAATGAGCATTAAAAAAAAACAAAAATTCAAGCATTTGTTCAGATTTTATTTGGAAATTCAATTCACTCTTGGGGGAAAAGAAAGAGACCTTGAATGTAACTAAACTTCTCTAGGTACAGCAAGGCACAATCCACTACACGATTGAGATCAAAAGCAAGATAACTGGACAAGTATAGCTCTGCTAATTACTTAAACCACCCTGGCTACACGGAACCTGGGTGACTGAATATTTGGAATTAGACTTAATAAAGTAAATTCTAAACTGCTGACTTTACAAAATCTAAAATTCACACTTAAGTCCTTTACCCTCGATTCAATCTGGTTCACAGCGGTGTGAATAACTCAGATTCAGATCTGCATGTCTGGTCATTCATACCTCTTCCTTCATGCCTGTCTCAAGCAACATCATCACGCAGGCCTCGAGGGGAAGAGCGATCTCCCTGCTGCTGCGCTTCAGGTGCTCGTCCAAACCCGTACCAAACGCAGGCTTCTCCGTCCAGGAGTCTGGAAACAAGAACAACGGCTCATGCCTGTTACTGTCAAAGCAGTCCGTACTTGGTATATTCCAGAAAACAAAGGTAAGAACATATTATGAGAATCTGACAATCTTGGCCATCTACCAATTCAACTCTTTGTCTTATATTATTAGTGTCATTTTGCTACCCTATCAAAGTTGGCATTCTACAAAAGACCAGAAAGGCAAAAAAACCAAAAATAGCTGGCTAATAGTCAGGAAGGAACCAGTTTTTGTAACCAGTAATCAAGCCTAGAGTGATGCATCCAAGTTTTCCTCATCTGCTGAAGCTAGTGGGGTTGATGAACCAGGTGGGTGAGATCTGATACGTGACTCACAGTCTACATGCTGGGACATCAGACCTGTCTTGCACAATGTGCTCACAGAAGAAACTCAGAATTTATAGTGCAAAGGACTGGATTTAAATGTACAAAAGAGAAAAGACTTACCAAAACAGAACCTCATTAGTGTTCATAAAAAGTTTGCTCAGCGCAATGCAGTGAGTGTTAAATTATTAACCATCTTTCTTTCTTTATTTTAATGATGCCACAAACTGCTAAAACGTGGTCCAATTTTGTGGAGAAAGTGCTTCACTAACATGATTAACAAAAAGAGTGGGAGTGGTACAGAGATTGTTCCCACCTTGCTGCAGGTGAATGGTTGGTAGGACTCCTTCCAGCGTGGAGAGAGCCTTTCTGTGGTAATCTGCTTGGGCCTCTAATAACTTGAAAACAGAGAACACACTGAGGATACAAGGCTACTGGAAAATGAACAATGGGAAAAACATGACAAGAGCAGCAGTAAACACAGTAACCGAGTAACAGTCTGTGGCTATGGACTAGTAAACAATGTTCTCACCATAACATAGTAGCGAGCATAATCCCCTTCCTTTGAACAGAAACTGTACATGTCGGCTGAAAGTTGATCCTGAACGATGGTTAGAAGAAGAAAACCATTAAAAATCTGTAGGCATGACTGAAATCATTCCATTCACAAGAATGAACAAAGCAAATCTAATTAATACATTAAGCTTTTTCTAATTATGTAATGGAAACTACATTAAGGCTTTACATGCTATGAATCTGGGTGGCTTGAGTTTGAATGCACAAGTACAGAGGAAAGTGGTGAGGAAGAGAAAGTTGAGCCCTGCTCATTAAGGACAGCTCCGTGTCCTCCAGATAGGACACTCCACATGTGCTTCACAGTTCAGCACGGCACTGCAGTTTTACACAGAGCACTCAGGGCTGATGGAGTCATCAGTGTTTGCTCCTCATTCCCAACTCCATCCCCCCTGAGAGCTATGAATTACAGGAGAGCACATACACAGAGAACGATCTGGATCTAGTTATGTGCCACACCGTGTCGGCCCTGGTGATCAAGTGATGTTAAAAACGTTGCTCAGTTTGCAGCACTACTACACACCTAGATAATCACTGGATAATCACCTGGATAATCTGTCAGCGTGATAATCACACTGACAGAAGATGAACCTCACATTTTACATAAAAGAAGCCTGAGCTGAAGAGCAGCACAGAGTGAATGTCTGAGCAGGGTGTAGGTACCTTGCACAGCTCCATCTTGTTCATTGCCTCATCCATCTCCTCTTTAAGGGAGTCTGCCTTAGCAGTCAGCGCTATCGTGTTTGTTCCCGAGATAATGGACTTGGTTGTCTGCAGCCACCTAAGAGCCAGGACACAAGGAAGCGCTCCGTTAATGTCACCGAAAGGCTGACGCCGATGGACAGTGGTGTTAGACTGGACTCAGATCAGACCGCAATAGGGTTTTCATTCAAAGCTCTGAAGAATCTGTATTTTTTAGTATGTACAGGTTGG
The DNA here is from genome assembly GCA_025802075.1 of Tenebrosternarchus preto. Classification (NCBI taxonomy): domain Eukaryota; kingdom Metazoa; phylum Chordata; class Actinopteri; order Gymnotiformes; family Apteronotidae; genus Tenebrosternarchus; species Tenebrosternarchus preto. The sequence goes on from JAOYMR010000011.1 coordinate 3,085,618, forward strand.
AAATAAAAGTTCTTAAGGACTTTGCAAAGGAATTTGCAATGTAAAATCATTTCCCATGTTTTGAGTTATTCAGCAGCTGTTGCGCTGGGCAACACTACGTGATGCAGGCCTGCCTCCTCTCTGCGATCAAGTCAATAAGAGAAGTGTTGTTGGTTCACTTAAAGCCTGCAATAACAAACCAGCAAGCAAACAAGCAAAACAATTCTGGAAAAAATAATCAAATGTGATAAAAGCACAATTTCAGGGGTTTGAGCAATAAACTATGATGTAGATGGTCCAAGAACTGTTTGAAGAAAAATATAAAAATAAATAAATTTGACAATTCCATATCATCCATCATACTGAGCATACTGAGGATAACAACACTGAGGATAACAACACTGAGGATAACAACACTGAGGATAACAACACTGAGGATAAGCTGCTGCTATGTTCCCAACGCTGACAAGCTAATACAAACCAATGAAGGTTTATACGATGAACATGTTTTTAGCTACGACTACCGCTGACAACACACAGATGGCAGACAACAGACCAGCTGACTAGTGAGTTTCTGTGTCATCAACATCATGATTTATGATGTTGTTTCAAGATAGGGGTGGAACAGAGGTGTGGTGGTTAACAATGCTGGCTCACAGCTGCAGGGGCCTGGATTTGGGCTCCTGAAGAGAGACTGCATGTTCTCCATGTTCCTGGGAAGGAACTGGAGTACTGACTGGAAATCAACACAAAGGCGCATGGCATGGATCTATTGGCATCTCCAAGTAGATCTAGTGTGAGTGAGCGTGTTTATATCCCCTATGGTAGACTGACACCCTGTCCAGGGTTGGTTCCTGCCCTCCCAGAGGAGGGTATTCCAGGTTCAGAAAGCAATTTTATTGGATTTTATAGTAACTCCCTGGAGAGGGATTTTACTTTCTGAACCTGGAATACCCACCTCTGCCCCATAAGTAAGGGGTACAGTACACATCCTTGTGATGCACTGGTGCTTAAAGAGAAACATTCATGAGAGGAGGATCCAGTCTGTACACTGCTGTGTGGTAGATGGGCGTCCACTGACTAGGTGCAGAAATAGAACTCAGCTAGGAAAGTTTGATCTGAAATATTTCCATGACAGTTGTGTTGAAAACACAGCTGTAATCATCAATGGTATTCTTTCATGTGTTAGGGACTTCATGGTGTTAAGATTCTTGTCTGACCTGCTTAGTCCTATGCGCAAAATGTAGTGCATGTAGTTATTTTGACAGAGAAACAAAAACCCAAATGCTTTCTTGATGGATGATGTCATCACTAGATCTGTAGTCATACTGGTGACTGTTCTGGGGACTCATGACTGAAGGATCTGAAGCACTGAGTAAGAGTGAGATATAGGTCAATAATTCCACAAGGATAATTCATCAGGATAATTCATCAGGATAATTCATCAATAATCTCATCAGCCCAGTAGTCGTCTACCATTGTTTGTTTGTTTGTTTTTTGCAATCTTTGCATTTGTTCATGATGCTTTGTTTGCAGGGTATGGACAGTGTGAATAAGGGATGTCTGGCCTTGAGTATCAGTGTTGTAAATCTCGTCAGACTGAAAGGTATGGGTGGGTGGAGTGAAAGGTATGGGTGGGTGGGGAGTGAAAGGTATGGGTGGGTGGAGTGAAAGGTATGGGTGGGTGGGGAGTGAAAGGTATGGGTGGGTGGGGAGTGAAAGGTATGGGTGGGTGGAGTGAAAGGTATGGGTGGGTTAAAAGTATGGGTGGGTGGGTGAATATGGAGCAGTTATTGTTAGTGTTTTGTATTTCGGATCTGCAGTAAAACTGGTTTGGTTTCGCTTGCCAGGGAGGAGAGGCATGTCAACTGATGAATGAGGGTCTTTCTTCTTTTAATTAGTAACTGTCTGATGGCCGTTCTACACAGCAGAGAGAGTCTTTGTTTTCAAACTGCTGCCCCAGCTTCCAAAAGTGCTTTTTTTCAGTTTTTCTTCTTTACTCGTTATACAAGATACTTAATAAGCCGTGTTCTTTTGAATATTTTTACATTTTCAGAGTTTAGCAGACACTCTTACCCAAAGTGACCAACAAAAGTGCTTTGTCATTTGCTTACAGAATGTATCCTAGCCAGTACAGTAGGTTAGAGCTCAAGATACCTTTGACCTAAATCACCGTCACAATACAGGAATCAGTGCTGATCCTAGATGAAGAGCAGAATAAACAAACTCTACCAAACAACAATAAGCATAAACTCTACCAGACAACAATAAGCCCAACAACAAATAATTTCAAACAATAAGTGCTAGAATTTTAGTTACTCATACAAGCAGGATCACTTGGTCATTTAAACAAACCACAAATAGACAAGTCTATGTTTGAAGACTGCCAGGCACACTGGCTGTCCAGACTGCCAGTGGAAGTTCGTTCCACCATCTGGGAGCAGGACAGTGAATAGTCTGGAACCTGGTCTTCTGTGAGACTTGAACCATGGTGTTTCAAGCTGAGCCCTACTTTACGTTTGAAGTACTCGAGGTTCGGATCGGGCTTTGATCATCGCCATCATGTAGAAACAGGCTGGTCCATTTTTGAGTTTATTCTGCAGGAGTGACGTGAACGTTGGACCCAGTCCAACGCTGAACACCATTCGAGCTGCTGAACTCTGACTCAACTGTGGTCGTCTGAGGCCCGTAGAGTATAGACCAGCAGATTGGAATATTGGATCTTAGAGATGACGAGAGACCTGTGAAAGAAAGGGCCTAATCCTTTATACGTTACTAAATCTACAGGACCAGGTCAGGTTCCACACGAGTTGAGTGACAACTGGTTGTCCAAAGTTACGCCCAGTGTTCGGTCGCCATTTTCCTCATCTCCAGAGCAACATCAGCCCTGGACTGATCAGGAAACCGCACATGCACTCTGGAGCCGTTCAGGCAAGGTGGTGTAATCCAGAACGTTAGTCAGTGATTACGACAGGTCCGGGAGACAAGCGCCACTTCACCAGTGTTGCTGAAGAGTAGGTGGACATTAAACAGAAATGGTGGAGAGATGGGCGTTTCTCAGAAATGCTACAGCTCTGTTCTCGAGCGCAAACATAAATGAAATAAACTCAGACCACAGCTGCTGCCAGTACGGTGTAATTACCTTGTTCGTGCAGAATCGTAGTCCAACACCAGCTTGGCCAACTGTCTCCTCTGTTTGAGTATATTGGGAATTTCCACCTGAAAAACCAATATATGCACCATGCATCATCACAATTTTAATTTCAGATTTGCAGACAGTTTAACACACAGTAACTGCAGACGCTGAGTACAGCAGTATGACACGGTGCTCTGGAAAGGCTTCTGAGCTTACCTCAGCTAACTGGTTAAGTGGGTCTAAAATGTCCTTCTCAATCTGCACTTCATGCTGCATCAGCTCGGAAGCGAGTTTGTTCTCCGCTTCACCACACAGCTCCATCATATTCCTACCAAGACCCACCAAAAACACTCACACAGTTTATATTCAGCGAATTGTGCTACATAAATGTTCTGTGAAAAATGTTGTTTTCATATTGGAAATGTTTTTAAAATTATGCACTTAATTATTTAAAAGCAACACTCATTTATGCAATGATAAACGCTGAACAAGCTGCTTATCCCACTGACCAAACATGCATTATTAATTATAGGTATAAATTATTGATTGAAACTTGAACTTTTGATGGTGAAAATGGAGATACAAGACATTTCAAAGTTACCCAATCAGAGACTCCTCCCCGAGCTGACTCCCACCATCTTGCATTGCCTGTGACAAAGCTGTCAGAGGGAGCTTTTTCTGCGAGACAAAGAGACAAAGCTCTACCAGCAGACCCATACTAATGGAGACACTGAACATGGGTGGTGCCAGAAGGGATTCTGCAGGCTGGCTCTGGCTCGGTTCAAGGGGGTCCTTACGTGTCTCTTCTCCGCGTCCGTGCCGAGGTGACCCTGCAGACAGGTGACCAGCCTCTTGTGTGTGTTGTGGGAGATGATGCGCACCAGCTCCATCCGCCGCTCAATCTGTGCAGGAACGGCATGGCGTGAGCAACACCAACCATCCAACCGTCCATCTCCACCCACGCCTACGTGCTCCACACTGAGCCACATCAGTGGCAGCGGGGAGTGCGTCTGTAGTGCCAGAGGCCGATTTCCCTACATCCCCTCTGGGCTTAAAGAAGCAACAGTGCTGCTCTTCTGAATACACACTACATTAACAGATGTGTGAAAAGAAGATTTCCTCTAATGTGACATTTGTATAACATGGCAAACATGGACGTAAACTGTTCTTCCGTGGAGGGGGTCTCAGTAGGGCTGGGTTAAGTTCACACACAACTCCCAAGGGAGGAATGTGCTTTTTTAAACCCGGTGACGCACAGGAATTTGACAAGTAGAATATTCCGTTCTGAGGGCAACACGATAGCTACTTCGAATCTTTCCTTCATTCTACATACTTGATACTTTAGTACATACTCAATATACATAGTACAGGAAAATACTTTAAATTCCAGGAATAAATGTCATTATTTTTTAGCTATGAATGTTCAGCCATGTTTAACAGGCATTATGTCAATTTAAAATCCATTAAAACAAGCCACTTTTAAAATGGCTTTTAATAGAGAGGAAAGACTAAACGACCTGGTGTCCTGGTGTTCCGAAACAGGCTGGGAGTTCAGGAATTTCACCAGCTGGAAGAAGAGATAACTGGCTCCTCACACCCGTCACCAACTTCTGAATGCCGTTCCACCACACTAACACCCACCCCCCACCCCAAAACACACCCACACCATTCCCCGGAGCGACTCCTGCCTCGGCCGCCCCGTATGGGAATGGACCCTCCACCTGGCATGGGAACGAGGGGAATCCACCATCTCCTGGGTTTCCTTTTTCTCCTCGGGAAGATCCTGTTCAAGTACTGTTTGCATTTGCTGGCGCAAAAGGCTTTTAAAATATTTCCCTGTTTCCATCTCAAGCTGGACATTGGCCAACTAACAACAGACTATACAAGACCAAACACTAGACAGGACTCTAAAGGAAACACAATCGCATTTAAGAGTGTTCGACAAAACCAGGATCGGCCTCAGATCCCACTGCTTCCACTACGATAACCTGACCAGGAATATGCATGAGACATTTACTCATTCATAAACATGTGGACCTCATTCAAAAAGGCAGGAGGCTGAGAACATAAGAGATGATGTTACCAGTCACTCCCACTGGATACTGAAACCATCTGCAGACCATGTAATTCAACTAGTAGGGGCTTGAAGCACTAACTGTGCAACAAAAAAGGTGGAGAGGATTTATAGCGAAAAATATGCACGTAAGACTTGAGGAAGTGGCCTTGTGCACCACTGGGGTTGGATGGGATGGATGGACACCAGCCTGATCCTTTACCCCGCTGAAGGTCTGTGGGAGAGGTCATTCTGAACGTCACATCAACTTGAAGCGTTAGAATATCAGCAAGATGGAGGCTAGCATTCACACCGTCAAAACTCGTGTGGGCCAAAGCATTTGGACAATATACTAAATATGCGCAGTTAATGTTCTGATCGAGCACCAATACTCAATACTAAGCAGATGTTCAGCCTTTTTTAATCCACTCTTATTCAATTAAATTTTGGCATATAAAAAAGTAGCAAACACCCTTCATTCACAGAGAGCTCATCATTATTTCATTATTTTGCCATAGGCCATACAACCCAAGGCCCAGAGATTTTAGGGTGGAGCCAAAGCTGAGAGATCCATTTGAGGTCATTTTACTGGAATGTATTCTCCTTTGTGTGATTGGCTGGTTGGAATGCAGATTGCTAGCAGCAGTAGTGACAACACCTGTTGTAGCATGGTGACTCAATGGTTTCCCATCGTTTAACTGGAGCTGGAAAAGAGCCTGTCCAGAGCAAATCAATACAGATGAGCCTCTGCTACTTCGTGTTCCAGTACAAACAAACAAAACAAAACGTTCCATTCTCTGGAAAACTCTGAACTATGCTGATCCGAACTATGCTGATCCAAGCAGCGCACACACAATGAGCTCACTGCATTTCAACCGCATGCAGGACACGCATGCAGGACACGCTGTGGAAAACACGGAGCCACTTCACATCAAACAATAAAACGGAGAGAACCGAGGAGTCACCTGTAACAGGTCATCACTGAGGACTTCTGTCTTCTCAGCCCTGGAAGAGAAGAGCAGGAGAGGGTTTACTGGGGGGGGGGGGTGCAAGACGTTACCGCTGTTCTCAGAACAGGCAGAGTGCACAAGTCACGTCAACAAACAGGTTCACATACATCAGCACAATGGCACCGCGTGGGAACTGATAAAAACACTGAGTCCACACTCACTCACTCATCTAACACACATGGTGGTCACAACAAGAAACATGAGAAAGCAAAACCCATGCAAAAGGAACCTACATAAGGTGTTATTGGTATGTTATTATACATTTGACTTAAGGGTACAGCATCAGGTGCTTCTTTAACCTAGATCACATTACACCTGTAAGCAACCAAGCAGGACTCCACTCAACACTCCATATAGCAGTGTGTCATTATCCTGACAAACTGGGTCTCCGTATGTTTCCCAGTGTATGGCTACCGTCCAACTACATGTTTCATTTAAAAACATTTATACAGAATGTAAACAACAAACAGTGCTGTTCTACTATCAAATTAGTGAATATATTTCAACAATTACAATTACTCTACCATGCAAGTTTGTACGTGTGTGTATGATGAAAACGTGTTTTTTTGGAGCAGATATTCGATTTTCCTTCCTGTTCCCTTTTGATAAACAATGAGCGAGACCCTCACAAAGCCTTTTAAAACATGTTCCTTCTCCACGGCTGTGTCCAACAGCCACGAAATCTAAACGCATGATGGACATCACATGTCAGGACAGTGTGTGTTACCATTTGGTCCACCCCATGTCTCCTACAGAATAAACCCTCCAGAGCTACGAGGGGCCGTGTGGGTGGAGCTGACGACCAGCAGGCATGCAGTGGCATAAATGGAAACCTCCTCCACCCCTGCACCTGGAACCTCCGCCCTCCACCGGTGCACCCGAGCCTCCGTGCTCCACCCACGCCTGTCTCATCATCATCTGCAGATGGTTCAGCTCTATTAATAGTGAACTAATAGTGGTCTTTGACCACAGAGCAGATTAGTTCTTCCCATGTGGTGAAAGGGCGACAGCTGCCTCGTTCACACACAGTAGTCAGGACCTCACACCCAGAGACACGACCACTGCACGACAGTGAGACGGACTGGCTCTCTAACGTTAGACTAAGGGTTTCTCTCGACTTTCTCTTGATTTCCTTTACAAAAGATGTTAAGATTAAAGTGAATAACATGAAATATTCCTTGCTATGGAAACACAAAGAACAAAAGCCACACTGCATTCTTTTATTTAGTACTGTAGATCCTGGAAAGGTGAGACTGATATGGAAACAGTTAATTAAAACATAATAATACATGAATGAAACAGGGATGATTAAACGTGTTAAAGGACTCAAACACTGGTCGAATGTGTTCAAGTGATATTCAGTCTTCGCAGGTTTCCTCTGCCTACAAGCACTTCAGCACTCCTCTCCCTCACAGCACCCAGACAACTGAACAAATTCCCATGTCATCTTCAAACTAAACGCTAAAGATTAACCCACCACTACTACAAGAAGCACTTGATTAATTCAAGGACTCTTCAAGGAACTTGAATCACCGATGCTTTATTTCTTTACATTTCAGAACTTGCTGTGTGTGCATTTCCTCCGACAGGGTTTGAGCTTACTGGCATGTTTAGACTCCGGCCTGGTGCAGCACAATCAGGATTTCTCCCGAGGAGACAACTAATCACTGGACAAGAGCGTCTGCTAAATGGTGTAAATACAAACATCAGAAGTCCTGAGGCTGTGCACACTGAGCAGGACAGCTCCTGTAAGAGGGCATCACTGCCTGTGCCACACGCCGTCAGAGGCTGGCACAGGCCCTCACAGTGCCAGGCGAGCTGGTGCCGACGCCTCTAACTGTGACAGTGGTGCACAGCTGCTTCTTATTAACCCAGAACAGCAAGGAAAGGCTGAATTCAAAAGACTTTTTGCACTCAAGGTCTGAGCCGATGCACCTCCACATAAACTCTAGAACAGAACGCTGGAACGTACAGAAACACGGCGAGGAGGACGAACACAGCTGCCTGGGCTCAACAGAAATCATTAGTTCATTCCGTAATTTTAATTAAAAGCTAGAAAATTCTCAGTGTTATATAGTGTCAGTTTCTTGGACATGATATAACAGTATTTAATAAACAAAAAATGTTTATCTGAAAATAGAAGGCGTCTTAAATTACACACCTTTTTATGTTCTTGCATACTCAAGAAAATTGAGTTCATGATGAAGGTTGAGATGGTGGTAATCTACTCTGTCCTTAAGAACCCACAGTGACCGTGGTAATCTACTCTGTCCTTAAGAACCCACAGTGACCGTGGTAATCTACTCTGTCCTTAAGAACCCACAGTGATGGACGTTTTTTGAAAATCAAAAGTTGGTCAAGTTCTGTCAAAAGATAAAAACAAAGATTAGTAAATCTCCCGCATCACTATAAGATCATACTGTCCAAGCTGAACACCAGAGACAGTTGCCAATAAACAAGAATCAGTTGCAAAGGAAAAGTCACAGACAGGATCCTCCAAATGAACTCTAATGTAGTTTTGACAGGTATCAACAAGAAGGCACTTGTACTAAAATAGGCTGGATAATTGAGTTGCCATGGAGAAAAAGACTAGTCTCACAACAACTGAATAAAAACACACGCCTCGAAATGTGCCGAACAAATTCTAGACAAAGACCTGTACTTCTGGAGTATAGTATTTTAGTTAGACAAAGCACAGAATAAACTGTTGTCACAACCACTTAGAGAGAAGCTAGCCATGCCTGTGCAAGGAAGCACACCACCCCTTCAGCAAGAAGAGGAAACGCATCAACCCCTTCAGCAGGACGAGGAAACGCATCAACCCCATTCAGCAGGAAGAGGAAACGCATCAACCCCTTCAGCAAGAAGAGGAAACGCATCAACCCCTTCAGCAGGAAGAGGAAACGCATCAACCCCATTCAGCAGGAAGAGGAAACGCATCAACCCCATTCAGCAGGAAGAGGAAACGCATCAACCCCTTCTGCAGAGAGAGAGAGAACGAGGCTACCCCAACACCCACGGCTGGTGAAGGGGGAGGTTCTGGAGTGTTCAGGACCCTCACAGTACCAGGATCTTATCGTGCCCCAGGCCCATTCAGCCACTCTGTACCAGGCACAACGAGAGCCTGCAGGGTCTGGAGGGCTTTTGTTCAGCGGAGTAAAAACTGTGTTGAGTTTGAGAAAGGTGCTACATAAATGTAATGTCACTCGTTCAGAATGATTCAACGCATGACAAATAACTTCCTTCTTTTTGTTTTTATTTATTCATTTGTTTATTTTTACTGCTCATCTTTATGGGGGGAGGGGCTACAGCGTTTTACAATAAGATGATGGCTACATACTAACAGATAGGATGGTCCACAGTAAAACATTTGTACTTTCATAAACTTCAATCATTTTGTGCATAAGCTAACCGTCCTGTAGTTAAGACACTGAGAACCTTACCACAGTGGAAGACTCAGTTATACACAACTGATGGGTTCAGCTAAGACACTGAGAACC
>JAOYMR010000011.1:3095985-3108580 GCA_025802075.1 Tenebrosternarchus preto
AAGACACTGAGAACCTTACCACAGTGGAAGACTCAGTTATACACAACTGATGGGTTCAGCTAAGACACTGAGAACCTTACCACAGTGGAAGACTCAGTTATACACAACTGATGGGTTCAGCTAAGACACTGAGAACCTTACCACAGTGGAAGACTCAGTTATACACAACTGATGGGTTCAGTTAAGACACTGAGAACCTTACCACAGTGGAAGACTCAGTTATACACAACTGATGGGTTCAGCTAACTCAAAGCAGACAAAAGATGATGGTAAAATATTTTTACAAGTCTGTTAGGAAAGTAAACTGATTTTGCCATTGACTCAAAAATGCTTAAAATTCCTAAAATAAGAGGACTAACCCCACAAAAACTACTCCAAAGATTAATTTAAATAATTAGAGCCATGCTTGGTTATTTAGCTTTAAACACCACCGTGTGCTTTGATTTAATTCTTAGAAAGTAAACTTCTCCAGGACCACTTCCTGTTTAAAGAAAAGAAAAAAAGATTTCCTTTGAGGAGCTGCATGCCGAACAGAGTGTCCCGTTTCACCACAATCACAGGAACCCTGGGAGGAGCCGACCCCCCCTCCCCCCACACAGGTCTGCTTTCTGCATCAGAAGGCTCACAGTTTATGGTTTAGTAAAACACATTCGGAAAATCACAAGTATTCCAGATGTGCACATCTGCCAGCAGCAGGAGTGGTAGGTGTGTGGGTTTAACAGCACTTACCTGAGGTACTGCAGCGGACGTCTCACTACAGATTATGGCCACATGCACAACATTGTCTCTTATATTATGCAGATACCGATAACACACTTTTTCAGTCACAAATCTCTACTATTAATGCAGCTACAACTGGTGTGTTTCCATAGTTCGTTAACATTGTCTTGGTTTGTTCAGCTACATTCTGCCTTATGCACAATATGAAAAAGTTCAAAATGTTACTCATTTCTTATGTGCCCAAGTGCAGCAATTCATGTGTAAAGAAACCGTGCTGCTTCTCTAGGACGCAAGTGCTTGTAGGTGCTGTGAAGAGCCTCCCTCCCCGAGTCAGAGGAGCGGCTGTCATACCCCTCAACGGAACGACTGGGTGTGCTCCTCCCCAACACGCCTCATGGTGAGATCAGGATTCATCTGGGATGTCATCTTTTGAAGCAGGAGGCATCAGATTATTTAAGGCAAGGCGTCCCCACTACAAACACCTGCCCAGGTCTAGTGAGCACAACCGCGCCTTTGTCACAAGACATCACCTTTACAGCGAAGCCTCCGGAGGAGGATGATCAGATTGCAGACATTCAAACAGAGTGAAAACAAGGACAGGTACACCGAAGGTCAGGGCTCGCTGTGTGGTACAGAATAGAAAGGCACCTCCCTTTAGCTTGTGGTTTCAACCACTGAAAACACGAACACTGCCAAGGAAGATTCTTCTTGACATTCACATAAAGTTCAAATTTGTGAATGAAATGCATTCATTTTAATGTGTTCACTTAGTTTCATTTGTAAATACACACAAAAATTGGCAGGTAATGGTCTGCACCCCTAGGCAGAAGTCATTGGTGAAGAGACAAAATCAGGGATTTAAGAATAACAAGAGATTATCCTGAAACTAAGGTTACAAGTGATTCACTGAAGGCATTGGAATGTTTATACTTAATGTTTCTCAGGTAAACCAGGTGAAAGCCCTTCATCTGCTGTTTCCAAGTACTGTCCTTAGATGTGTGCATGTGTGTGTAGAAAGGAAAAGGTTTACAGCTACAGACACTTGTGTTGAGAATGAGGGTAATGGGTTACAATGTATAACAGGTCATAAATGGGTATAACGGGTCATAAATGCAAAACGTCTGATTTTTCGTACAAACTTGGGGACTCTGTCAACAAGGACCACCGCAGGAACAAGGCATCTACAACTTTTGCACCATTGTCCAATTTCACTTGAATGTCCTTTCACATGTACAACGAAAAGGCACCGGCGGTATCCTGCCAGCTGCCCCGTGGGCTTGTTAGCAGAGGAGTTTGGAAATGATGAGCAAGCTCATACCAAGAACATCCATTACATTGGACTAGATGGGAAAGGAATAGGGGTGGACGAAAACCCTGTAGGGTCGGACGGAACATGTGTAGCAAATGTGTCTTTCATCCGTGTTTAACCCTGACTCACACAAACGGCTAACAAATGAGTGGCTGGTTTGAGCGAGCAGTTTTGCTCCCTATCCCCACCTTTTACATGTTTTTAATGCAGAGGACATTCACAAGATTAAAAAAATATCGCTAAACTGTATACAAATGACATGCTTGGCAGTGGTGTGATTACTGTTAGATACACGGTGATATTAATCAACTTCTAATAGCGATTTGTTTTGATCCTATAGAGAACTGTGCCACAGACCAGGCTGATGTGGCCTCTCAATGTTGAAAGTCTCTTAAATTGAGTTTAAAATCCATTTGTTGTTAAATAAACTAAAAAGTTAAACCAGCCCAAGATACTGAAAACAAACTAGGATTATTTTGTATCTCAAAGACAAATATTAGTAAGCATTAATCGACAAGCTACCGTCCTGGCAACAGAAAACAACATCAGACCCAACTGTTTTAACAATTTATACTTGCCTGCCAACTGTCTGATTGGCGAGTTGTTTCATCCGATTAAACTGTTTCTTCATTTTGGTATCGAGGACTACAAAATCCAAATGTCGGGTTGTGATAAACAGTGTCGATTGAGAGATGGCGCATTACCCGAAAATCCTTTCAATCATCATGAAGTTGTGCGGATCATTTGGCCGGTAGCTGGTTAGCCGCGAGCTAACCGAGCTAGTAGGGCGACAGAGGGGAAAACGAAGAATATAAACTAGCTAGCTTTTGAGAATATCCACACAATTTTCATACCACGCGTTGTCCACTTTAATATAGCCAAAATCAATATGCATGTCGTTTTTTATGCGTGCAAACCTCTAAACATATAAGAAAAGAAAGTTGACACATCAGCTGGAGTTGGAGTCGCCCTGAGTGTCGTGGTGATGCAGCCCTTCACGCGCCTCCCCGCGCCACTATGGAACCCAGGCAAACTAAGGAGGGTCATCACACACTCGGGGTTATATACCTTCATCCACACCTTCCTGAAATGTTAACGATATTAACCCTTACGTTTAGACTACTGTATGTGTAATGAATTGTTCTAATCCGTTTTCAGGTTTTATCTTGGGTCTTTGTTTTACCAATAAGCGGATCCAACGCGCTTATCGCGTTTAAAACGGTGGAGGAATGATCAATGCTTTCAATGAAAACGACTGAATTTTCTTTGATCTTTGCAATCAATCCAAATGGGCTTTCTGGAAACTCAAACATGGGAGATGTGAACATGTGCCACGTTTAAAGTTCAACCGTCCAAGATAAACATTTATTTATCTTATTCTAATGTCTTATGGTTTGTTTCATATCAGTAAGCCTAATTATTAGACAGAATTGTTCCAGATCATCACATTTACGTGCGTCCTGCTGTTGTATTCGGACAGCGATGCTATAAAATGGGGAAGAGAGAAACGCTGAATATACGGTCTCTGGAGTCAACGGTGACGTACCGTCCATTATATATACGGTCTCTGGTCTGGACAGAGTCAATTTCATTATCTGCTTTCCTTTGTTTATTTTAACTGGAGTTGCGCGATCATATAACTGCCGCTAGGTGGCGCTGCGCACGTTGTATCCTGAATTCGCCCTCACGAAAATAAAGAATAAGAAGGTGAACGACTTGCATTATGGGAAAAATCGCAGGGTTAAACCTATGAACGTGCACTCTAAACATGCATAGCTAAGTTTAATGTCCATACGATCGGCGTTGAGAAGTGTTAATAAACGTAATTTGTTCTAAACGTTTTTTTTGCATGGGATAATTAATCTCGATGTTGCACTAATCTGGCTAGTTAGCTTTGTGTTTTGTATGATAAATATAACGTATTTGTGCATTAGCTGGCTAGCTATGTGTCTAACGCAGTGTGCCTTTCAAATGTAAACAAGCAAAACATCTTACACACCTTTACATTAGTTAGTGATTTAGCTAAGCGGTCATGGCGGCAAGGCCACCCTTCACTGATTGTGATGCTGCTGATGAAGCAGTCAGATCAACTTGCGACGATGCGTCGACATGCAAAAGGTAGTTGTCTGACTATCGACGATGAGCCAGTGACAGACGAACACAGCAGGTGGATGGACGTAGCTAAGCTAAATCAGTTAGGATAACTAATAAACACGGCTTATCGTGAGCCTGGTTTGTTACCGAATGTGCATGTTTGTGTTAATATGGAAATGAATTTTCTCAAAAATGTAAGAGGTCATCTTGGATAGCTAATTTGGGAAACAGGTTAGCACTGGGCATGGAATATAAGAAATAATGTTTGTGATTGTATTCTGTGGCTGCATTAAGTTAATTTGTATTGATGGTATATTTCACAGGAGATGGTCCGAGTTAAGAATATGCATTTTTATTTAGATACATTCATATAACATTAAGAAATGTTTTGGATTGTCTGTGATAATCCATTTTATAATACTAAAAAAACACTTTCAAATATCGAAATATATATGTATATGTTGATTTATTCTCAGGTTTGCAACTAGCAAAGGTTACTGGACAGATGCTTACATACAGTATTTTGTGCGGCAGATAGGTGAACGAAAGGCACCTGAGATCAACAGAGGTAAAATAATTAACTAATGGCACTAATACAAGATTGAGCATCGATGGTGCAAATGTCTGACGTGGAAACCACGCTGCCCAGTCCATGAACATCTATGAACATGTATGAACATCTATGAACATGTATTAAAGCAGCATCTTCTTCTCCACTTCAATTCTGTTGTAGGTTACTATGCTCGAGTACAAGGAATGAACTATCTCCTTGATGCGTTCCTCAAGAAGACTCAGTGTGAGTGCCAGGTGGTGAATCTTGGTGCGGGACTTGACACCACTTTCTGGAGACTGAAGGTATGTGTACAAAAAAAGAATGAAAAGCTGAACATTTCCTCAAAAAGTGATGAAAAATACTCACCAAAGAGATAAAGACCTACATAAAGACCTCTTTAACTACAGAGAGGAATACCTCACTGTTGATATGTTTTAAACACTCAACTTTCTGACCAGGCATTTGTTTGTCTTTATGAAATTGTGCATAAATCTCTGTTTCAATTGTTAGGCTCAGAACACTTTACCGAAAAAGTACTTTGAAGTCGACTTCCCCATGATTGTTGCAAGGAAAATACACCATATCAAGTAAGTGTAGAACCATATCAAGTAAGTGTAGAACCTTGTCAAGTAAGTGTAGAACCATATCAAGTAAGTGTAGAACCATATCAAGTAAGTGTAGAACCATATCAAGTAAGTGTAGAACCTCTTTATTTTTATCTTGATTGCATCACCTTTTTGGTCCTAAAGAACATCTGTTATGTTGCTCTAAGAGATGTGCGTTATGCTGTATCAGTCTGCTGCCTGTAGGGGGAAGCAGAGTGTCAGCAATGCAGGACTGGTTGTGTCTGAAGCAGCAGTTCTCCACTGAAAAGGTTCTGTGTTGCACTCTGGGGGAGGAACAACTGTGTGTGTGTACTGACCAGGGTGGAGAAGAACACAGTGTAATTGCTCCACTACTAAAATACCATTTTCAATCGCAGCTCTTGTTAAACTTGCTTGTTTATGTAGTTGAGCTTCTGCTCAGATACAATTAAAAGCAGTGGATTGTACTTGTGACTCCAGTACATTTGTATTATTCCTAAAGTTTGTGTGTCTTTGTGTGTTTTCACTTGGGGTTCTTTATTGTAAAATTGTTCATAGTGTTATGGACTCAGAGCAGGTTGTCACTGAGTGAAATGGACTGACGGTTAATAGAAAACAAAACCCTTGTCTGCCGCTGGAACATAACCTGGAATACTGATCTCTAGTAGTGCCATGGGTAGAATCTCAGAGAGACCAAGTGAGAATGATCTCACTCAGAGAGACCAAGTGAGAATCAGAGAGACTTAAGTGAGAATGATCTCACTCAGAGAGACTAAGTGAGAATGATCTCACTCAGAGAGACTAAGTTAGGAGAGTTTGTCCGTGAACGTGACAGTCGGTTTATGTTTGAACAGCACCTGTGGTCCTGGGAATGGGATGGTCATTTGTCCTTGGTGGACATGGATCTGCTGTGCCCATAACATTAGTCTTTCTCAGTAATGTCTGTCCAGAAATGCTTCTGATCTTGTATTTGAGCACCACTTCTGTAAAATCCAATCTCTTGAATCATGTTTTTTGAATCATGAAGATATTTAACGTAATGTTATAATTTAGTCCTTGTGGATGATTATTTGATATAGATGGTACTGTATGTGGGTGATTATTTGATGGTACTGTATGTGGGTTCATGCAGTAAAATGCTCTGTTGGAAAAGTTAATACTGAACATCAGTTTACTCACTTATGTGTGGTTAAGGGGTATCAATGAACATTTAAACACTTACATTTGGATATTTAAATACTTATTTGAACATTTAAACTAATTGTTATTAAAAGTTAAGTTATTTAAAATGTTGTATTTGTTTTGAGGGATGATCATTATAATCTGCTTGGCATGTGACGTTGAATTGTGATATATGGTATCATGATGTGACAGGTTTGGTATCGAGAGCTGGAGGGTCACACACAGCCCAGACCCAATACAGTCTTGATTGAATGTGTCAGACAAAACTCCATTTGAGTCTGTCATCTGTTCTGGCAGGTCAAAGTCCCTGGTTTAATAAAGTTTAGCGATGTTGTATTTCCTGTATTTGGTGACTTGTATGCATGTTTACTGATGTTTTTCAAGTGTTTTACATTATTAAGTCTTTTAAAGTTATTTTGCATTTTACTTTCTCAGGAACACCATCAAAGGGAAAAAAGCATGAAAAGAATCTCATTGATGTGCAAAAGTCTTGTTATAGTCCTGTCCTGTTTTTGCAGGACAAAAGCCCCTTTGTCAAAGCCCTTGATTGAGACCCATTCAGCAGATTCACTCCTGTTAGGTAACTAACACATTCCGAATTGTTTTCCGTGGGAAGCTGTTTGCTTTCCAGCTGTTATCACTGAAGGAGTGTGTGCTTGTTCGACAGACAGCCACAGCCTGGACTCTGACAGGTACTGCATCATCGGGGCTGACCTCAGAGACCTCCCCAGTTTAGAAGAGAAGCTCAGAAAATTCCAGATAACTACAGAGTAAGTGTGGAGTATCTCATCTTTGGTTGTAGCTTGTACCACCCCATTCTGCAATGAGATCATTATTACACACAACACAGGCAGTGGAATATACCATTTAAAACTCATCATAAAACTTTGGTTTATCAAGGCAAATTTAAAAATTGACCTCTTGGTTTATCTGGAGGGTCTAGGATGTGAGGAAAGAATCCAACCCTGTGAGACTGGGTGACAAAATTGGGTTTTAAGTGATTATTTTCACTGACTAGTAACAATACATTTAGAAAATTTGGCACTATAAATACATTTTGCTCAGCAATACACGTCTGTTTGATATGTTTTTAATGTAATTATCGCTGTGCTTGTGATGGTAACAGCATGTATGTGTGTCATCATCCCACATCTAAAGCTCATTATTAATGTTGTTATTAATGTTATTCGTTTTTTTAAGGTCATTTACAGGAAAACCCTTAAAAGTGATCAGATGTCTTTGATGGCAAAGCCTGACTTTGTCCCAGCTGATAGACTCTGCGTGTGCAGTTTCTAAAGCCCCTTAGCTTGTCATGTCCTTTCTGTATTCTGTCATGTTCTGTACGGTTAGGCTGCCCACGCTGTTCCTGTCCGAGTGTGTGCTGGTGTACATGAGTCCTGAGCAGTCCTCCAGACTGGTGCACTGGGTGGCTCACACCTTCGCCTCCGCCATGTTCATCAACTACGAGCAGGTGAGACGTGGGACCGGACGGGATCACGCTGCCACTGACTGGGTTTCGTGCCACTGACTGGGCTGTCCGCTCTCCACAGGTCAACATGGCCGACCGCTTTGGGCAGGTGATGATTGAGAACCTGCAGAGACGGCAGTGTAACCTCGCTGGGGTGGATGTGTGCCAGTCTCTGGATTCTCAGGTAAAATCCTCCTTTAGTTTAACGGAATTTTAGTAAGAGTCTACAGTACCTTTACACTGTATAACATCAGTCTGAACTATATAAACAATGTGCGAAGGGTGTGAACAGATTTGGTGTTAAAGGTTTATATTACATGGTATTTGAATGCAGCCTTGTTTGCAGTGTCACTGCCTGTTGGGTATCCAGTGGCTGGTGAGGAGTGTTCAGATATTGTGTGTAACACAGTGTTCAGATATTGTGTGTAACACAGTGTTCAGATATTGTGTGTAACACAGTGTTCAGTAACGCCACCAAGCTGCAGCTAAGCAGTTTCAAGTCTGGGTGTCTGAGTAAGGCTGACCTGAGATAACCTCACAACCAAAATGTTATTGGCAACAATTAACTTCAGTTATTGCTTTTTTCCATTTTTCTCTCAAAAAACTCCTGACCATCAAGTCTCAAGGTGTTGTCTCATTTTGACCCATTCCTGTCAAGTTCTGTCCTGTCCTTTGACAAAACCGACTTTTATGGAACCTCTCGAGATACGGCCATACTTTGTTTTTAGAGTCATCAGCAGTTTTACGTTTCTCAGACATGTTGTTTTATTTATAAAACAGTAATTAGGCAACTGCAGGGAGCAGCAGGTTTAGCTGAAGCGAGTGAGTGAGCCAGCTGGCTGATCTGAGTCACAGAGGCTTGGTCTACAACGTTGCCTACTCGTTTTGAGTGAAAATATATTTGTGAATACATTTATATACAGATGATTCTCTCTGTTGAGTGTGGTATCTTCTGAGACGTTTGGACCCCAGGTTGGGACCCGCCGATGTAGCTGAGAAGAAAGGACTGGCATTTGGTGTAAAAGCGTGAAAGAAGAAAGGACTGGCATTTGGTGTAAAAGCGTGTAAGCCAGGCTGACTCTTGTCTGTTGGCAGAAGGAGCGCTTCCTGTCGACGGGATGGGAGTGTGTGAATGCTCTGGACATGATGGCAGTCTATAGCCTGCTCCCTCAGGAGGACGTTATCAGGTACAGGACCTCAGAAAAACCCAAAACACTGTTGTGCCTCTCATCTCTGCTCTTGAGAAATAGGACTTTTTGCTGAGAAACAGCAAAAAACATTTGGCTTTGCAGAATTGAACGGCTGGAATTTTTAGATGAGAAGGAATTGCTCCAACAACTGCTTCAGCACTACAGTATCTGCTGGGCTGTGAAGGACTCACTCAGTTTGGGTGAGTTTAACACCTTACCAAAGAACATGCTCAGTTAGCAGTCAAATGTAAAGACACTGCACAGTTTACTATTTACTAAGTTTGGCCATGTAGATTTCAGACATCGGTTTACTTTTCTGTACCAGTGTAGACATTTCAGCTGCTGCTCTTTCTTTCTCTCTAGGAATTTCCCAAATTGGGTTTTGTGCTTGATGGGGAAGAGTCTGTCCCACGAGTGAAGCGGAGGAAGTCGTTCCAGCACATTTCCTCTGTGATCGTCAGTAAACGAAGCCACTGCTGTATTTTTGGGTTTTTTGCACGACTCCTTTATATTTTCCATGTGCCAAGAATATTGTAAATCCACTCCAGCAAACTGTAATCATCTCACTGCTTTATCTGTGCCCTGCCTTTAAATAATACATTTTTTTTTTTGCAGAAATTGGTTTAAAGTCGGTGTTTCAGCTTTGTAACAGGCCACATTCGTGAACTGATTCGTTAACTGATTTGTGAACCGATTGGTGAACTGTCTTATCTCATGTCTGATAGGTCCTATCTAATCTTTACCTGCTATAAAGTGAATTAGTGTGGACTTTCAGAAGATTGTAAAAAAAAAAAAAAAAATCTTTGAACTGATGGAGTGGATATTATTTCATAATAAAAATGTAAACATTAGTTCTGCACTGTTTGCTTCTCACATTTTAATGACGGGTTTTCATGATTGTTAGAACAGCACAGCAGAAGGCAGGAATCTGAAGAGTAACAGGTGTAGACAGTAAAGAGTAACAGGTGTAGACAGTAAAGAGTAACAGGTGTAGACGGATAATATATTTATATGACAGGAAATTTAACGCTGTCTTGTTTCACTGCGTTCATCTTTAGTAACACTGTAAAATACCCATTTTGAATATGTACATGAAATTTAAGATATAAATCAGAACTTGTGCAATCTTTACTATTACAGCATGACACTTTTTAAAAGTTGTTAAAGCTTCAGGACATTCACACGGTGCCTGGACTAACAGGACTAACAGGACTAACAAGACTTTCTGTCTTTTATCTTTGTTTCTTGTTTCTTTCCTCTGTTTGTCTTTTTTTGTACATATAAACTCTCAGCAGAAACTTCACCTGGACAAGATGAGCTTCTCTCATGTTTTCACCTGAGTCTTTCAGGAGAAACATTAACCCAGCATGACCTTGTGCAGCTGAGCTCAGTCCAGGAGACCTTCACACCAGCGCAGAGAACTGTGATAGCACCCTTCACACCAGTGCAGGGGGGCTGTGCTAGCACCCTTCACACCAGCACTGCCATTCTGGGTTTTGCCAAAGGTGCTAAAGACCATCATTGAGATCAGACATGATTTACATGTGATATTGTATATGGACTGAATGTGGTGACCCATTGAAATTTTATGGTCCAATTCTACGTGTTATCAGACCTGAAGCAGATAAGCCATGCTGTGCCCATCACTCTACAACAACATGCGCTGCCCTTTGAGTGATGGGTGGAGCGGGTGGACGCCCCCGTCATCCCTGCCCTCCCCACGCTCGCGTTTATCAGTCCTGAGCTGGTGTCAGCGTGGACAGTACAGCGGGAAACCACGGTGAAACATGACCAACACAGACGCCAAGTTGGAGTTCAGCATCTCGGAGGCGGAGGGTGGGTGTGGCCTGCAGCAGGGGGAGGAGCCCAGCATCAGGCGGGTCTTCGAGCGCTACGTGCAGCCGTGCCTGGCCGAGCTGCTGGGCTCCGCTCTCTTCATCTTCGTGGGCTGCGTCTCTGTCGTCAGCAATGCCAGCGTCCCGGGCACCACGCAGCCAGCGCTGGCACACGGACTGGCACTGGCCACAGTCATCGCTGTATTCGGGGAGATCAGGTGGGAAGATCAGAGCTCTCAGCAATGATGATTATTGCAAAACCACCTGTTACCCAAGCAATGTGGTGTTAGTCTGGGAAGGGAAGGAAACCTTTGAATATAGGAAGGGTCTCGTCTAGAAATGGTAGACTAATTGCAATTTACAGCACACACTAAGAGACTGTTGGCTTGTATTTGTAGTGGGGGTCACTTTAACCCTGCAGTGTCCGTGTGCGTTTATCTCATGGGAGGGATGGAGCTGATTCTCCTTGGTCCGTATGTTCTTGTCCAGATGTTGGGTGGAATGATTGGAGCCAGTCTGGTCAAAGTGAGACTCGTTTGTTATTCTTGTATGATTTTCACATTTTGCAAATGGTCATTATAAGGAATGTGAAATATAATGCAATCAACATCATTTATGATCAGTTTAATATAATAAATTTATTTTGCATTATGTTTTTAAGAATTTTACCTTCACCATAAAATTTCACAAAGCACTAAGACCCTGTATTTTCTAGTGACGTCTTGACTAAATGATTGTTGTTGTTATTATTTAACAGTATTTAGTTACAGAAGACTTATTCCCGCATTACTTTCTATATTGTACCACTTTTTCCTTTTTTGAACGGTTGAACTTTTCTTTGTGTAGGTTATCTCCCCATCCAATGAATATAATAATGTATCTGGAGCTGCTTTCAGTGCAGTCAAGACTCCTGAGGACATAGGAGCTGTTGCGGTGGCCGAGGTGGTGATGACTCTCTTCCTGACCATGGTAGTCAGCATGGCTGCTGTGAACGGGAAGACTCGTTGTCAGTTTGCTCCCATCTGCATCGGACTTACAGTTACAGCGAACATCCTAGCTGGGTATGACACAGTTGCGCCACTAGGTGGCGGAAAAGGATTAGGCATGTGTTAGGTTTTAATAAATCGGTTTTGCGGTCGTGAGCTTGGGTACACATACACTGCACAGTTTAGTGTTTTCCTTTCCCGACACAAATTCTTCATTAAATAATGAGTTAGAAAAACACCTTTAATGTGTGTTGTAGGAGTACAACAGAACTGACTTGCTGACACAAATAATATGGTCTCACCATTTTAATTGATTGCTAAAACGAGGCTTGAAAATTATTCAAGTGATTATCATCAAGTGTGTGACTCGCGTGTGGTCCGGTACGATTATCCCTACAGCGGTGTGATCTCTGGAGCCTGCATGAATCCAGCGAGAGCATTTGGGCCTGCAGTGGTGGCTAATTACTGGGACTATCACTGGGTTTACTGGGTCGGGCCGCTGGCTGGTGCAATGCTGACTGTCATTATTGTCAGGTATCATTACCCTTTATACCCTTTACACTGTTGTTGTTTTTCACATGTGGTGTAGCTGGGCCTCAGATGTGCATATGTGTGTATATATATATATATATATATATATATATATATATATATACAGAGAGAGAGAGAGAGAG
>JAOYMR010000011.1:3125531-3138685 GCA_025802075.1 Tenebrosternarchus preto
CATGTACACACTCATGTACACACTCATGTACACACTCATGTACACACACATGTACACACTTATGTAGCTGTCGGTAGGCCTTGTAAAATAATCCAGCTATGATCAAGAAGAAGAAATCAAACACAGGAAGAACATCTGAGTTTTTTTCTAGTTTATGTAGATATAGTTTAATTGTTTGTTTGTTTTTTACTTACCAGAGAGTATGCTTGGATTTGGTAACATCGTAAGTGTGTTTCCAGGGCACATATATTTTTTAGCAGGTCTCTTTTTTTGTTACCCTACACTGCAGGACATTGTGACTCCTGAAGGTTTATAGGAGTCATGGATGGCCTAAAATAGACAGTTTTAAAAGCATTAATAAGAGTGTCTCAGCTGTTCACCATGACCAAGTCTTTGTACAGGATACAGAACTGTGTCATAGTATTAGAAGTGCAAAATAGAAAAAGAAGTGGAAAAGTGGCAAAATGAGCAAATTTATTATCATTAAATGAAACTTTTAGAATATGATCAACCTTGTCTTGTTCCAAGTCTACTTTACTCAGAGCTACTCAGTGTTACATAGGTGTAACTCTCACACTCTTTCTTTACTCAGAGCTACTCAGTGTTACATATGTGTAACTCACACTCTTTCTTTACTCAGAGCTACTCAGTGTTACATATGTGTAACTCTCACACTCTTTCTTTACTCAGAGCTACTCAGTGTTACATATGTGTAACTCTCACACTCTTTCTTTACTTAGAGCTACTCAGTGTTACATAAATACCTAGGATTTTGTGGTGGGTGGGATTTTATTATGATGTTTTGTTCCTTCTTTATCTCTTCCTGCTCTTGTTGAGGAGGGAAAATCAAGTCTTGACATGTTTCTAACTGTGTGGTAAAACAGCTGGTATATTATTTCAGCTTCTTCAGAGCCGAGTCTTTCCTATCTAAATCTCCTTTATGAAAAGACAAGTACTGATTTACACATACATACATACATACCTTGTGTTTCAGGTGTGTTTCTAACATGCCCTTGTTCACTTTTCCGTACTGTTTCCCTCATGGGAATGCCTGAAACCTTCTTGAGAGTCTGGTCCATTAACATATTAACTGTATTAAAATATTAACTGAATTAGATGAGACCATGGTCAACTAAGGGAATGAATGAACACAAGTGCCAACTTCAGCAAAATTTCCCCAGAATGCATTGCAACCTCATGCAGTTTCCTTACATTTACCTGATGCTTTAAATCAAAGTGATTTACAATTATGACTGAACGCATCTGGAGCAGTTGAAGGTTAAGGGTTTGCTCAGTGGGGTCTGAGCTGCCTTCTGTTCCAATTCAACAAGGAAAACAATGGTGGACAAAGATGTTTATTACATAGTTTATGTTTGCAATAGCCTACTATCTGCTACTACATACTACAATATATTTCTACATACTACTATATATTAATACATACTACCACATATTACTACATACTACTCCATATTTTTACATACTACTATATATTAATACATACTACCACATATTACTACATACTACTCCATATTTCTAGCTTTACACTGTCACATTTATTATGGTCCTCTTGATAGGGTTAAATTCTCAGTGTTGCTTGATACAACCATGATGTAGGATCAGTTTGATAATAGAAAAGCCTTGAGCCCAAAATGCTCTGTTTGTGTGGCTGTTAATCGTGGCTACATAAGTGAATCTAAATGGACTGTAATGACTTATAGAATTATTGTAATGAACTAGCAGAAATGAGTTATAGAATTATTGTAATGAGTTAGTAGAAATTACTTCTAGAATTATTTTTGTGAGTTAGTAGTCAAATCAAATCAAATCAAATTTTATTTATATAGCGCTTTTTACAACACATGTTGTCACAAAGCAGCTTTACAATTGTACGGGTCCAGATCCCTAATGAGTAGTAATGAAGGCACAGGTCTTCCAGGTGCCGTGTGTGAGCAGCTCAAGGCTTTAACGGCGTGACACACACAGCCACCAGGTCTGTCTACTCCTGCCTCTTCGCTGGCAGGGAAGGGTATTCTCCTCCTTTTGATTCCTGGCAGCAAAGTCTTTTCTTTTAGTGGAAAGTCTGTGCATTAAATTAGGAGTTTTCAAGAGGTAATTGTTGCTCATGTTTTAAAGTATTTTACATTTACATTTATGGCATTTGGCAGACGCTTTTTATTGCTCTGCATGTGCGTTAGAGTCATGGATGTGAAGTGATGCTGTTTACCTTGGACAGAAAGAACCAAGCAGCAGATCCAGTGGCGTTAGTGACAGTCTGGTGCTAACCCACCCAGGGGAGCGTCTTTAACCCCAGCTGCTCTGCCATCACATTGGAAAGTATTTAAATGTTGTTCACATGTCGCTCAAACACAAGACACGTTTGCTCCCCTGAGTTCCCACTGACTGGGAAGAAGTGGTTGTTTTTGCTTGAGACAATGAGACGCTTGAAACCATGAGAGGCTTGTATGTGAGCCAGGAGAGAGGAGGAGAGGGTCGTGGTGAGGCATGGCTCCACGTCTCACAGCATGGCTCCACGTCTCACAGCATGGCTCCACCTTTGCCCTCCTCTACCACCCAACCTGTGCTCACGGGGGGTGTCACGGTGCCGAGGGGAGACGGTCACCCCGTCCTGCATGGCGTTACCCCGTCCTGCATGGCGTTACCCCGTCCTGCATGGCGTTACCCCGTCCTGCATGGCGTTCCCTGGCACGTGGACAGCGCTCTACCAGGCCGTCTGCCCAGATCAACAACTGAGCCTGAAAAAAATCACAGCACAGCCACTCAGCCGGGGCCTGGAGCACACACACACACACACACACACACACACACACGCACACACACACACACGTCCGTCATCAGCCTGCAAGTGGCTTGTAGAGCAGCCAAATGTGTCGTTGTAGTAGTCAGGCGCTGGTAGTGTGTTCACACTCATACTAGCGTTCCAGCTTCTGTCTGTGCATGTCTGGAGCTTATTAGATGCTGTCTGAAATCCTGAAATCAAACACTTCAACCACTTTTGTACAGAAGGGCTTCGTTCACAGCATAAGTAGCTCTGAACAGACACATGACAGTCAGTAAAATGCATTAATGTCTTAAAATAGACAAACTTTCTGAGATGAAATATTAGAGAAATAGACAAAAGGGATGAACACTAATATATCAGCATGAGAAGAAAATCTGTTTAAAATAAACACTGAAATTGTTGTTTAATTGCTTTACATTAAGAAGGGAGTGAAACCTTTTCCCACGATGAGGACAGGCTGTGACTAATGCCAACATCATTTGTGGGATGTTTTTTTTTTCTCATCCAAATTCATGCTTTTTATAAAATGTGGAAAATCTGTACCATTATGGGGAGAAATGGCTGTGGACGTTTTTATCACTCATCATCTGAAACCTGTGCACATTACCTACTGTGGAAGAGGCTGTCGTTTAAGCTGAGTTTCTTTAGACCCTTTATGGGTGATGTCTTCTCTCCTCTCTGAGGGGAACAACTCTCTAGTATCTTGGGTTTAATTTGACTCAGCTCTGTGTGAGTGGGCTTGTGTTTCTAGAACAGACTTTGTGTGTGTGGGTGTGTGTAAGTGCTAGACAGACAGCATACCACGGGACAGTCATGTGTTATTGTCCATTCTGGAAAAAATGAGGAGAAATGCCTTGAAGTTTGAGCAGATCAATTTTGTGGGTTTCATGGGAGAGGAACATTATGGGGACCATATTGGTGTCTTTTTGAATGAACATTTGAATGAGCACAGACAGCATACTGTAACGACTGAACAAACACAGACAGTATACTGTAATGACTGATCAGTATTGGTCCTGACTGGTAATGCTGAGGTCTGTGAGAGAGGAGAGCTTCTAAAGAGTGACTAAAACCCATTCAGTCCAAGAATGTGAACAGCAAGAGGTCCACACTGCTCACAGGAAGGAAGTGTTTGCCAAATGAGTTCATCCATCACTGTCCAGAAACACATGGACGTTTGACCCCCAGACTCCCCCCACCCCGTTCAAACAGACAGACCCAGAGTCTCCTGTCATCTGGCCCTAGTGAAAACACCGGCCATGTTTGCATTTCAGCACAGAGCAGGACCCTTCCATCAGGAAGGAGGGTCGCATATTGTGACAGCAAGAAATCCGGCATTAAGGCTAATGAGGGATTATTATAGAGTGTACACCAGAGAACTGCTCTCACCCGGCCCATCCAGATGCTGTAAAGGTTGTTGAAGTCCCTGATGTAATTAGCCTTTGATGTTGTGTTTGTTTCTTTCCATTTCACTGAGACCCAAATCCACAGGCAGCCCTGCTGCACTGATCATAGGATCCACACTACAACCAGAGAGCAGAGGAAGAAAGTCGTGCTGGACTGTTAGAGTTATGTTTGTGGTGAACATGTCAATATCTGGACTGTTGGGATTCGTTATGTCAAAATAATTAAATGAACGCTTTATAATAACAGGCCCCAAAAGGTAGCAACTTAAGCATTACATGTCGTCAAGACAAAATTTATTTATATAGAGCTTTTACAACAACCACTGTCTCAGAGCAGCTTTACAGATGTCTGGGTCCAAACCCCCAGTGATCAAACCTAGGGCTCATTGGCAAAAAAAAAAGGGGGGTCAAAGGGACAGTGGCAAAGGGACAAAACTCCCTGAGAGCAAGAGGAAGAAACCTTGAGAGGAACCAAGGGATGGGCATCCTCCTCTGGTCAACCATCAGACACCACAATAACAACAGTACAAACAGTAAAGTCTATCCATGAGCAGAAGTGAGTGATGTTGAGTTGGTGAGACTCAATCAGAGGAAGTGTATCAGGGTGGATCAGCAGATCATGAGTCAGGAATCTGCAGCATCCAAACATCCCAGTTCACCAAAACACTTCCATGCCCCTGAACCTCCCTGGCTCTGCACCTTGTATTATTATCCCATTTCACTGTGGTTACACTGTCCTTGACACTATTTCTGCAGCGACAATAAAGACTATTCTATTCTATTAACAAAATTATCATTAACAAAAAACTATTAACGAAATGCCTGAGTAAACAAGTATGTTTTCAACCTAGACTTAAAGACTCAGACTGTGTCTGATTCTTGAACACTAACTGGCAGGTTATTCCATAACTGTGAGGCTTTGTAAGGGAAAGATCTGCCCCCAGCTGTAGTCTTCATAATCTGAGGTACCACAAAGAACCAACACCACTTGATCGAAGTAGGCGAGGCAGTTCATAAGAGACAAGAAGCTCAGATACTGTGGAGCAAGATCATTTACTGCTTTATTTTAAACAGTAGTATTTTTATAATTAATTTGACAGGGAGCCAATGCAGTGAGGATGGGTGTGATATGTTCATATCTTCTAGTTCTAGTAAGGACTCTAGCTTCTGCATTCTGGACTTGAAGCTTGTTTATGCTCCTACTGGACCTAGGTATATACTTATAAACCCAGGTATATCAAAACAGTTATAAAACGTACAACCGTTTGTGTTTAAAAGAGTAGTACTCTAAATATTACAAAATAAAGAGTAGTACTCTAAATATTACAAAATAGAACTGGAGTGCTAGAGGCCTATTTGTGAAGCAGGTTCTCTCTCTCTCTCTCTCTCTCTCTCTCTCTCTTATACACAAACACTGAATACAGGGAACACTGAGTACAGGGAACACTGAGCGCAGGGAACACTGAGCACAGGGAACACTGAACACAGGGAACACTGAACACAGGGAACACTGAACACGGTGTAGCTGATGTGCAGTGGAGTTCAGATGATTCAGGTCCTTTAATAATTGTTTATGTATCATTGCCACAGTCCTTTTAGATGATCAGACCTTTAGATGATCAGACCTTTTGTTACCCAGATTCCAGCTGCATCTGTATTTCTCGGAAAAGTCGTGGTATTTCAGTAACAGTTTCTATAGTCCAGAAATATAGCTGGAGGCTGACAGTAGAGCTGACTGTAGAGCTGACTGTAGAGCTGACAGTAGAGCTGACTGTAGAGCTGACAGTAGAGCTGACTGTAGAGCTGACTAGAGCTGACAGTAGAGCTGACTGTAGAGCTGACTGTAGTTTGGTCATTTCTGATTGGAAGCAGAGTGCATATTTTCTGTGTCAGAGTGAAGTTTTTGTGAGTGCGGACATGGAGACTGTGAACCAGTAAAGATGAATCACATGGAGACTGTGGACAGTAAAGATGAATCACATGGAGACTGTGGACAGTAAAGATTAATCACATGAAGACTGTGGACAGTAAAGATTAATCACATGAAGACTGTGGTCAGTAAAGATTAATCACATGAAGACTGTGGACAGACCCACTGTGAAATCACTGCATGTGTGGAATGGGATGGTGTGTAATCTAATCAGGGAAATATTATATAACTTTACAAGTATTAAAAGAGAATTGAACATGTGCTTTGAGTCATTTATAGGCATAATAAAGAAAAAAACATGCTCTGGACATGATTCTTAAACCACTGATTTTAATGCGTTTCTTTGTTAGGAAAATGTGGTTTGCAGTAGGATGTGGTGGAATTGCTGCTTCAAGAATTTCAAGAATTGTGTATTTACTTTCTGAAAAAAAAATTGGTTTCTTTTTGCTACTAAAACACGCCTTTGCATCAAACCAGAGCTGGTAAAAGGCAGTTCTGTGCTCCCCGTTGAATTGACGGGTGCCATGTTCCATTATCCAAAAGACTGGAAATAGCTGGAAATAGCTGACTGTGTCCAGGAAGGCTGCCTGGTGAAGCAGTCAGTGTTGAATAGCATGTAGTTGTTGCCCTTGGCTCTGGCACCTGGGCCTTGGTTTCTTGGAAGAAGTCATTTCAAAGCAAGACAATGACTCCAGCAAGGACAGTTCAGACTGTCACCTCTTTTCACCTCTGCTCTCTAAGTCAGGCGTTTGAATTTCAAAATTAACTTCTGATTTGGACACTGCACATCCATAGTGAACTCTACTAGATGCAGTTCCCTTTGAAACATACAGCTTTGTCTTGAACAGGGTGGGGGTGTTCTGGAGCTTTGTGTGAGGCACTTCAGTAAATAACGCATCATCTCTCCATTCTGCATGTGTCACATATCACTGCCTGCACTCTGACTGTCTCCAACATTGTGAATAAAGAATTTTTGGCCTGTTGAACATCACAAGAGACACTGGGTGGTCGTAATTAAACGTGTGTCTGGTATGTGAGGAAATGCTCCACTGTTTGTTATTTAGTTGACGGATGGCTGCTGCGTGTGTGTGGACAAACAAACAAACAAACAAACAGAAAAGCTTGAGGAGGAATAAATATGTGGAGCACTTCAGATTGACTCACTAACAAATTGTCTCTTGACCAAGATGGCGGGTTTGTTACTCTGTTGTGGTTCTCTGATTGGTACAGTTGGTTCTGTTTGGAGGCAGGTCCCACATTTGTACCCTGCGATCCTCCTGTAATTTTGCTACTGAAATTGTCTTGTTCTTGGCCAGAGCGCTCACACAGATGCCATTACTCTTAGACGTTTGACAGACGTGTTTGTTTACACGTGTTTGTTTACACTACACTTTTTGTAAAACATTTGTAAAACTTCGGAAATTTAATTGCTCTGTGATTTGTAATCAAGTCGACAAAACCTGGACTCTTGTCCCATATGTGCAACGATGAAGGGAAACAGCGCCCTCTACTGTGCTGCTTCTTAACTGCTTTTGGTTTATATGCACATAGACTGATAAGACAATTTTGTTTAATCTAGCGTGTAGGTAAGAAGCGGAAATCAGTAGCACTTCAGATAACGACCCTTATAGGAGAGGCTGTTTGTGTGATGGTGATGCAAGTGTGCTGTCATGTGTGCTGAGCGCTCAGGCAGGTTTTACAACCCCCCCTCTGCTCCCTCCAGGTGGCTGGTGAGGAGAGGGAGGAAGCGGGCATGACCGAGGCCGAAGGGCAGAGTGGCGGAGGTGGCGGCCAGCAGTGGAACAAGCTGCCCTGGCACCACCTGGACACGCCCAGCTCCTGCGGTCGCCCCGTGGATGAGCACAACTTTCTGCAGGTAGCAGCTTCTCTGAACCCCACAGTGTTTCCAGAGCAGCGCACTTACAGAATGTTGCTTTAAGTGTAGGTGACTGGGATTTGGTAGGTTATATAAAACATTAATGTCACTTCATGTCTGTAATGTGGTGGAGGGTCAGGATCTTGTGGTGTCTACCATCCTCTCTTCCAGCCGTGGCCTCCACCCAGACAGTACCCGCGCAGTGCCAGTGTGCCCGCAGAGAACATGCAGCTCAGACACTCACTGGCACCAGACCCAGACACCTTCTGCAGACCAACCAGGCCGCGCAAACCTTCACTATCCCAGACCATCAAGAGGTAGGGACACATACACATACACACACACACACACACACACACACACAAACACACACATTTTTATTTCTCAAAATGTTCAGTTTAAATGTATCATCTTACAGTTTTCCCTGTGTTTTGAGAATTAATTACTTTTTGTTGTATATGGCATGATAATCACTTACAGTCTTTATTGGTATTTATTGTTTCTCCTTGCGTCTGTCTCCATCTGCTGCTGTGATTCGTGAATTTGCCACTCTGAGGTTGTTTCTGTTCCAACAGAACTCACTGCTTCAGCTGCTCCCACGTGTCCAACCCGTGGTTCTGAAATCTTCCTCCCATTCCCAGCTTCTATTCACACCTGCTAACATTCAAAGAAACTCTCCTCTAACTGCACTCCTTCTCTGTCTCTCTTTTTTCTGTCTCTCTTCTTCCGTTCCCTGTCTCTCCTCCTTCCTGCTTCACCGTGTGGCGCCCCCTGCTGCAGCACCGGGGGGAAGCGGGTGCACTTTCAGCAGATGAGCACGGTGCTGGTTAGTGGGCGCTGTTGCTCCCGCCTGGAGACCCCGAGGCGTCTGTCGCTGCCCCAAGTTTTCCTCAGGTACCAATGAACGAGATGTAGTAGGGGAGGGTGCCATCTCTTCTGGCTCCGTCCTCCTCCACCCCGCACCTGCCCATCCTGCCACTGATAGCCAGGCATGGCTTTAAGTTTGGGTCCATGCTGTTACAGTGAAGTCACAGTGGAGTCACAGTGGAGTCACAGTGTAGTTACAGTGGAGTCACAGTGGAGTCACAGTGTAGTTACAGTGGAGTCACAGTGGAGTCACAGTGTAGTTACAGTATAGTTACAGTATAGTTACAGTGTAGTTACAGTGTAGTTACAGTGTAGTCACAGGCAGAAATGATCGATCATTTAGGCCAAACAAATGTGTGCAGCATCTGATACTTGTTCCACACATTCCTACACACACGTGAAGAGAAGGAACTCCTGTGTCCAGTACACGGGCTGCGTGCAGAACTTCAAAGCTCACACGGGCCTTTGTGAGATCTGGCTGGATGTCAGGTGAATCGTTTAATGGTCCCACAGCCCACAGGCTGACTAACTTCAAAAGTCTGACTCGGCTGTTAAGTGTGAACAGAGGCAGATAAAACTTGCCATAACTGTCTGTGCTACTCACTTCTGGGATGAACTGCAAAAGAACCGTCCACTTTGAAACTCCTGGTTCTGAACTTGCTTCAGGTCTATGGAACTGAAAATATTTGTTTAGTCTGTAAACAAAAACACCCATCAGATGAGGACTAAGTGAGGAGTAATAATGTCACAGGTGGGTGGAAACCAGGCTTCCCTGAATTCTGCCTGAATTTATACACATGCATTTGCTTTGTGTGTTTCCAGTGCAGCTGGATTCTTCAGCTGACTTTGGGAAAAGGAGCAGATTAAGGGTGATGTTTGGGTAGCAGGTCCATGTTAGAGAGCTGTGATTGTCCTGTGCTGAAGCGTATGATCTTCTCACCTCTGTGCCATTGGCCGAGGTCTTCAGAGTCAGTAACTGTAGATAGAAGCATCAGCAGCTCTGTGTGCCAAACTGCTCACAGCTCTTCAGTCTGATATCAATCTTGGAGTCATGGAAACATGCCAGATTCCACAACTTAACGTTCCAGCACACTGTATTGTACTGGATCAGTGGTCTTGAGGTTGTTAGGTGGTCCTGCGGCGATGTGTAGCAGTTCGTCCAGCACAGCTGTCATATCACATCCAATAGGAATGAGAGTCTGAGTCCCTGAGATGCTTTTCCCTTAATGAAAAGGTAATAGTTCATAATTCCTCACTTTTACAAGTCTCATATTGACCTGCTGCGTTTGACAAATGAAGTGCACCAAGGAGATGGAGGTTTGTGTAATGATGCACTGGTGTTTACCACAGCTGGTGTGACCTGTTGGTGTGACCTGGGCTTTGCTTCAAGCAGACACACGTCCCCAACCCCACCGCCCTGTTCATCGGCCAGGCTCAACCCCCAGAGGCTGTTTACACACCCTCCTTAAACAAGACCGTGAGGGAAAGCAGATGGTAACTGGCCAAGCAGTGTTCCTGCATGGAGCTTCTCTGAGAAGCAGCGCTTGTCTCAGAGCTCAGACCTCACCGGAGCTCACCTAGGCTGGACGCAGTCCTCAGATATGACGTCCTGTGGTCCTTAAAGGCCATAACCTGTCCACCCTGGAGGGACGAGGGGAGGGAGGTGGAGCAGGAAACTCACTGCAAGGCGTCAGTACAATAACCACGTGTTTCATACTTTACTCTGTTTGGTTTTGCGTGGCATGAAGGAAGCTCTTTTCTAACTAATACCTTCTTCTGTGTGCTTTTTATTTGATCTTTTTTGAGCTTAAACTGTGTGGTACCCAACTGACACAGGGAGCTCGTGACACAAGCAAGATCACTGAATACGTACCCAAAACACGGCTGGTCTCAATGGGACTATAAGGAAGTGACATGATTTTCTTTATTCTGTGGTTTGTGGAATTTACTTGTGGCTCTCAATTTCAAAGCATCTTTGAAGAATAGCTCTGAAGTATCTCTGCATTATGCATTAGCTGAGACAAGCGGCAAACTACCGGGACAAACACCTCCTGCATAATGGAGGTCTTAGTCCAAATCTTTTTTGGTAATCCAGGCAGTTTTGATGTGAAATTGAGTGGAGGAGGTGCAGGTGGTGTTCCTTTCAGGCAGGTCTGTACAAGGGGCCCTGGGTCCCTGTAGGCCCCTGTCATAGTTCTATTGTGGATGTAGACCTGCATGTTTTCATATATGTTTTGATGTTAACCTTTCAGGGAGGACAACAATAAGTACGCCAGTAACTCCTCCCCCCCTAATCATACACAGTCTCGGCCCTGTTATTACGAACTGCTCTTTACTCTAAACATTCCTTTTAGCCAAACGCTCTACACAGTTTACACACTCATGCAAACACCCACTCACACATGCTCACACACATTCACACACACACACACACAGAGAGAAAGAGTCCCAGGTCAGTCATCATCAGTATGAATATAATAAAGAATGATCAACTCATTCATGTACGGATTGGAATGGAAAATGTTTTGGAAAAGTACTGCTGTTCATGGCATGACTGCAGTCGTTGTTTGATGTGGAAGAGCTCAGTCCTTTTAAGATTAGGAGCGGATGTTTTGAAGCTGAACTCTCCCCTGGCACAGTGTTTTGAAGCTGAACTCTCCCCTGGCACAGTGTTTTGAAGGTGAACTCTCCCCTGGCACAGTGCTGCCAGTTCACCATCGCAGGGCACTGCAGTTCAATAGGGCCATTGCAGACCTCATTGCCACACGGGGCGTATCCCCTCCATCACTAGGTTGCCAGGGCCCATGGGAAGGGATTTTGGTCTCCGTAGTAACAGCTGTGCTGTTTGGCCCGTGTTGGCCGGCCTGACTACAGGGGCACAGCCGACTGGTTCGGCGTCAGTAAGGATGCCGACGCCACCCAGAGGTGGCAGAGGAAGAGTCTTCAGCACTGCAACCAGCGCTACGGCAAGCTGAAGGGCCAGGGGCCGTGGGACATGGACCTGACCAGCCAGGACAACCTGTCCATAGGCAGCACGGAGACGCCCCCGCCGCTCTACATGCCCCCGCCGCAGCGGAACATGCAGAAGGTGTTGTTGGCTTTACCCCCTTCACGTGCACCTCACGTGTGCTTACTCTGGCTTTACCACTGTCACGTTATATGGGCTGATGTTGTTTGTTTGTTGTTTGTTTGTTGTTTGTTTGTTGATGCCAATGCTCCCTCCCTCCCTCCAGATTGTGGACCCGCTGGCTCGAGGTCGTGCCTTCCGGAACGTGGAAGAGGTGGTGGATGTTCTCGGAGGCTTTTCCCCTCGTGCTGCTGTTACTCCAGGCACCATATCCCTCTGCTCCTTCACCAGCTCACGCTCCGGCTTCACCCGGCTTCCCCGCCGCCGCAAGAGGGAGTCCGTCGCCCGGATGGGCTTCCGAGCGGCTGCAGCCCTGGTGAAGGTCAGACACTTGAGTCTGGAGTTAAATATATAAAAGGCATTGAAAACATTCAATCCACATATTCATTTTAAAATATTCATTTCACGTGTGGAGCCCCAAGATACCTAAACATGTGTGACAATATAGAGAGAGCAGAATAATGAGTGTCAGGACACTAACAAACAGAAACCAGAAGAGGCTTTTGTACTCCAGGGCTGAAGATGAAGGTCTTATGTGTATTTGCAGACACAGGGAGATCTTTCTCCACTGATACAGACAGTGCTGGAAGGTGTGTGGTTATTGCTGGTTGCTGTGTGTGGCACCTCTGTGCTCTGGTGATCCCTCTGTAATCTGCTATGTTACAGTCAGTAGTGTTGCCTTGTTGGGACTGGATTTGGCCTGGTTGAGTTCAGTGTGTCTGCCCAGAGGAGTCCGTGATGATATCAGATGGTTATAGTAATCACATTAGAATGTTCAGTGTTAGGCAGCTAGAATATTCTGGAATAGAGATAACCATAATAACATAATAGAGATTATCATAATAACATAATAGAGATTATCATAATAACATAATAGAGATAATTATAATAACATAATAGAGATGATCATAATAACATAATAGAGATGATCATAATAACATAATAGAGATAATTATAATAACATAATAGAGATGTTCATAATAACATAATAGAGATGATCATAATAACATAATAGAGATAATTATAATAACATAATAGAGATTATCATAATAACATAATAGAGATGATCATAATAACATAATAGAGATAATTATAATAACATAATAGAGATTATCATAATAACATAATAGAGATGATCATAATAA
>JAOYMR010000011.1:3149160-3164766 GCA_025802075.1 Tenebrosternarchus preto
CACATCACCCCCTGACTCGATCAGGGCGGTTCTGGGTGCTCTGACACAGGGCCCCTCATCACCCACATCACCCCCTGACTCGATCAGGGCGGTTCTGGGTGCTCTGACACAGGGCCCCTCATCACCCACATCACCCCCTGCCCCATTTGAATTTTGCATATCAAACACTTGAACACTTGTGCATATCATTTTAGAATTAGAAATATGCTGAACCTGCAGAGGTTTTTTGATGTTTAATTGAGTCTTTTGGTACTCGTTAACAACAACAACAACAACAACAACAACAACAATACTGTAAAGATTTCTTTTATAAATACTGAGTTTCAGTTCCACTTATGAATCTTCTGGGGTCTGTGCTTTTTTTTTCTTTGTGCTCTCCGTGTCCAGGTAACAAACCTCTCAGAACCAATCAGATGTGTTTTTATTCACCCAGCAGTACTGCCCACGGCCGTACTGAATGGTGATGCTGTAAATCTGATGCCAGTGTCAGCCATTGAACTGGGTTGACAGAGACACCAGAGGAGGCTTGTTCTGCTTCAGCACTCTGTAGGCTGGGACTAGCATTTTTATGAGAACTGTAGCTTTAAAAGTTATGCGAGTGTAACATATTCCACACGACCTGGTGCTGTGTTCTTCCTTGACTGTCCAGTGAGACCTGATCTCAGGGTGAACGCTGGATGTTGGCGCGATGTCATCAGGGCAAGTCCAGACATGTCCAGCGAGCCCAGAACTAGTGCCAACAGAGCGCTTCTCTTGTAGTGGCTCTCAGCCAATCATGTCCAAGTTCAATGGCCAGTGAAATTTCTGCTTTTCATTACAGTGACTCTCTAAACAGGGCAGTCATGTGTTCAAATACCAACCATAATAAACCTCCAGAGACTTCCACATTCCTGTCAGCAGTCTGTGAGAACCTCTCTGAAATAGTTGTACCATCAGACTGAACACATAACTCACATTTACAAATCTTTGCAGGGTGACAGTAAAACAAAAATCATGTTGCGGGCTTTGGTAGTACCAGGGGTATCACTCCCTGTTTACACACAGATTTTCTTTGAGGTCAAGGTCATAAGGTCACATGACACAGAGTGGCAACATTTTTTAATACACCTTGTGCCAAAAGACAAGATGAAAGCCCACCAGAAGCCTGAGGAGTCACATAAAACTAACAGGCTGGCCATCCGCCGCCCGCTGTATGGTAAACCAGGCACGCATTGTTCATGCTTTAAGATGAGGCTGTTCCAGCCTACCCAGACTCTTAATAACAGCTCTAAAGTGCAGCGGGGGCTTGGTCAGTAAGTGCTGGTGGATCTGGCTTAGCCTTGGGAGGAGCTCAGCAGGAAGCCTTTGTCATGCTAAGAGATGCTGAAAGAGACCAGAGGAGGCAGGATGCACGTAAAAAAAAGCAGCCGGGATAGGCGAAAGGCCTGAGCCGCGGTGGGTGCGTTCACGAGGCAGAGAGAGGCAGAGGCAGGAGCGTCCGAGAGGCAGCCCAGAACCTCCTTTACTGTCACATTGTGGTCCTGCCGAACAACAGCCCAGCAAGACATGGAGGAATGTTTGTGCTGGTCCTGATGTGCTGGCAAGAGGGTTTATTTTGTAATATTTAAGATTAATTTTATAGTACTCAGTGGAAATATCTTTAAAATTAATACCCATAAAAGAAATTCAGATAGTTGAATCATTTGTCTATTTTTACCCTGCAATCTGTGATATATTTCTAGATTCAGTGGTATTTCATCTGCATTGTGCAGTGACAAATGCCTTTGTTAACAGAGCTAATTCTCCCCTGGGATACTTGCAATTAATCTTACTAGAAAACACAGTGAGGGAGTTATAAAACATTTCTGAGGGCCGCTAGTTTAGAAATTTGAAAATACTCTTAATGATGGTTCCTTTCAAAGATTGATGGGAACATTTGTACAAAGGTTCGAACAAAACAATAAAAATGCATCAATGTCTTAAAAGCACAAAAAATCACAAGAATCCTGTCACAAAGGTGCTGACGAGCCAAAGCTTGCGTGCGCTCCAGAAGCAACCGAGCCGAACCTGCGTCTGTGTGCACCTGTTGGGCTGTAGCACAGAGTGTGGCCACTCAGTGCCCTGTCACCAGTCCCAACGGGGCGGCCTTACCAGACAACAGACGCTGTTAAAATTCCCCACACATCCATGGAACCGTATTCGCCAGACCAGGCACACAAAGACAGTGATCTGTGTGCATGTAGACAAGTGACAAGACATTCAGCACAGAAACAGCAGAGTCCCTCTCATCCATCAACTTCAGCAAATTGAATGAATAATTACGCTTGAACTATGAGTTCGACCTCATGAAGGCCTGCCACAACATCACTGAGGTGTGTTTTTTTTCTCATCTCAGCGCTTTGACCAACTCTGGCGCTTTCAGGCGTCACAGATCACGTTGACCTATGGCCAAACTAGAGCTTATGTATGTGATATATTTGGCATGTGAACGATACATTGTATCATTTGTTCTTTGCAAAGGCCAAGAGCTTTTGAGAGAGCGCAGAATTGGCACAGAGAGGAAGGAGAGTTGCTCTGGCTCAAGGTTAATCTGGCGCAGACTCAGCACGGCTCAGGACGAGGCACAGAACTTCCCCTCAGCCAGGCCTGAGTGTGTGAATCCGAATAAGAGTTTACAAAAGTCTTGGAGCAATCAGAAAGTGAAGGAGGGTTTTTTGAACCAGCTGCTTCGGTGCTACAAGAGGGACAAACCATCACGACGGAGCCACAAAGGAACGGCTCGGCCAATGGCTGCTGTGCACATTTCGTCTTTAGAGTCAGACATTCAGACACTTCCAAATGTCACAAACGTTTTAATGCATCTTTTCATCACAAAAGCAGTGAACAACTGCTGTGGAGCTGTTTGTCTAAAGACAAACAGAGAGTCTTTAATCGAAACTCCTAAAATGATTTTCCTGCTGTCCCTAATGCATATACCTCACCATGCACATTTTTGAATAGACTGGCATCACTTTAGCCAACTATATCACTTTTTGGCAATTTCCTGCATGATCAGTAAAGTTCCTCTCTTTCTCTTTCTGTCTAAAATTTTGTAACAGTTTTCAGTGCTGGAAGCTTCAGAACACTGAGAAGAGCAGCTGTACCAGGTGGTATCAGGTGGTATCAGGTGGTACCAGGTGGTAATAGTCGCCCTCCACCCTGCTGGATGGAGAGGAAGGAATGGAGGTGGCAACCTGCACATCTCTGCTGTCATTACAGCCAGACACCATATCTCATCATATCTCACCATATCTCGCCTCATCTCCCTTAGCTCTCCACTAGCCCAGCCCCACCCCCTCCACCCCCAGCTCCTTTCATTAAGCTCCTGTCCAAAGAACCAAGGGCTCCAGGGGGAGGGGTTTCAGTGTCTCAAGGGCTCCAGGGGGAGGGGTTTAAGTGTCTCAAGACAAAACATAACATAGGCCAGTGGAAGACTGTTCTAGTCCTGAGCCCTGGAGAAATAGCAGCTCGTACTGTAGGCCCACCACTGGCTTCCTAGGGGCAAATTAACAGGGTGTTTAGATGGATAAAAATGATGACAATTAATTATGCTAAGAGAGAGTGTGCAGGCAGTGAATGTTTACTTTACAGGATCTCTGACAAAGAATACAAAGCTCTGTATGACAGGGCCGTCAGGCGTAATGTGTTCACTTGTGTGCACCATGTTGTCAAACACTTTCTATTTAACTGTAAACAGTAAAATCTTTTACACATGGATACACACAAAGACTTCATTTTGTGCAGCACCTCCCAACTCAGTGTGCTGTTCTCAGTAGAGAACCATTACCCACCTCAGGCCTCCTGTGTCCAATTAACAAGCTACAACTCATCAGAGATGTGCACAACTGCCCTGCCACACGACTGTACCAAATGTACTGTGCCTTTGTGTGTGTGTGTGTGTGTGTGTGTGTGTGTGTGTGTGCACAAACGTGTGTGTGTGTGTGTGTGTGTGCACGTGTGTGTCTATTTCTATACCAGAGCAGTTTTGAAAGCTGGAAGATCTGCGTGACAAACACACGCAGTGCAAACACACAGCACTCCTTCACAGAGAAATTCACCCCAAACGGCACGGCACAGTCACACAGCCCCCGGCAGCATTACACTTCAGATGCACAGATGCTAAGAGAAGCATCAGCTGAAATGTTCCCTACGCCCTGGGGATTAGGAACAGGAAGTATTCCTAGCTACGAAACCACCGAAGCATTTCTCAGTGTCGTGAGCGGGCGGCGTGGCGTCCAGCTCCTCGCGTGTGTGGAAGACGTTAACCCCACGCTGCTCCTGAGAGGCTAACGCACCACGCATGTGCGCACGACTGAATCCCAGCCTGCCAGGAACAGGTGTGCTCCCCGCGGAGCCAATCAGTTTTAATGAAGCCCTGGTGGTAGTGTTTGCTTTCCTCTTCTCTCAGGTATCAGCAGGTATACCTCCACCTCCAAAGCACAGTTTCTCTGATTAAGCCCTTCACAGGGCCTGGTCACTCTTTTTACTTGCTAGGGATATTTGCCCATTGGCTTGGCAATAAAACATCTTTCGACGTCACAAATATATTCAGGAATTACTTGGAGTCTAAATTATTGTGCTTAATATCCAAATGATCTTTACTACGAAGACTTTAGTACTTCTGAGAATCAGTTTAGCCTGTCTGAGCAGAATCTAAAAGCCACACGAGTTGAGCGGCAGTGAGGATCAGACTGTGCACCTTTTCCCCCTGCGAGTCCCCTGGGCTTTTTTTTGTCGAGCGCGGCGCACGTACGGCCGCGAAAAACCTTCCGTCCAGCCATTAAAAATAAATAAATAAATACTCGGCAGAGCTGCGTAGAAATGAAGGATTCACGAAGCCCACAAGAACATTGTACATGTTTGCACAGAATTGTCCAAACTAGTGTCCAACTATAGAAGCACCAGACACTCAATACCAGTTCAATCCTTGACTCTCATGAATCTCAACAAGATTCATGGACTGTACGCTTAGTGGACCAAAAGTACTTCTAAAAGACGAACTAGCTTTCTAAGTAAGGTGTCAGAGTTATGGCCTGATTGGTTCTGGAAGCCCTCATCGTTCACGCAGCGCCCGAACACGTAGTACACAGGTCGATCATCAATAATGAAGGAGGCAAAGCGGCATGTTCGATTGGGGTGTTGGAGGCTACGGCTCACATTTCCCTCGAGTGGAGTCATGCTTATGCAGTCAGGAGCTAATTCTCCCGGCGATTTAGCGTGAGCGCTAAAGCTAATGAGGTTTCTCTCCTTGCCCACTCGCTCAGACAGTGTAGGCGGTGAGACGCGGAGTACGAGCAGACACGGCAGCAGGTGACGGGAGATGAGCACCGTGCAGTACCTGATTAAAGAGAGCCAATATCGCGCGGCCGGCTTTAATGAGGGAAGACGGCGCGCGGCTTAGAGAGAGGTGTTGAATTAGAGAGAGGTGTTGAATTGCCCTTCAAAAGCACTGAATGCGTGGCCACACAAAGCAAAGCACGGCTAATCAAATAAAAGGGCAGAGAAAGAAAAGTGAGAGAAGAAGGAACACGTTAAAGAACCGCGGCGAACAAACACACCGCAGGGCAGTGTTCGCACACACAAGTACAGGCTAGAGAACAGCACATTTTATACTAACCGACAAGTTGAAACTGAAGCTGGCAACACAGTACTAGAGGATATAATACTAAGACTGGAATAGTATCTGCCAGCATTGGTTTACTGTGAGTAATTCTTGAAGGGTAGAAACGGGAGCTTCCCGCGGCACGAAGAGCAGAAAAAAAAAGAAAAAGAAAAACCAGCAACAGAAGTCGTTCCTTCTTTCGCTTTTGCCTGGCATGGGAGACGGCGCGTGGAAGTGCTCCAGGACTGTGCCCCTTGTCTCGGTCGTCCCGACACGCTGGCCTCGAACTGCACTCTCTCTCCCAGCCAAAGAGACCTGAGAGACCCTGGAGGAATGCTTTTCAGGAGGCACCCTGCCAGCCAGACTCCGGCCTGAACCCTGCTTTACGGCAACGGTCACAGAGGAGAGATGAAAGAGGCAGGCAGGAGTGACATTTAAGGACTCCGAACTAATTTTGAATTCCTACCACAGCTGCGATCTAAGTGCACCATTCTTAAAAAAAGCTCTCTTTGCTAAAAAGCACCCTCTGATTTGGCTGCTCACGAGCCACCCTTTCAAAGCAATGCTCCCTCACAAGACAAATAAATCAATGCACTCAGCACGCAGACTGCAAATCCGCACGCGCTTTTAGAGCGAAGGAAGCGGACATTAGAGCTTTATTAGGTAATCAATGGAAATCGCTTGCAGACGGTTTTGAGATCACATAGTAGCCACAGAATAGGTTTGTCTTACAGAGGAAGTTCTGCAGCCTCGATCATATTTAAGATGTAGAGCCTCTGAGGAGAGCTGGACAACCACACCGGTCTTGTTCTTGTCCCATACTCGCATGTCCATTTTCTCAGACACCTTTGAAACGATTTGGTCCCAGAAATTTCTGGGTTTTATATATTTATTTTTATATAAATGTGATTTATATTTTATTTTGGAACAATTAATATAAAAGAAAAAAGGAAACCTCACCCTAAATCACATGCACTCAGTGTTAACAGGGGTGTAAGTGGTTAAATACAGAAGGTTTAGGGAAATGATGAACATATAACATTACAGTAAGGCCAGCGATAATGGGCTTTCTGCCAGGGTCAAAGTGACTCGTCTGTGTTAAGAACCGCTAAGAACCATCAGTCACGTAAGTGAATTCAGCTCTCTGTGTAGAATCTGCGTTGAGAAACACACAGATAAAACTGTGTAACAAGACACATCAGTGATTTGCAGTGTATGATTTTCTTGGCACGTGATTACATCAAATAATTTAAATAACACCGGTTTTTATTACAAACATGTTAGTATTCCCAGTAGTCCAGTAATTCAGTAAAACAGTTAGAAATAATTTTTAAAATGGCCAAAAAATTAACTTGCAAATAAATTCACGTTCTTTCTTTATAACTATCCATGATGAAAACATATGTTGGTCTGTGTCACAAGGAATCACTACTGTTATCAAATGGATTACTAAGCTTATTAAAGCACTTGATTAGCATGTGTGTGTGTCAGGTGTGAGTCCAAAAGAGAGGAACTGTTTAGTCATATCTGTTAACTCTGTTAGCACCAGTGGTTGCTTTGGACAGGACAGGAAGCAGTGAAATGAAATATCTGTATTTAATACTTTGGTTACCACTATGTACTTTTGTAGATTTTGCTAGTTATTTTAAGGCTGTTTGTCCAAATAGAGGCTTTTGCATTTTTAAGGACTGAACACTAGCAAGATGTAAATATTTATTTGTTTGTTTGTTTAACAGGGGCTATTCTCACTCCAATAATGCCATTTTAAAATCACTCTGATCACAGTGAGTGATGTTTGTGTTATTGGTGACATGTGTAAGTGATAGTGGCTCGAATCTACACTTTGTTGTACAGAAAGAGTTCAACATGACCAAGGGATGAGCTAAGGAACAAACACACAACTCATCATCCCAGCATGATACTCTAAAAGAAAGGATTCTTCGAAATTACCTTTGACCTTTAGCCTAAACCCGTGGGTGTTCTTTGGCCAGTCTGCTCTGGAATAAAAGGGTTTGTATGGTTTAGTCAAGCTCCAAATGAGATAAGACTGGTGCCTCAGTGTCAAATGGCTGCTTCTCTAAAGCCTGAGAAACAAATTATACAGGATGTACTTTTTCTTTTCTTAGAGTGATAAAGACCAACATAAATGAAATACACAAAACGTCTAAGGGACTAAAATGTCCTTGCTTTGGATCAAATGAATTTCAGGAAATATGTGTCCTTAGATGCCAAAAGGGTGTAGGTAATTTCTGCAACCAATTTGTTTTATCAAAAGACAAAATACAACAAAAAAGTATTTTTCATAAAGAAACCTTATTGTACAGCTCACATGGTTTTACTGTATAACACATAGTTCTATTCTACAGTTCACATCATTCTATTCCATAACTCACATGGTTCTATTCCATAACTCACATGGTTCTATTCCATAACTCTCATGGTTCTATTCCATAACTCACATGGTGTTCTATTACATAACTCACATGGTTCTACAGCTCTCATGGTTCTATTCTATAACTCATATGGTTCCACACAGGATGATTTACTGAACACATATACTAAATGTAGGTGAGATGGCTTTATACTGATATCCCCCTGCCTAATATCCACACACACGTCATGTGCAGTGTGTGTGTGTGAGCAGTACACTGGCAGCTCTGCCCTGCCTACATCTGCCTGGCACATGCCCACATAACATCTGTAATCAGCGGCTGGCAGCAGGACCTGGGGGGCATAAAGCAGTGCGGCCTGACCCCGCTGTGACAGCGGTTGTTGTTCCCACTGACAGGTCCGTGCGCTGGGCCCGGGTCGGCCCCCGTACACGTGTAAACACGCTCCTGCACTCTCTGCCTCTTGGGAGATAATGTTATCTCTGCTGCCAAGTGGTTCTTCCAGGCCTCCTATACAAACCTCCCACATCCCCAGGGATGAGCTCCACCCCCTTCTCTACCCTCCTCCTCCCTGACCTCACCACCCATGCTGTTTTAAGGATAGCTCTAACTCATTCGTGCCACATCACCTCCATGGAGCGCGAGGGTGCGCTTTGACCTGTACCTGCTCCCAGCACTTCCTCCAGGGACCAGACCAAAGTCAGCAAACCTGGCCGTGTGGATCTGGGGACGCGCTCGCCGTGCTCTAGGGTGCAGCTCGGTGCGAGGGAGAGTGGAATTAG
Organism: Tenebrosternarchus preto; assembly: GCA_025802075.1. Classification (NCBI taxonomy): domain Eukaryota; kingdom Metazoa; phylum Chordata; class Actinopteri; order Gymnotiformes; family Apteronotidae; genus Tenebrosternarchus; species Tenebrosternarchus preto. The sequence continues at coordinate 3,157,953 of JAOYMR010000011.1, forward strand.
CATCCCTGTTTCTACCTGATGTAACAAGAATGCGAATGACCCCACGGGTTTGTGCAGGGGGTCCAGCCGGAGTAGCAGAGCCAGTGTGATCAAATAATCCTCTTTTTCCTTTTTCATTAAAAAGAGATTTTCAGTGTCAAAGTATTATTTTTCGCCCCAAATGCAGCAGAATCTCTGAGACCTTTGGACCAGAAATATGGGAGATGTGGGCCTCTGAATTAAAGGAGAAACAAAGAATTATGAATAATAAACAGAAAACAGAGCATTTCCTCCAGTTCTTCATCAAAAGTCCATTATGAGACCAACAGACCAGAAAAGCAAGTGGAAAAGCAAGTGTTTTACTGCCGTGAAGGTTGGAGCTGCGGTGGCCTGTGATGCTGCTCATGGACATGAAAATGTTCTCAGCTCCTCCAGCTCATCCAGCTCCTCCTCTCACCTGGGCCAAATCTCCCCTCTCGCTTTCTGCAGCACCATATATTCACATAAAAGATGGAGTTCACAGCCAGCAGAGTGATGGGGGAAACACACACCCCTTCAGTTATTTGTTTAGTGAAACCAAATGTAATTCAGGGAAGTTTGGCTAGTCCAGACATGTCTGAGATGTATTTGTACTTTTCCTTGTCGATAAGCACAGTGTTGCAACTGTAAATCACAAGAACAGGGTTGGGACAAAGAAAGTTGAACACAGCTGTGGACCATCAGTGTGTCCATGTGATGATGGAGGAGTGACAGTGCAGCCATCCTCCACCCGTCCTCTCAATAATCCAAATGGACCGGTTCTGGTTTTGAAAACAATGGCAGTGGTAAAACACTTTAAACCCTTATGATTGAAGAGTGTAAAAATGGAAACACACCTACCCTCAGACGCGCAATACAAAACCTTCAGAGGTGACGTTGTTAAAGATTGTTCTCTTAAAAGATGTTTAGGTGGAAGAACCATGAGGTTGGAATGTTGCTGCATTTAAAGAGAACAGTAGAAGGTACTTCATCAGTGCCAAATCTGACTTTAGTTTCCTATTGATTGTTATGACTCCTTTTATTATGTCATCAAATATTTATATTAATTAGTGCCACACATTTTAATGAAGTGTTGCAAGATATAAATCAGAAAAGAATGATGCATCTGTACGGTAACGTTTTTGCCATAATGAGAACATAATGAGAACATAATGAGAACATAATGAGAACATAATGAGAAGGTTAGAATTGGACTTGCTGAATCACAACCACGACTGACCCAGAGATAGTCGATCCTTTTATTCATGTACAGAATATAATTTGATTCAAGTTGAATGTTAGAGTCCATTTCTCCAAACGGCCAAATACAAACACACTTCCAAAACAGTACGTGCCATGAAAATGATATCGCCTTTCACAACTCAAAACAAAATAATATCGCCTTTCACAACTCAAAACAAAATGGTATCGCCTTTCACAACTCAAAAACAAACAAAATTATATTGCCTTTCACAACTCAAAAACAAACAAAACAAAAAACCAGAACAAGGACCTTTAAACAGTTTGTTTGTGTGTAAAAGGACAAATGAATACAAGGAAAGAAAAGCCACGTTATCTCACATTAGATTAAATAAATTATAAGGCTGAAAGAGGAAGAAAACAAACAGTGTGTCAAAGTGCTCGTGCTGCTGGGACTCTCTCTGAAGGTGTATTTGCTGGGACTCTCTCTGAAGGGGTATTTGCTGGGACTCTCTCTGAAGGTGTGTCTGCTGGGACTCTCTCTGAAGGTGTGTCTGCTGGGACTCTCTCTGAAGGTGTATTTGCTGGGACTCTCTCTGAAGGGGTATTTGCTGGGACTCTCTCTGAAGGTGTGTCTGCTGGGACTCTCTCTGAAGGTGTGTCTGCTGGGACTCTCTCTGAAGGTGTACTTGCTAAGCATTTTGGCTTGTTACATCTTCTTTCTCCACAACATCAGATTTTTTAAAAATATTTTTAAAGGATCACATATTGGGTATAATGACATTACCTAAAATATAAAGGAATGAATATATTTAGCTCGGTTATTCTACAAAAAAACTGATTTGCCACTACTTAGATATGTTTTACAATAATTATCTGCATCTTCTTAATTCCTCCAAACATGAATCATAAGTCTCTCAAAGAGGAACATAATCACCAACATTCAGCATAGATTTTCTGAAAAAAAGGAACGTGAAAGAAGTAAAAATCAGAATTCCATAGTATTTTCCATAGTATTTTCCATAGTATTTTCCATAGTACATGTCTCAGACCATTCATCATGCTAATATAGCAAAACAAACATCAGCAGGTCTTTAGACCAGCAGCTGGACGGCGCATGTGCATCGAGAGAGTGAAAGTTCACAGGAACGACTCTCCCCTCTCCCACAGAGGCATCTCTGAGAAGAATCCTTCACACAGGCTGTAGCCCTGATCCAGGGACAGTGGGATAGCCTGGGCCTCCTCTTTTATCTCCCAAGGGTGCTGCTGCTGGAGCTGCTCTGAGAACAGCGCCATTCCCTCGTAATATTGAGGATGGGCCTGTAGCTGCTGTTGCTGCTGCAGCTGCAAGTCCTCCATGCCACATCCCATCATGCCGTTCACCTCCAAGTATGCGCACGCCTGCTCGTCCTCGCCGCTGAACCACCTGGGTGCGGCGGGTGTGTGCTGGCCGTGAGGCCCCGCCTCCGTCTCGCACCCGAGCGAGCTCAGTGCTGAGTTGATGTCCAGGTCCTCAAACGTGCTGCCGTTAGCGCCGAGGACGTCGTCGAACACCGACGCCAGGTCGAAGTCGCCCCGGAGCACATCCGAGGTTCTGATCTGGCTGGCCAGCAGCGGAGACTGCGGGACGCAGCCCGGCTTGCCGGCTCGTTTCAGGACGTCCTGCGTCTTGCGTTTTCGTCCCGCCGCGGCTTCTCGCGAGTGTCCTGACGTTCGCGTTGGCTGGGGACGGGAAGAGGAGCACGAGGGCAGCGGCCTGCTGCTTTGTCTCTGCACACCGAAGTTTGTGGCAGGCATTCGCCTTCGTTTGAAGACGCCGTTGACAAACATGTCGGCGTACTGGGGGTCGATCTGCCAGAAACCGCCTTTACCAGGTTCATCCTTCCGCCTGGGAACCTTCATGAAACACTTATTCAGGGAAAGGTTGTGGCGAATTGAATTCTGTAAGAGAATGAGACAGTTGACATTTGTTTACTGAGGACAAAGTTGTATTTTCTAAACAGATTCTGAAATTTCAAAGTGCTCAGAAATGAATAAATGTAAACAAATGCAAAAATAATGCAAGATCAATAACACTGAGGTAGGTATCGCCTACTGTATCCCCCGTGTTCATAACACTGAGGTAGGTATCACCTGTTGTATCCCCCGTGTTCATAACTACAAAACCAAAAAACTAAAAAACGTATACCCTATTTGACAAAAATCTATTTCCAAATATTATATTTGCTTTTAATAGAGCTTGTTTTTTTGTAATAACTCCTAGCTTCACACATAAACACCGATTGCAAAGCCACTGTGCAGGTGTCCTGTTTCACCGCATCGGGGTGGGGGAAGGGATGTTGTGAGCACAGGAGAGCAAATGTTCCTAATGAGACTCTTGTAATGCCACACTGCACGTTTCTTCTGATCAGCTGTGCTGAGTTAACCCTTCCACCTCTCCTCATTAAAGGGGCCCCACGACACACGGCTCCTCTTGGGTACAGAGGTCTCAGCTTCCAACTACAGTCCCCCAGCAAAGGAACTGGTATGTTTAAGTCTTAAATCTTAAATACATTTCATTTGCACAAACTGAAAGGTCTAACAGGTTAGACAGAGATTTGTTTGATTCTTGATGTTTATGGTGATTTTACTAAAAATAAAAATATGAAATAAAATGTAACCATCTTCACCTAATGTATTTCTTGCGCGTGTCACCCTGAGATTATTCGCATTGCGCACCTGCATAAAGATTGGCACGAGAGCACTATTCTACGAAATAAACAAACAAAAACAATATCAAAAGCTGCGTGAACTAGCATCTTTCATAACATTTAAAAAAAAATAGATACCTGCCAACTCGGCTCTGCATGTCTGTAGTAACAGAAGTTCTCAGTGATCCAGTTGTAAATGGCGGACAGAGTGATTTTAGTCTTCTTACTGGCCTGCATTGCCATGCAAATTAACGTAGCGTATGAATAAGGAGGTTTTACATGAGAGTTGGTTTTGTAATCAATCTCGTCGTTTGGATTCAGTTGCACCGTTCCGTTATGCCCATAGAGTCCCACCTGTTGATGGGCATAAGAACTTGCGTTGGCAAAATGACTGCAGGACGTTGTGGGGTTCCCCGGAGTCTGTGGCATCCCGATGGCAGCCGTGTCTCCGGCAGGTGGGCTGGAGGGCGAGTCCGTGCCCCCCGAATGGTTCTTGAGGTTAAAGACGTGTTGTGGGTGGCAGCCAAAGCTGGGGGATCTCTCCGGGTTGGCACTGAGGATGGAAAAGTTTTGAAGCCAGTGAAGACTCGTCAGGCTGTCATCAAAGTTAACGGAACCGTTGACGTTGTCCTGGTCCTCGGGATGAAGCATCATCCATTTCTCTTTAAATTTATTTGCAATCTCAGGACTCGTTAACACTGGCATCTCGACCTGGACACTATTGTCTTTCCCGAACACTCGTCTTCTTCCGGCTTTGTATTAAGGCACCTAGAAATAAACATCGCAGAGACATAAACAATGAAAATAATTAATATCTGCACGCGCAAAACAAAACGAATAAGTTATTAGCTGGGGGTGTAACCCAGGTATTGGACCCAATATATAGACATGCAACATTTAAAAGTTTGGTAAATGAACGAGGGTGACGCCTTTCTCTAACCTTGGCGATGTGTAAAATGCACTGGAGCCTTCGAATGTTAATCTTTTTCGCAGCCACCTTCTAGTGCGCCGTTTATTCCTTTAGACGACGAGGAGGAAACGCAACAAGTGCGGAGGAACAAAGCCGCGGGAGTCCTGATGCTGGAAATTCAATTACATTCTAATTGAAAAAGAGAAAAAAAATAGGATCCCACCAAAAAAAGGATTTATTCTACTGCGTCCAAAACGTCATGGTCCACAGTGCACGAGACGCAACGGACTTAAAAAAGGCTTCACGCGCTCTTCATGGTTTTTGCTGGCTCTTAACAGCCCTTTAAAAAGGGTCGCATTCTGATTGGCTCGCGTAGTGCGTATCATTGTCTGGTGCAAAGACATCGAGGGGAGTGTCTTTAACAGAAATTCACCACCAAAAACAATACCCCAGACCAGCCGTGCAAAAATAGATGAGTTTCTAATCAATGGGTTTAATAACTTCAGAATTACACATGTAATTAAGCTTGTAAAATAAACGACAAAAACCTGCTGAACGTACAGGTGCAGGGGTTCCGTTCTTTACGACAGATGAACAACATCAGATTATTACTTGCAATTTGGAGTTTGTCTTTTTCCCCCGATAAAAATTACATTTGACATGACGTAATGGGGACTAATCTTTTTGTTACTGGGCAGGTGTCGTTGGTGAGGTGCGACGCGCCAAGGGCTTTAGAAAGGCGCAAAAAGTTGATGGCGATAAAAGAAGCGCGCCACAGGTCCCGCCTAAACACGCGCTCGGGCCTGTTCACGTTTCATCCCAAGGAATTCCAACGCAACATGTTATTGTTCAAAGACAATATTTCAAACATATTTGCCTTATTAGAAAATGATAACACAGTAGTACTGTTTGATGTCCTATCTCGATATTTATTTCGATAGTGAATTCCGCTGTACTGGCGTTACACTGCCACCACGTGACAACGCAGCGTCTTCGCACTCCGATGTACTCGCTAACTAATTTTGAACCGTTCTTATTCATTTGGTTAGTATTACAATCTTAGCGACGAAATGAGAAAATATTTGTTTTATTTGGTATTACTATATTTTTATAACCTACATGCGCTCCTTCCTGAGCCTGTTTACTTGTGTATATTTACCGACTTACTTTAAAGACAGGAAAACAGTAAAATTGTGTGCAGCTATTCATGATAAAATGACTGAACTACATACAAATATACAGTATCTGTTTACAGAGGCTAGCAGCAGGTAATCACTAAAAAGCAATAGATATGTACTCATGGGTGGCTTTTATGCAGAGTCGAGCTCTTGACAAAACCACACACTTCACATTCAGAGGTGTCTTTCAGGTAAAAATCCTTTTTGGTCTCAGACCTGGTTTTGTCTGTGTGGTGTAATGACAATTTCATGTAAGCAGAGTCTCCACTTCAAATCCTGCTCAAAGCTCCAGCTCCCCATACAGCAACATGTCAGAGGCCAGAAGAAAGAACAAAAGTACGCAAGCTGAGAACCAATGTGCTACTGAACCAATAGACATCACAGAAACAAAGCTGAGACAATACAACACAATCAAGAGTTGATTCACAGACAGCACAAAGCTGACTGCAATACAAACACCACCCAAGAGGATGAAGGCACTGCATGTGCTTGCAAGATACAAAAAAGAACAGAAAAAAATCAGATAAAAACATCACTATAATCAGAGATGCATCTTCATTGTCACTTCATTGATTATTGGTTCTGTAGGGTGAAACTATATAATCTAAATGTTTAGTAGGGTGTGGTCATACTAGACATTAAAACAATGTGAAGCAGGAGGAAATATGTGGTGTTGTGGTGGCCGATTTGGTAAGGAAAGTACGACTGAATGTGAAGATCCCATGTGTAAGTACCACTGTACGTGTTCCTCCTGTGATTGTTCATGTGTAAGTACCACTGTACGTGTTCCTCCTGTGATTGTTCATGTGTAAGTACCACTGTACGTGTTCCTCCTGTGA
>JAOYMR010000011.1:3170988-3184081 GCA_025802075.1 Tenebrosternarchus preto
TTATTTATGTATTCTTACTGTGGTGTGGTTACATGTTGTTTATTTATGTATTCTTACTGTGGTGTGGTTACATGTTTATTTATGTATTCTTACTGTGGTGTGGTTACATGTTATTTATGTTGTGTCTATGCTACAGTCATATCAGCTCTATTACCTGTTACTGACATGGTAGTAAGATATGATGACACCAACCTTCCCCATCGTTCACAACCGCCTGTACTACCAATGGGAACACACCTCTGTCCAGGTCAAAGTTCAGCTGGGCAAAAAAAAAGAGAAGCTTCTGAAAATTCAAATCATCTACACAAACTCCTCCTCTATGGCTTTAAACAACACTTTCATTCAGAGCTCATCTCCAAACAATAAAACATTTTTTTTATCTTCACTTCAATTTTCACCCCATCATACAATGAGGGTAATTCATGTATCATTTTACAGAAGCAACTCTTACCTCTTCTGGTTTCCATTTAGTGAAATCAATCTTGAAGGAGGGTAAAGAAAACTGCTGGTTTATCCCTCTCTTATAATGGACTGTTTCAGACACCATAGCTGGTGTCTTAGGAGTATATCTTAAAAAAAGAACATTATGATAATTACTATTAAATAAACTTATCATGATCCTGTTAAATCTGTTCAGCAGTGAACCATTAATCAACTTTCAAATACGCTGTGCTTGTCACGACAGGTAGTCATTGCTCAGAAGATGACAACCATAATCTCTGAAGCAAAAAGCAGTGTATCCATGAGTTTTATTTGCGCTGTTGTCTCCATGGCGAAGTTGAAGCTGCTACAGGATCTGTTGTCTACCTACAGCAGTGTTGTATTTCCTTGAGCTCAGATAACAGAAGCAGGACATCAGAACTATGGATCTCAAAAACCACATGATCTGCGTATTTCCTTTGACCTGCAACAATCCCATGTAAGAGATATGACACTAAAACAACAGCAACATTTGGCCAAGGCTGTGACCCGTCCCAAACCAGAGTCAAAAGCAGTCTTCACACAGCGTAAACACACAGCACAATCGGCACTGCCTGCAGGAACTCACACCGCTGTTCCGTTAGAAAACTCTTCGAAGGCCTGGCAGAACACAGTGATGGCTACCCTGGCGCTGGTGTCGAAGCAGAACTCCACACCGTACAAGGCTCTGGCACTTCCTGCTTCTTCTGTGTTGCCGTCAGCATCATCTTTGTACCTGCCAACAATAGACGTGGGTCACGTATTTGTCTTTTAGCGTGAGAGGACTGGTTTGGGGGAGTGGTCTGGAGGACAGGTTTGGGGCACAGGTGTGGGAGACAGGGCTGGGGACCTGCTGGACAAGCCCACCTGACAAGCCGTAACGAGTCCTTCCTGATGTTGACCAGACTCCTCAGAGACTTGACTGGCTCATGGGGTGCAGGAGTCACATAGGGAAACTAAGAGAAAAAGATAAAACAAGAGAGAAAATAGGAGGGGAAAAAAGCTGAGAGAAGTGCATGTTTATGTTATGAAAGAACAAGATAAGAGTAATTTAGTTTCTCTACCTGAACAGGTCTGTTCCCTAGGAAGTTCAAATCCATATTTTCTCCAAACAGATATCCCTCAGGGTGGGGTGTGTCAAATTTTTCTCCTCCCATGAAAAAATGACTGGTGAAATAATTTCCTGAAACATGCAAACATGGGTTTTTTTGTTAGTTAAACACAATGACACACCTGTGGATCTGAGTTTTAGGTCCGTGTTATATCATTTCTAACTGAACTGTTGGATTATGTAAAGCGACGCTCAAATAGTTCGCTGTGTGACATAAGCAACAACGTTACTGTGATTTTTTTTATGGAGGAAAGGAACGTAACATTCTGGTAAACATAACTAATTGCTTTTTTTCATACGCAAAAATACAAGACAAAATTCAGTAACGACTTATGTGGCACCTAGTTAGATCCACACTTCATATGCACTTTGTCATTACTCTGCATGGTTTTACAATGAGTGTAACGCACACGTCTTACCTGATTTAGGGGGATATCTGTAAGCTGAATTGGCTTGAATATCGATGTCTTCAACTCCAGCAATTCTTCGGCTAAGTATTGAACCCATATTTAGATTGAGATGACTGAAAATATGAGGTCCAAGGAAGAAAGATAGTCTTGCCAAGCTGAACAGGTTAGTTTTTATTTTGTTCGCGTTTGTCTTATCCGCTATGGTTACATTCCCATCTTGTCTGGCAAAAATAAAAAATAAAAAATTAATTGCTGCGTTCAGCGATAATCTGGGGTCAGTAGGCTGTGGTCCTTTACCGAATGAAAACAATTTACACTAGACTACTGTACAGTCCAGACACACACGCAGAAAAGTATTAGACCAATAACTACCTTTAAACCGTCTGAAAAATACCAAAAACAATACTTCAATACTGTTCTAGTGATCTCTTCTCTGGAAACAACACTACACCGCGAGATGCGTGATTTCATGATGCTACGCACTATGGGATATGTAGTAACCGCTGGGGCCGAAGTTCATTAACGTATCATAGCTAGGTTACCTCGAAGCCTTTAAAAATGAAAAACGAGATAGCATAAAATATTTTCTTCAATCGCACGCAGAAACGAATGTATCACTACATTAACCTTTAAGAGTATAGGCGCCATTGTTGAAACTCAATTCATATAGGGAATTAAATTAATTTAGTAACGCTGTAATGGTTACCTTTTCCTTCGGCAAATTTGGCACATTAAGGTGAGTAAGTGTAAGTAAAGATTAATTGTAATTGTCTGATTAAGTTCATATACGATGTTTATGTATCATGACAAGAAAAAAATGATATCAATACGCTTTCAAATAATACAATTTTAAACAGCATTCCGACATTGAACGCTGAGAATATAAACTAATCATAACTGAGAATATAAACTAATTGTTACTCTGAGAATGTAGACTACTTGCAGGCCAAATTATGTTATTTGCCATGCGAAAATAAAGATATTTTAAACCTATCCGGTGTTTAAAACTGTGGGATAAGACGTAATAAGACGATACAGGTCACTATATCTATCGGCATCACAATAATTTAAATGTACGCATAACGGAATGATAAAATATGAGATAAAATATGAGAAACCATTGAGGAGACTGCGTAAATTTGGTGGATACCAGTGTTCTTTAAACCATTGAGGAGACTGCGTAAATTTGGTGGATACCAGTGTTCTCTAAAGTACTTCCAATGGACTTTTATATTGGTCTACGCAATTCAATTGGTGTTGGAAGATTTGTTTACCATATTTGGCAAGGTAGTGGCATAACTCGGATGGGAATTGGACGGGAGCAGCCGTCATTCATAAAATTCTGCCTTCCAGTACTTTACAAACAAAGAGTGGACCGATGGGACATGTAGTTCAAACAAATAAATAAAAAGAAGGGACACATGAGTTTGTATGCCTGCTAGAAATGTACTATTCTATTGTATTGTATTTTTAAATTAACTGGCGCTAACAGATTAACCTACACATTTGGGTCAGGTACATTAATATGAAGTAACCCAGTTTCGTCATCAGCACAACAAAAAATAGCTTATACTGCATACAATTCCCACCACCACTACATTACTCCTATTGGCTACTTAGGGCTGTCAATCACACAGCACTCCTTACACCAGCGCTCCTACAGTAAATATTTGTGTTTGCTCAGCCGGCTGTAATGGTGGACGACTGAAAGAGAAAAGGGTGCGATATAATCGTAAAAATTGAATCCCAGACAAAACACTATTGTTCGCGGTTCGGAAATAAAAACTCCGGCGAAAATGGATGAACTTAAGCATCAAGTGATGATAAACCAGTTCGTCCTGACAGCTGGATGCGCGGCAGACCAGGCGAAGCAGCTTTTACAAGCGGCACATTGGCAGTTTGAGGTAGGAAATCTATCTAGATATATAGTCGGTGCTCTCGGTACTACGGGGACGCTCGTGTTGACTGTTTGCTGCTCCTAGATGACATTGCCATGCTGTATTATTAACTGACTAAAGGAAGCCATGCGTGCATTCACAGCTTCCCGTGAATAAGTCGCACTGTTGGCTGTCCTTTTGTGTGTTGGGAATGTTGTTTGGTCTTGGTTAAATCCCCTTCTAGTAACCCTCAACGAGAATCGCTTGCACTGGGTCATACCCAATCGGAGTTTACTATGAATTAAATAGTATAATCCTTTCCCGTGACACGCTATTCTAGCTTGCAGTGCTATTATGCAATGAAGATGACCTCTGGTTTGCGTGGTTTGGCTGTTTGTATACCAGCAAACAGCGTTTTTTGTACAACCCCAAATGTTTTTAAACTTGCTGTTTTCCTTATGTTTAGGGTAAATCAGAATGTAAGTTCCACTGTACTGGAAATTAAAAACATGTCCATATGAAAACATTTAAATTGGGTTGGGTAATGCCTATAGCGTGAAATTATGGATTAAATTGTACATATAACCGTGTAACGTTAGGTTATACTTCTTCATTGCAGACAGCCCTCAGTGCCTTTTTTCAAGAAACTAATATTCCATACGGACACCATCATCAAATGGTAAGTATGACGGCTCGAGTGTGTTCCGCCTGTGTTCTTGGTATTGTTTATTTAGATTAGCTGTTGTAGAGAACAAATGTAAAATATGTTCTCATTCCTTGCATAAGGTTTTCATTTGTTACCGCATTACTGGAGAAGAGAGAACCATAACGAACTGACAATAACATTGTATATGTCGGCCATGTTGCGGAGACACGGGGCTTCCAGAGATAAACACGGCCACGTTCGTGCTGTTCCTGGAGCGCACCGAGGACGGCAGCATTTTGAATGTTTGCAGCAGAAGTGAAATTAAATAATGTCCGCAAGTAGCACTGCGTCATATTGGGACGGACTGTGAAATAAGTTAATATCTGTGTAACGCAGCTGTGCAACTATCACTTTCACATTAATACTGAAATAATACGCAGAATTGTGCAATGTTTATGTTTTCGACGGTGGCAATATCTGCCGTTGCAGACCGTCAAAGCTCGTCCTCTTCGCGCATCAGTATCTCATGGTTTTCGAGGGCATGTGTCCGCCGAGGCGCTGCACTCAGACATGATTTTGTCTCATGGTTCATCTTTGTTGAGGACCATCTTAGTCGGAGCTTGTGAATGTTGAAATCCATCCATTTGCCTCCGACTGCTGTAAACGGCTTGCATATGGCACTGGTATTAATGGGTCGTTTATTGACTATATCGTTCTATTAATTGCGTGAATCAATATATCTGTTCGTTTTTATGTTTATTCTCCTTACTAGCGTGTTTTAAACGCTTTCTCATAACGGCCGTTACACAATACCCTTTTCATCGCCTTTGAATGCGTTACATTTGTGCGTACAGTGGGTGAATAAGTCAGTGACTGAAGCGTTAGAACATACTGCCCTATATATTACACTGGTCCAAATGTATATTCATTGTTTTAAGTATTTCACTTATCAGCTTTGGTTGACCTAAGAAGCAAGTTATTCTGTCTCCAAGGCTTTTGGAAGAAGCCGGTAGTATCTGAGATGATCTGTACAGGTTTTAGTGCTGAATTCAGAACAGCTTGTTCAACATTGGGTCTGTTCAGTTGATGGTTGATAAAGTGAAGGACCAATTTCACTGCCTGGAAGCCAACTCCCTCCAGCTTATCAGTGCTGCTAAGATATACCGTCCTAATCCACTTTGCTCCAGAACTTCCACAGTACTGACACACTTATACACACGTTTCCAGGTGGTCCCTAATGCCCCTTTAGTCTTAAGTACCTAAAACAGTTTTTTGCAGGATTGTATACTGTATACTACAGTTTTGATATAACGATGTAAAGGGTGTTTATCATTGAGGAAGGACACGAAGGTTAAAAAAAGGAAAATACATTACAGGAAAAAACATGAAAACAAGAAAACATGAAAACATGCCCAGCAGAGATGAAGGTGAGATGTGTTCACTTCTGATGGATCAGAACACTGCACCAACACACACGCACACACATGCGCACGCTCACATGGCTTCAAACAGGAAGTGAGGCCCTGGCCCAAAATATAAACAAATAAATACATTTTGTCAAGCTAAACTTGGTGATGGAGTCAACGTGAATTTTACTTTAGAATGGCTACACTGCACATTATACTTGGTGTCATCTACATGAATGAAAATGGAGACTGAGATAATACTCTAGCTATAGCAATGGAGACTGAGATAATACTCTAGCTATAGCAATGCGTAGAAACTAGTTTTTGGTGTTAAGTATAGGAAGTGTTCTAAAGATGTACATGCATCAAATGAGTGTGTGGAGAAAAAATAAAAGTTGATTTTATTAATGTACTGGTTAATGATTGATGTGTCTGTGAGGGTTATGTTTGACTTAAAAAGAAAAAGTGTTTTAGGAACTGTGGTCTTCGGGTGTGTGACACTAACCGTTTACTTCTGAAGAAGATACAGATGCTAGGGATATATGTGTATGTATAACCATTAGTAAATGAAACTGATTTCTAAAGAAAACACAAAAAGAAGCAATTAAGAGAAGTTCTTGGAAGTGTGAGTGTAAGGAACTGGTCCGTTTGATTGTGGTCTGCCTCTGGGTGTGGTCCCAGAAGGAGCTGGAGCTTGTAGCAACAGCCAACGCACAAGGTCAAGATTTGGCACAGAGAAACTCTCTGCTTGCATAGACTGAAGTGGAGGAGAGGTCAGAGGAACAGCTCAGCCCATTATCTTCTGCACCACAGGCTTGCTTTTTTATTTATTTATATATTTTTTTTACATTTTCTTTTTGTGAAAGAGGAGCATATTTGACATTCTGCCCTGTGGAGGCCAAGGATTATGGAAGTGGAACAACTAGAGTGTGTGTGTCAGGTAGATGTGTCTGTAGTGCTGGATGTAGTTTCTCTCTTGTCACACTGCTATAAATATATATATATACACACACACACACACGTATGTTGTTTTGTGTGTTTGTGTGTGTGTGTGTGTGTGTGTGTGTGTGTGTGTGTGTATGCACTCACTCACTATATGGCCAAAAGCACATAGTCACCCATCTTAATTACTGAGTTTTCAGCCACACTCATTGATACTTAATTTAAGGTACACAGCTGTGCAGTCAGACCTGACAGTAGAGAGGATCATACTAGTGAAGATCACTGTGACTAAGCGCCTAACGTCAGTCTGTGAAAGACCTGTCCTGCTAGACCTGCCCCAGTGAGCTTTTAAGTGCAGTTACTGTAAATGGAAGCATCTAGGACCACACAGACTCATGGAGCAGGGTGGTGGAGCGCTGGAGAGCACCACCCGCCATCACTCCCTGCACACGGTGCTTCCGTAGGCAGTCTGGACGTCGGCACCCAAACTGCTGCTGGGACATGGGAGCCATGCAGCTGTACACGTGCCCAAGATGGCCATGTGCAACGCCAGGCATCGAACTGGAGTGGCATAAAACAGCCCTCCACTGATCTCAGAGCAGTGCAAACGTTCTGGAGTGATGAATCCTGCTGCAGTGTCTGATGGATGAAGCTGGGTTTGGATACCAGGAGAACACTGCTTCCAGAATGCACATGTTTGAAGGAGGAGAGATGATGTTCTGGGCCTGTTTTATAGAGCGCTGGGTCCCTTGGTTCCAGTGTGGGGTAACGTTAATGTTGCAACCTACATTGTATGTGGGGAAGGTCCTTTCCTGGTCCAGTGCACAAAGCAAAGTCCATAAGTCCGTGGTTTAATGTTGAGGGACTTGCACAAGGCTCTGACCTGGACCCACACCACACCTTCACTGTGGTCCAGACCCTCTCTCCTAACATCAGCATGTGATGTTGCAAATGCTTTTGTGACTGAATGGGCACAAATGTACACAGACATGCTCCAAAATGCTGTTGAAAACCTTCCCAGAAGAGTGGAGGCAGTTATAACCACCAAAGTGTGGAGCACCTCCATGTTCAAACCCATGGTTTTAAATGGGATGTCCAGTAAAAGCTCGGACTGGCATGATGTCAGATGTCTCCATGGTTTTGGCCATGATGTGTATATACATACCAGCGTATCGTTTCTGGATCTGAGTGGTGGTATTTTAATGGAAGATCTCGGCTGCTCGCATGTTGGAACATTTTAAACCACGTCTGAGTAACAATTTCAGCACTTCTTCCTTCATGAGAGCCGGCAGAGCCTCGGTGCCCACTGCTGTTGGGCGGGCGTAGGCGGGCGTGTCGGGGAGGATGGAGAGCTCTATCTGAAGTGGTTTGGCCTGTGCGTGTGAGTGAGTGTTTCTAGTAGCACAACTTCCCGGAACACTGGCCGCATGGTGAATGGTTTGGCAGGCAAAGAAGCAGAGAGTGTGAAGAGCAGATGTGTGAACAAGTAGTGTTGTATATGCACACACACACACACACACACACACACACATCTGCATAATATGTGTGACCTGGATCAAAGATTTCTTTTTAGGGAAATTTTAAATTGGCAAGTGGGGTTAAAGTCAGGTGGCTGAGCGCCGTTGGACAGGATTCCCCAGTGTGCTGTTTGGCATCACCTCTCTGATTTTACAGCGTCGTTTCCTGACTCACAGTCCACGTTCATCATGGCTCCCTGACACCTCTGTTGACGTCCACGAACCACGTGACTCAAGATATGAGCCCTGACTGTTTGTGTTTTCAACTGTCCACGTATAAAAGCAACCGGGCGTGTGGAGACCATGACTACCGACTGCTGCTCTCAAAGCCCTTGGCGATGTGTCAACAGCCAGGTTAATGATAAAGCCTTGGTCTAAGAGCTCATTATACACACACATACACATACACACACACACACACACACACACACATCACTCAAAATCAGGAAAAGGAATGGGTACTTGCTGTGTTATTTATTTATTTATTTATTTATTCAGTATATATTTTTAATCGTTACACTTCAAACTAAAGATTTGGTTTCTGTTTTGCATCTCATTAATCTCAAATAATTACCAGAACCAGGAGATTCTGTCCTCCAATAACCATTTTTTGTTTGTTTGTTTTTTGTTTTGTTTTGTTTTCTGATCCAAGAAGGTTTACCTGATCCTGGCCTGTAGCTACTGCTGTTCTGTTCTCTCAGCAGCTTCAGTCAGCCTCTCACTCTCACATTAGATTAACTCTAAGGCCCTTGTGGGATTCACGTCATCCTGACCCTTAGGCGTGTGTGAGAGAGGGAGGGAGAGGGGGAACCAACATAAACAGTGATTCATCTGATCTTTCTTTTACTGGTTGTGCTCAAGCCTGGATGTGTTGGGTCTTCCTTCGAACCGTGAGGAATCTGAAAGCCCACCTCTGTTCTATGTGGGAAATTCCAGTTAGCTGTGGTACGGAGGGTGAGGAGGGCGGGAACAGGTTTTTTTTTTTTTTTGGAAGACTCGTGTGAAACTGTTAATCCCACTTGCGTTTAATTTCAGAGCCATGTGGTTCTGTGCGCTCTGATTGGTGGAGAAGGTGAGGGGAATCAAGGCGATTGGGACATTTGGATCCTGCCACCCCAGCATTCCCACAAGTGGAGGCTTGACACGGCCTCGAGGAAGAGGGCGTGGCTCTGAACACACACGAGCTACTCCTGCCTGCTTACAGCAAGATGGTGTAGAGTTGGTCTGAGGTGGAAGAAGCCGGACCCCACAGATGTAGCAGAGAGACGTTTGTTTACAAATTCCAAGTCCTCACAACAGGCCTGGCAGAACTCTTGGGTTGCACAGGAAATGCATCTAATTTGTCATATATCGTAATGCTAAACCCACTCAGGAGGACTTCTGGACCATATGGTTTACCACAGTGGAGAGAGACGGGGAGAAAGAAAGAAACAGGCAGACGGGCAGGCAAGGATGGAGGGAGGGATGGAGGGATGGATGGAGAGATCTTGTGTTTAGAATACTTGCTGAGTGGAATTGATACTTCCAAATATGACCTAGTAGAGGAGAGCAGGGCACAGCACAGCAGCCTTAATCCCACCTTGTTTCCCATCAAGTCATCTACCCTCACAACCAAATATTTCCATAGCAACACAGCTGTGGCTTCCTGTGTGTTTGTTATGTACACGAGTGGTTTGCCGGTGTGCCTGAATAACACAGCGTCTCCAGATGCGGGTGCATGTGGTTGAGCTCCTGTGTCAAACCCCTGACCCCCACCACGGCTCCACCCCCG
This sequence comes from Tenebrosternarchus preto, assembly GCA_025802075.1. Classification (NCBI taxonomy): domain Eukaryota; kingdom Metazoa; phylum Chordata; class Actinopteri; order Gymnotiformes; family Apteronotidae; genus Tenebrosternarchus; species Tenebrosternarchus preto. The sequence goes on from JAOYMR010000011.1 coordinate 3,181,128, forward strand.
TGTCGAACCCCTGACCCCCACCACGGCTCCACCCCTCTGTGTCGAACCCCTGACCCCCACCACGGCTCCACCCTCCTCATCATCAGCTGCCTGTTGGCCTTTTGAAACCTCGCTGGTACTTTTGCCCATTTTCAGGAGTCGCTGGTCTGAATCGAGCAGCTGCGGTCCCGTCCGTTTGAGACCTTTGACCCTTGACGAGGCAGACTGTGGTCGTTTCAGTGTGATACTCTTTCAGGCGGGTCGATACGCTCCTGGGCCCAGTCAGCGCTGCCGAAGGAACGGCCCGCAGGTGCTTCCGCTGCGCTAAGATGATACCGAGGTGTTTGGCACGACGACGCAGAGAGGCGGGTCCAGGGAGGGGGAGGGGCGGAGTCCAAAAGTGCTGCATCACACACCTCCATCTTCGTTTGTTCTGTTTGTGTCTGGAACAGCAACTCTGGAAGCTACCAGAGTGACGGAGTGTGTGCACGATACTGCTCAGCCTGGAGCACACCTGCACTGACCTGCCGTGACCTGCACCTACCTGCCGTGACCTGCACGCAGGCGTTTGTTTCTGCTACGCCACCGATGATGATGATGATGATGATGATGATTAAGATAATGTGCAGACCTGTGGGACTGTGGGCGCTGTGCTCTGACAAGGTCGGTTGTGTGTCTGTGAACCAGGGATTTATAGAGAGCACAGAGAGGACAACGGAGAGGTCAGTGCAGAGGTCATGTGAGGTCGCAGCAGAGGAAGACTGGGCACTGTGCCAGGGAGCAGATCAGAAAGGGGAAGTGATGCAGCAAAGCATGTCGTCAGGACTAACGAGCAGTGGGAATGGGGCGGGACGTGGGCGGGGTCTTCAAGAATAGCTGCACCCAATTACACTGTGCGGTTTTGTCTGCTCTTAAACCTTTGCTGCTAGGATGTTTTCTTTTGTTTGTTTTGTTTTACGTGTAACACCTCACTGAGTTTGTTTAATTGTTCCAGTTATGCACTCGTTCATTTTGGTGCAAAGATTCCTGGATGATTCCCACATCCAGTTAAATACAAATGATATATGCTATTGAAGGACTTTTATCAGGACTAGAGAGCCCTCCTTCCTGTTGTAGTGTTTGTGGGTTAACTTAAGGCAGCAGCTGATGTCAGCCTATAGCTGTTAGAAAAGGTTTGTGAACCCTTTGGACGTATGTGGATTTATGCATGAATAGTGCTTGCCATAGTTCAAATCAGGCTAAAAACCATGTTTCAAAGACTTATTAAATTTTAAAAATAACTATTAAATACGTCTTTATTTTGATGAGAAGAGAAAGTCTTTTGGATGCCATTCATGCAAATAATCGGGTAACTCCCTGTTATCCAGGGATCTCAAAAGGGTTCACAGACTTCTGATCTTTTGACTCTTCATAAACAAAAAAACAACCCAACATGATCACACACTGAGGAGCTGGACTTTGTAGGCTTGTAGCAGCTGGACTTTACTACCTGACTTTTACAAGCACGTTTAGTTAACTGGGACGAAACCCTGACGGACCCCAGACTTTACTGGACTTCTCTGCACAAGCATTTTATCTTTGACCAAAAACTTTGCTACATGAGGAGTGAGATTTCTACATACATTTTGCTCTGTTGAACCTGTGCACAAGAATCATCCAGTGTTTTCAGTGTTTGGGAGAGCTAGGACTGCTTTATTAAACAGCTGGTGTGTTTTCACAGACAACACGTCACAGGCTCTCGCACTCATTACTCTCCATTAGGGCTGCACAATACATCATTCATAAGTTGATATCACGATACTGACCCATGAAATACTGATATCTCAGCTTGCAGTATTCACATCAGAACGTTCTTGTGTGCTGTGAGCATCCACTTGTCTCCCCTGATCCACTGTGGCCCAGACGCCTGCATCTCCACAGCCCTTATTAATAGTCATTAATAATCGTTATTAATAATTGTGCACCGTTATTAATAATCACCAAGAAGTTTACAACAATTAAGAAGTTTTTTCAACTATATTCAAGAAGTTTATATTTATACTTGTATTTCATTATTCTTTGTAATTCTTTATATATTTATCTTTTTAATACTGTTGTCGTGGTGACCGGAGTCAGCCAGAAGAGGATGTGCTAGACTAGACTAAATAAGAAAACTACGGGCCAATCAGATCACCAGAGTTGGGCCAGGGGCCGTGTGAATGCTGTTCCAACCCTCGCCTGGTCTGGTCCTGGTCTGGTCCTGGTCTGGTCCTGGTCTGGTCCTGGTCTGGTCCTGGTCTGGTCCTGGTCTGGTCCGGTCCTGGTCTGGTCCTTTTAATATGTATTGCAAAGCATATCACAATCGTCCTATGGAACAATAAAGGTGTGTGTGTGTGTGTGTGTGTGTGTGTGTGTGTGTAACAGAATATAGCATTCATGTGTCTGACTGCCTGTCTCCTCCCTACAGATGTGCACCCCAGCAAACACACCTGCCACACCACCCAACTTCCCAGATGCACTCACCATGTTCTCCCGCCTCAAGGCTTCCGAGAGCTTCAGCAGCAGCAGCCCCAGCGTGGCCTCCGCAGCCACCTCCCCTCCTCCACCTCCAGTCAGCTGGGGCATGACTCCACCCATCGCCGGCCAGCAGGGGTTATGGACTCAGGGGCCTGCGTCCATGCCGGCCCCCCCACCCCCGGTCTGGCCCACCGCCGTCACCCAGCAAGCGGCCGCAGAACAGAAGGCCAGCGTGGCCATGGAGGCCGAGAGATGAGGTGGAGGACTGCGTGACCCCCACCCCCCCCCCATCACCACCCGCCGCCTCCCACTGGGGTGGATTGGGGGTAGGAACGGGGAGGGTGAAGTCAGAAGGGACGTGGGGGCAGTTATGATTCCGGGGTGTCCAGGGGCATCAGCTTTGCTCTGTAATCTTAACAGAAAGTGGAAGTGAGAAAGCAACACAACCACGAATAAACCGAGGAACACGGACAGATCCA
>JAOYMR010000011.1:3184181-3207135 GCA_025802075.1 Tenebrosternarchus preto
AACGTGAGACGTAATAAATCAAACTAGAGAAACAACCACGAATAAACCGAGGAACACGGACAGATCCAAACGTGAGACGTAATAAATCAAACTAGAGAAACAACCACGAATAAACCGAGGAACACGGACAGATCCAAACGTGAGATGTAATAATCAAACTAGAGAAACGCACATCGTATTACTCAGAAAGGAAGCAGGTGAGTTTTCCTTCATTAAAATAGATAAATCTGAATATGAATGAGACTATGATTGTGGTGCCCAAGGATTATTTCTGGTATTTGCTGAAACAAGGACGTGTGTACATTAAGACCGCAGCTTTCCATTCATCTCTTCTAAGCTTTTCATCTGGTGTTCCTCTCTGAACTCCCATCGCATGGGCAGATCTGTTATTGCAGGGTTTTTTAGTTAGTTTTTTTTATGAATGCGCCGTTCACACACGTCAGTAACAGCAAGTGGATACGACAGTTTCCTTTCTACATTGGATACTTTGACTCTGGACTATGCTTACCTCGCCGGTCACCTGACTTTCTTCAGCCAATCAGGGAATCTCACTAGTTGAATACAGACCATTTTTTAAAAAGCCGGATTTAACAGGGCCTTTAGCTCTGCTGCGCTTCCTCCTGCAGTAACGTAGAGTGGTCGACTCTCTAGTGTCTGGACTTTGTTGTTTTGCTCCCTGCAATGACCAACAGATATTTTGAAATCACGGTTGAATATTTTATTGCAAATTTTTGGGGTAGATGGTGTAGAGGGCGTTTTAATCAGACTGTTTTTTCTTAAGTGGGAAGGGGAAAACTGCGAAAAACTACATACAACCAGACTAAATGATGTTTGTAAGCAGACTTGCCTCTTTGCATGATGTATTCATATATAAATATATATCATATTTTGTAGTTTCTTGCTTGGGGGGGGGGGGGGCTGGGTTCTACATGACCTTTGCAAAATGAATTTTTAATTTTTTTTTTTTTTTTTTTGGGAGAATTCTCTCGAATGCCTCCTTCGGGTATAACACACAGAGAGAGAGAGTGAGGAAGAGAGCAAGAGAAAGATGGAGAGAGAGCACAAGAGAAAGAGTGAGAGAGAGAGAGAGAGAGAGAGAGAGAGAGAGAGAATAACATTCAAATCCAGGGTAGGTCTCATCCAATTTTCTATGGTCTGTTCTTTTAAAAAAGCAAAAAAAGAATAAATATTTTTAATGTTCATTTGGCCATTTTCTCTTAGGATGAAAACAAATCATTTTCATTAACTGATTTTCAATAAAACCCATCAGTAAATTTGACAGTGTTTGGTTTTATTTTCCATTTTTCACCAGTTTTCTAATCAAAGTTGTCTTTAGGGGTCACTTGTTCCTTAATGGATTTTCATGTATGTTTTCCCTGTATGAATGTATTGATACCATTCCCACAATATTTGTGGACTACCTGATAATTAACTTATCATTGTTGTGTTCCTAAATAAATATTGTATGTCCTATGATTGTGGTTTTCTGATTTTACTGTTTTTGATCTGGTTGCTTTTTACAAAAATAAGCTCAGAAAATCATATATTCATAACATCGCTTGCACACTTTATAAACTCTGGCTATTACCCCTACCTGGTTATAACCCTACCTGGTTATAACCGCACTCGCTGCATTTGGTTTGACTTGAACAACATAAGAACGTAAAGCACACTGGCCAGTCTGTACACGTGATGGAGCCTGACGGTACCTCGCAAGGGTGATGGGAAGGACGTCTACAGCCCAGTGATCCAACGTGGAGCAACCACAACCTTGGCTGCCCCTCAGTGGAGGTGAAATATGTGTAAATATAAAGTGCAGATGTTTCTACACGGAGCAACACACAGCCTTTTCACACCAAGCGACCTCAGAGGGGTGGGGAGAGGTCATGGAGTGCGTCTTCAGAGTGACTGTGCGTCTCTCCAGCATTAGGTATACACCAACAGAGAGTGTGTGTGTGTGTGGGAGAAAGAGAGAGACTTTGTCAAGCTGTAAGCCCTCACTTGAGCCTCATCACCTCTCTACGGCCTGTGTGCTCTGAGTACACTGTGTTTGTGTGTTATCCAGGGCGTGACTAGGAAACCGGGACGATGCCAAGTTGGCGAGCACCTCTCTGCCAGGCAGCGTGACCAGGCTGCACTCAGTGCTGCTGAGTGCCAGGAGGACCCTGGCCTGGGGGCTCGCAACACTCCTACACACACACTCACACACACACTTGCATCCACGCAGTAATCCCAAGCCCCGAGGTGCCCGGTGCTGCAGGTAGCAGTGTGCTGTTACAGTGGGCGTGGTGGGCACTGCTCTGTCAGCAAGCAGACGCTCAACCACTCGTCCTTCCGTTCACTCTCCAGCCGTAGCGCCGAGCTACACTGCAGGCTCCGCCCTCCATGTAGTCCAGCTCAGCCTTGCGTCAGTGTGTGTGTGTGTGTGCTGCATGTCTTAATGAAACTGCGTCAGGGGCAGGGCAGGGCAAGTGGAGAAGGGCTGGGTTGAATCAGAAAGAGTACAGTTTGATATCAGATATTGACACACAAAGACAGAGACGTCACCCAAACTCTGCCTGTGTGTGTGTGTGTGTTGGTCTGAATGTTTATAACATGCAGTGATTTGCTGCTTCATCATACAGGACACAGAGAGAAGCAGGAGTTTAAAGAAACAGTCCTAACCCTAACCCACAACCCCTAACCCTGGTCCCTAACCCACAACCCCTAACCCTGGTCTCTAACCCATAACCCCTAACCCTGGTCCCTAACCCACAACCCCTAACCCTGGTCCCTAACCCACAACCCCTAACCCACAACCCCTAACCCTGGTCCCTAACCCACAACCCCTAACCCCTAACCCTGGTCCCTAACCCACAACCCCTAACCCCTAACCCTGGTCTCTAACCCATCAACCACAAGGCTTTTGAAAATAAATAAATGAGCATTTGCTCAATTAACCGAGTTTGTAGAAAATTGCTGGAGTCAAGATCTAGATAAAATAGATCTAGATAAAATGGATCTAGATAAAAAAAAAGTTTAGCCTAAACTGCATGGAACTGCATGGATGTCTAATCTAGAAATCTGACTAGCAATGTGTCCTTGGTACTGTGCAAAGAATATGTACACAAAGGAGGTTAGAGATTAGTCTGCTGTGAATATCCATCCGATCTCTGTCAGTAATACAATCTTTGATTGACTGTTTGTCTGGACTGAACCAGGTCAGACTACAGTAATGACAATAACTGAAAGTGAGGAGAGAGAGAGAGAGAGAGAGAGAGACGGACAGACAGAAGCAAACCCCTGTAGGTCTTGTGTCCCTATGCGCTGACAGCACTGGCCTGTGATTGGTTCCCACACACATACATACACACAGTACCCACCCCTCCCTCCAGTGGCTCCAGAGAGCCTGCCCTGACTCACAATCCAACTACGTCATAGACAAATCAGCACAGCTGCTGAGCGCGCGCGCGCACACACACACTAGAACTGGTGGATTTGTCCTACTGTATCTTTACTGCAATAAACAAAATTAAAATGTAAAAATATCAGGTCACATTTCACTAAACTGCATATTAAGATTAGAAAGAGCGAGAAACAGTAGAAGGCAAAAAGCATTTCCAAAAAACATTTTGATGACCTTTAAATGCACAAAGCGTGTTGCGATGCTAGAGTGGCCACGCGGAGTGGCGCAGCGCTGAGTCAACACATCCTGATTACACTCCGCCATATCACTGTCTTAGCGCAAATGCCAGACAAAACGGGAGACACAACATTAGTTCCTTTTTCAGAATGACTTCCCACGACTGCGTAACGCAAGCTGAGCATGACCTGGACATCCCGAACGGCGCATACGCCACGTGGCCAGATACACTGACTGGAACATTATTCCTAAAAGTCATCCCTGTTTCTCGAGACCCCTGTCCGCATCTCCCACTGCGACGTCATTACCGTGTGTCACGCTTCGCACATGTGTGTCTGGTTGCGAGAATGAAAAACGGTCTGTGCGTGCAAGGAAAGACAATACAAGTGAAGTAAGCCTATTACACCATGAAAACACCAAGTCGTCTACTTTTCTTTCAGTGTAACCACTGTTTAATGTAACTGGTCTCTTCGTTCATTTTAACTGTTTTATTTATGCGCTAAGCATGTTTTGTATAAAAGTATAAAAGTATTTGTAACTTAATACGGTAAGTGATAGTAATAGTAGTAGTAGTAGCCCGTGTAGAGAGAGACTGGGACGTCTGTTATTACTTGAATAAGAGGAATGGACGGTTCCCTCGCTTACTGCACGCGAACAGCTACCTCCACTGCAGCGCGAACTGCCTCTCAGTGACGCGCGCGCGCACACACAACACACCACCCGTCATGATCTCGCTCACACCTGGTCGAACACGTTTTCTTTCGCTTACAAAGATCTCTGTAGCCTATAACGAGCGTCCAAGGCTGCTGGAATCAGCCCTAGAGCGCGTGCTGTGTTGTACACACAGCATCGTGAGACTGCTTTAGGGCCGGCTTTGTTTGCTATGCTGGTTTTAATATTTCAGGGTACCGTAAGTACGACGTAAGTACGACGGTAGGATGTGCTCCAGCCTGTCCCAGCTGGCCACGTGCTGCCCTCCACCGGCCCTCGCTGCAATCACACGCACAGTGTTGTGTGCTAGACCGAACTCGAGGAGAAGTCAGAGGTCAGAATTTGACATAATGCTTTGACTTTTCAGAGTGCACGTCAGCTTGCGTCATCAGTGCGTGGTTTCTACAACATACATCTTTTTGTTTGCGTTTTCTTAAAGATCTAAAATTGTCCACGATGAACCTAAGCCCTAGGCTGTACCTGCTGCCTAAAGTAAAGCTTACTGATGTAGAATCGAGTTTTGAACCAGCAGAGTTTGAAACTGCATGAATGTGATGACAGTCCTTTATTTCAAATTCAGAATAACAGTCCCCTTCTATCTCAGAATTACCTGGCCTTTAAAAAAACCCTCTTTTACCAGTGTCCTGGTAGAATTTGACTATGGAAATACATTCAAACCAGTACAGGGTGGTTAACTCTGCCTGCGCTATAACACACCGAGAAACGTGTGAAGAGAAGCAGACATGCAAACAAACAAACCCCCTATAATAATAAAACCAGAGTGAAACACCACGCATGTCATTTCCTGAAAGGCTCCAGCCATGTTTCACTGTAGCTGTCTGAGCAGGGTTTTGCTGCACTGGAGATGTCAGTAATACTCCAGGATCAGGAGTTCACCTCATTCTGAACAAGGTAACAGAGCATACGGTTGAAAACTGAAAACGGGAGGCGGGGGGGCAACTGAAACTGAATTCCTAGTAAAGGGCATAACAGAACAAACCTACTGTATTTAATATTGAAACATGCTAATGATGTTTTGATGCTGGATTGAACAACTGGACCTTTAGGAGAAAAAGGGGCTTCCAGCTACGTTTCATTCTTCATTCTGTCTATGTTCATTGATTTGTTTTTGTTGTTGTGTGCTTCATCTAGTCTTGGATATTTTGCACAGTTTTATGACAATAAACCACTGGATTATATCAGGCACACAAAACAGACTGCAGTCTAATATATGGGAAGTGTTACTGGAGTGATCAAATACATGTACATACATTTGCATGCTTGATAACTTCTCATAGCTTCTGGTTAAAGTATTCATGAAAACACTCCATCTGCTAACGTTATGAACATTGAATCGTTTTCCCAGTTGCTCAGTGTGGTTTGTCTTTGGAACACTTGCAAGATGTACGAGGCCACAGGGGTGTGCTGAGTGAACAAACCTCTCTGGAATTTTGCCTGCTGGGGAGCAGGAAACAGGACACACAATGAGCCTGGTGGTGAAAGTGGTGGAGAACGATCTGGAGGAGATGCGGCACATCGCCATGAGACGGCAGGAACTTGAGAGTCGGCTGCATGTCCTCCAGGAGATGAAGAAGGTCCTGAACCAGCGCAAGAGCTTAACAGGTAACCAGTCTCTCCGAGATGAAGACCTCGTCGTGTCTGAGTGACGTCTCTCTGGGAAAGATGTGGTGATTATTCACAATGAATTTGTGTCCTACAGGCAATATGAAGAATTGTGCTAACAATAGTTTATTCTTCAACTGACTTACTTTTATTTACGTCGGGCTCAGTTTGGATTTAGTTTTTTACAGACATATCAAAAAAGATCAGAATATATCAAAAAATAGAAAAATATGTGTATGGTTGTCCAGACATGACTTGCTCTGATCCTGTGGTCCTCGTTCTACATAATATTCATAATATGCCACTTAATTCCTTCTCACAGCAACTGTCAATGAGGGAGAAGATCAAGGAATATCAGAGCTGGAGAAAGTAAAGACAGAGCTGCAGCTCCTGTCTGACAGAGAGAACGAGCTGCTTAATAAAGAGGGTTTAATAACAGAGTATTCATCTGGTATGGTTTCACTACTATACATTACTCTATACAATACTCAATTGTAAAATATTTTATTTCCTATCCCCTTAAAAACTTAATTGTACTGACATATCAACAACTGACTGATGTCATTCCTAGAATACAATTACATCATATCAGATCATCCTAATAGAGTGTGTATCCTCCCAACTGGCCAGCCCAATGTGACAACAGGTAAGTCAAGGTCTCTTGAAGACCACTGAGAAACACAAGCCTGCGTCCCACCGTACCGCCTGTCCTGAACCGAACTTTCTCATTGCAGGAAATGCGCAGTCCTCCAGCGCACCAGGTATTTGGCTCGAGATTTAAATTGTGAAATAATTTTGAAATGAGAAGTTTCACCTTCAGCATGCTGTCAATCCACAGGGGGCTCCCAGGAGGTGGTGGAGGTACAGAACCTCTCCCTCTCCCCTGCTCCAGTGCGCTGCCCATCCTGCCTACAACACGTCACCACCAAGGTGCACAGAAGAGTGGGTTCAACCACCTTCCTCCTCTGCTCTCTGCTCATGCTGCTGTGGTGAGTCGTTCTCCCCCGTTTTCCTTGATTTGCATAATTATGAACTCAGCTGCTCTGAGGCAGGTTACACAGAAGCTCCCGAGCCGTTCACTTTGACACAGAGGAGGCGTTCAATTTCTGCGGCCGCTTCCTGGGGCGCGACCTCAGACCTCCTGCTCTTTTCTCAGCTGTGTAGGTGGGTGCTGCCTGCTCCCTTTCTGCGTGAACTACTTCAAAGACGCCTGCCATACGTGCCCGTCCTGCCAGGCGGAAATCTGCACCATCTCACGGATATAAGGAACACCGAGCACGTCTGGTACCCACCGCTGCCAAAACAGCAAGTCTTTTCAAGAATTTCCCTCTGGGATCAATAAAGTATTTATCTATCTATCTGGTCCATACCGATACTGTGAAAAGGATGACTTTTCCCAGAGCTTTGAGCAGGAACAGAGGGGATGAACTCACTTTGAGCTTCTTTTATTAAAGGTGGACTCTTGGATGACACTGTCGGTTCAATCTACTGAATATTCATCATATCTGAACGTCTATCATCAACGATTAAGTCCTACATGGTCATCAATCTGTGCTCTTGTAAATAAAATGTCAAATATCCCGTGCCATTCGTATGTACAGAAACATGTATTGATAGTGTTAAAATCTAGCTGTTAAAAAAACAATAACAAGATCAGACATTCCTTTGTGCCATATTCTGAGAGCTGCTAATTGGCTAAATATTTCCCTAGAAGTACCTTCTACACCATGACTAGCTAGTTCAGTTAGTTCAGTGGTACTGACATTAATCACAGGTTACTTCTAACCTAGAGGCCATTGAAATGCAGTTTACTTTAAAAAGAGAAAAACTTACCGAAATCTCTAGTTTAACATCGATTTTAATGACAAGGCAAAGTACGTGATCTGCAAAAGAAAAGAAAATAAGTAAATAATGTGTATAATACAGACTCTTGTGTGTTACCTTTACAGTCTATGTACATGATCTAACGATCAGATGTATGATCAGTACTGGCATGTTGATAGCATTCCATTTGTATACTGAAAAACTCTAAGGGCAAATGTGAATGAGCCTGTTCAGTATGTATGTGTACAGGTGCTGGCCATAAAATTAGAATATTATGAAAGTTTATTTATTTCAGTAATTCCGTTCAAAAAGTGAAACTTGTACATTATATTCAGTCATTACACACAGACTGATATATTTCAAATGTTTATTTCTTTTAATTTTGATTATAACTGACAACTAATGAAAATCCCAAATTCAGTAAATCAGAAAATTACAATATGACTTAAGACCAATACAAAAAAAAGGATTTTTAGAAAATGTTGGCCAACTGAAAAGTATGAGCATGTACAGCACTCAATATTTAGTTGGGGCTCCTCTGGCCTGGATTACTGCAACAATGCGGTGTGGCATGGAGTTTATCAGTTTGTGGCACTGCTCAGGTGTTTTGAGAGCCCAGAGTGCTCTGATAGTGGCCTTCAGCTCTTCTGAATTGTTGGGTCTGGCGTATCGCATCTTCCTCTACACAATACCACATAGATTTTCTTAGCAGCAGGAAGCATAAAGTGCTCTAAATCTTCCTGGTAGACGGCCTGATAGACCTTGGACCGCAGAAAACACAATGGACCAACACCAGCAGATGACAGGGCACCCAAACCATTACTAACTGTGGAAACTTTACACTGGACCTCAAGCAACGTGGGTTCTGGGACCTTGATTTACAAAGGAAATGCAAAATGTACTTTCATCAGAGAACATAATTTTGGGCCACTCAGCAGCAGTCCAGTCCATTTTGTCTTTAGCCCAGGCAAGACGCTTCTGACACTGTCTCTTTTTCAAGAGTGGCTTGACACAAGGACTGCTCAGCTGAAACCCATGTCTCGTATACATCTGTGTGTGGTGGTTCTTGAAGCACTCTCTCCAGCTGCAGTTCACTCTTTGTGAATCTCCACCACATTTTTGAATGGGTTTTGTTTCACAGTCCTTTCCAGGGTGCGGTTATCCCTATTGCTTGTACACTTTTTTCTACCATATCTTTTCCTTCCCTTCACCTCTTTATTAATGTGCTTGGACACAGGGCTCTGTGAACAGCCAGACTCTTTAGAATCAGAATCAGATTTTATTGCCATATGAGTGAACAGATTCACAACATTAGGAAATTGTCACGGCACTTTATAGGTGTACCAGGGCTGCCTTTTGTGTCTTGCCCTCCTTGTACAAGGTGTCAATGGTCGGCTTTTGGACAACTGTCCAGTCAGCAGTCTTCCCCATGATTGTGTAGCCTACAGAACTAGACTGAGACACCATTTAAAGGCCTTTGCAGGTGTTTTGAGGTAATTAGCTGATTAGTGTGTGGCTCCAGGTGTCTTCAATATTGAACCTTTTCACAATATTCAAATTTTTTAAGATGCTGAATTTGGGATTTTCATTAGTTGTCATGTTATAATCAAAATTAAAAGAAATAAACATTTGAAATATATTAGTTTGTGTGCAATGAATAAATATAATGTACAAGTTTCACTTTTTGAATGGAATTACTGAAATAAATTCATGATATTCAAATTTTATGACCAGCACCTGTGTGTGTGTGTGTGTGTGTGTGTGTGTATATATATATATTTAATAAAAATGTAATCAGACATTGTTTTGTACTTCATTCCTCTGGTATATTTAAGGGATTCTGAAACACCCTCTACAACAGTATGTTCACAATACAGCAAAGTGAATCGACACATAACAGCGCATGTATACTTGTATCTTTAAAACTCACAAAATAGAGCTCATGGGTGCGCTAAACATGTAGAAAAATATGTATTACATCCATTCAAATATGTATTACATCCATTCAAATATGTACATAAATGTGCAAAATGTATGGCATATACACAAAGAGTTTGTCCTCCTTTGGGAGGATGCTGAGAAGTGGCAGTTGACAGGTTTATCAACCAGTGTGTAGTTACCACTGATCCACATGAACAATGTTATCAACCAGTGTGTAGTTACCACTGATCCACATGAACAATGTTATCAACCAGTGTGTAGTTACCACTGATCTACATGAACAATGTTATCAACCAGTGTGTAGTTACCACTGATCCACATGAACAATGTTATCAACCAGTGTGTAGTTACCACTGATCCACATGAACAATGTCGATAAAAAGGGTTACATTTACAAATAAAAATCCAGCAGTATAAAATGGAAACAGCCAAAGAGTTGAAAGAACAATCAGCTACTGCGCAAAAAAAAAAAAGATTAAAAAGACTAGCACTGAACTGTGGGTTTACCACTTGTTGCAAAAACATAAACCTATGAATCTGTACTTCTTAAAAGAAACCGAACGCCTGCTGCTTAAAATCCAAACAGGTGTGGAAGAGTGTGAGGCTGAGCTGCCTGGTTCAAGTTTTCTAACACTCTGGTGGCACGAGGCTAAACAGTGAAGTTTCAGTGTCTGCAGCCAGGCGAGTGCCGTCAGTGGTGTCAGGAGCCCGAGGAACCAACGCTCAGCACTGCTGTACTCTGCACTCTGTACAGTACTGCGTATCAAATGAAAGACTGGGAAGTTATTGCTTTGCTCTCACTGTGTTCAAAACAGCACTGAATGGAACGTTGGCCTTTGAGTCACACAAAACTGCTTCAAAGCAAAATGTCTTTACAGGTAACTGACTCTGGGGCTTCAGGTCAACTAACTAAATGTGTTTCCGCAAAACGAGAATTCTCAGTTATCCAGTAGTACATAAACCACTTCGATTAAATGCCATTGTACGTTATATTATTTGTACGTTATATATTTGTATGTTATATATTTGGCCTCTTTGGTAACCTTTTTTTTACACACAAGTCTAACATTTAATCAGAGAGGCAGGTGGTGGGACAGCCTGCAAGGCTCTCTTTGATTACATCACTCCCGCTTATTCCCAACCTAAAAATCAGCCCATCAGCCATAATATGACAGTGTTCCAGCCAGGTGTACCTTTCAGGCGAACAGCTCGTCTGCCTCTGCCTCAGGAGACAAAAGTTTACAGAACTCATTTCCAGCTCCACAGGGGGAGTCGCTGCGTGTGCCAGGAGACGGCTGATGGGCATGGCTTTGTTCAGTGGAGACGCCACAATACAGTCAATATACAGGGGAAACAGTTCGAAGCCTAGAAGGTGGAACACAGCTGTGACTTTGTGCCTTCAGAGACAACAAACAGCTACAAAAACCCCTCCTCCATGAAACAGCTGTGTCTGTCGAAACCCCTCCTCCATTAAACAGCTGTTCTCACATCCCTAATGATTGTTTTACTGTGATGCAAAAGTTCATCACTATAGCAAAAAGTGCTAAACATCCTGTAAAAAAAATCAAACATACAAATAAACAACCACAACAACTAATAAACAAATAATTACAAACATACTGGAACAAATTCCCTTTTGGGTCAAACATACTGATATCAATCAGTACTTCTTTCAAATAATCAAACTTTTTGCCTTTAGTAGAGGTTAACATTGCGTCATTCTTCAGGATAACGTGTTAGGTAATGTTTCTCCTCGAAACGTTAAAACCACCACGTTGTAAACCATCGTTCCTGTACAGTCTTGAAAAGAAAACTTAAAGTCCATGATAGAGTTGAGTCAGTGATTAAAGATGAACCTGCAAAACATCTCGACTCCTGGCAGTGCTGTGTGACTGGAACTGAACTTAAACATCACACACACTGTTCTGATGAATACTACACAGAACTCAAACATCACACACACTGTTCTGATGAATACTTGAGAGTTGAGAGTCAATCACAACTGCATGCTGCCAAAGGCTTTCTTCATATCTCCAAATCACATATATTTAGTTTTATTTAGATGCCAGTTAAGGACTTTTTGTTTGTTTTTTCGGTTGTTTACTGCACACAAAATGAAATATGGATGAAGGCACAGTATTACACATAGAACCGGAGATACACACACACACGCACGCACGCACAGAGACAAAAAGAGAACATGCCGAAGATGGAAGGATCATCAAAAACAGTGCAGCTACAAGTGTGTGGAGGTGTGGTGGAGTACAGCCAGTACTGTAGTACAGTCAGTACTGTAGCGAACAGTCTTCTGCTCCCCCAATGAACTGCCATTAAGCTGCCGACAATATTCAACATGCAGTGTCTTAACGAGTAAATGAGAACAATCTGGTGGAATAAAATACCAACTGCAAAACAGAAAGAGAAACCAACAGGAAAAGGCGTTGGAAAAGGAAAAGGCGTTGCCCAAACCACTGTCTCAAACAGCAACGGGAGCTTTCTGTTCATCCAGGAACATCGAAAACCTCAAACAGGAGAAAACGTCACAGAGGCACATGGACAGTATACATTCGTCAGCACCTCTGAAAATAAACAGAACAAGAAGCGTATAAATATTTTAGTGCTCCGTTACGCGGTGTGAATGAGCTCTTAGTGTCTACTGTGATTTGAGTCCTTTCCCTTCCAGCTTGTTTAGTAAACAAGCATGATATCATACAGACATGGGTTCCCATCCTCATCACATATGTACACCATCTGCTTACAGAGTATGTACATTACACATGAACGAATCTCACTTCACAACATGGTACATGTTAGGTTTTAGTCTCTGTTCAGTCCGACCGACACAGAGTACATGACCTGCAGTTATTTAAACACTGGCCTGGTCCAAGAGGCAGCACTCCTTACAGTTACCCACTGATCTCACAACTCTCATCTGATCACTCCCATACGGACTGCAATACCTGCAGACATAACCAAGTCTGCCTTTAAAACAGCCCTGTCATGACAAAAGTGTTCTTCAAATGATATATATATATATATAAAAAAAAGATCATGTGTTTGATTGGGACAGTCTCAGAAAGTGCTCGGAACTGGGCCTGTTACGAAGGTCATCTGGTAGATGTTCCACCTGGACATTCTCAGGTGTGACGTGTCCTGTTACAACAAGCATCCCAGTACCTGCTGTCTTCATACATTTTGTGCAAACAAAGCAAATGTTTGACATGGTGATATGTACTTTGGAGCGGAGACGACTCTGGAACAGTTGTGTTTCAGAAGGAGCTGTGGTGGGATTAAAAGCATGTGTCTGTGTCACGGAGCACAGGCCCTCTCTGATTGGCCCGTTAAGGAGAGGCCATGGGCAGCCCAGCCAATCCCTGCGCCCCCCACAGCACCATTACAGAACGTCAGTCTGAGGAGCAGGTAGCCAGCACAAAGCTTTGTACAGCAGGAAGGACAGCTTTCCTCCTCTTCCTCTTCGCGGAGTGGATCTCGGCTACAGGCTTCAGAGACAAACACAGCATGTGATGCTCTGCAGTCCCGAAAGAAAGACTCCATGAAGCCTTACAGCCAAACGCACGCACGACATAGCCCTGCCCTCCAGCACAAACAACAAACAAAAAAAGCACTGAGTGTGTGTATGTGTGTGAGTTCCTGCATGCGAGTGTGTGTGCGCGTGCATGAGTGCGAGTGTGCGCGTGCGTGTTCACAACAGGAGAGGCACCCTCAGTCCCAGTGCAGGTGCAGGTCGTGTGTGTCCAGGAGGTCGGAGGTCATGCCCAGCGGGTGGAGGGTCCCGATGTGACCCGGCGTGGTCAGATCCAGCCACTCCATGCTGTCCAGGCCTGTGTCCTGCAGGCTGAAAAACGGGGAGGTGGAGGGGGCGGCCGGCTCGCCAAAGCCCAGCTCGGAGGTGTCCATGGGGGAGTGGGGCTGCTCCAGGAGCTGACCGTGGAGCTCCTCCAGCAAGCCCAGGGTCCTCAGCTCGGGCTCGGGCACAGACTCCCCCACCAGTGTGCCCTCCAGCAGCGCCTCCAACTGGTTGTCTGATGCCAGGGAGGCCAGGCTGGGCATGGGCTCCACCAGCAACGCCGGCGGGGGGGCCATCTGCACCCGGGCAGGCGGCCGAGACAGGACCGTGTTGACTGGTAGAGTGGTGATGCTGGCAGTAACTGGCATCATCTTTGACCCAGAGGAGTCCTGCTGGCTGAAAGGTGTGATCTCTGTGGAAACCATAAAAACAGGAACAAATGGTTGAAAACGTGCGAGAGAGACGAGTGTTTTCACGAGCGAGTGTTCCTTCAGCACCATCCTCCAACACTCACCTCCACTTTCAATGAGAATATCGAACAGGTCGTCCATCTGCTGACTGGTCGCCGTAGGAACCTGAAACACACCAGCAAGCCTCGGTTATTTGAATCACACATTGTGGAAACAACAGCTCATAGATACCACAGTAACATTTTTGTAAAGGTGTGTGTGTGCGGTACCTGCGAGACGGCAGGTGCCTGCTGCAGACCACGCCTCTGCTTAACGGCGTCTTCGTAAGGGGGTGGTTCTCGGGTTTTGGGGGCGTGGCTGAACGCTGGTGGCTGCAGTATGAATGTGGGCTGGGCCTGAGAGGGAGACTGATGGCGCACACACCCTTATACATCACGCATGACATCACACTACCCAGAACACAGCAGCAGAGCGCAAACGCTGTTGTCTTACCTTGCTGAGCAGGCCATTGGTAAGGGAGGGCGAAATCGGGGAGGCCTGGACGGAGACTGCGCTCTCTGGGGAGCTGCTCAGGAAACACTGAGGCATCTCTAGGCCCGCCTGGTTCTCTGCGGCACTGTGCTGGAAACCAGACCCACCACTGCTACACACAGCAGACAGCGTCTGCACACACAAAGAGGCCAGGAGATGACGACCATCCAAACATCACACACTGCCATTGAGCTACGCCTCAAGGATGGAGACCCCACTGCCTCTCCAGGTCTCCGACACCAGCATCCTCCCGCCGGCACCCCCTCGGAGATACGCAGGACTGCCCCATGCTGCCCCAGACCCCAGGCCATCTGAGGAATAAAACCATGCTCCGCCATTTCACCGACTGAAGGCATCCCTCTCCTACAGCTAGGCCACATTAGACGATCCCAGAGCTTATAGATGAGCCTGTTGATCAGGTTTTTCCTCCTAACCCACTTGAACATATGCAATCAATGAAATTCCTTCACACTCCATTTCTTCAACCCACTCACACGATGCTAAAACCTCCCGCCTGGTTCTTGGAGAGGGGAACACAGAGGCTGCTATCACCCCGTGAAAAGGACAGAAAGTCAGAAACTCTTCTGATTCACACTTGTCCCCTGTCCCCGTCTCACCTGCACCACGTGGCTGGGCGTGAGTGTCGGCTGTGCCGAGGGACTCTCAGCGTTGACGGGCGGTGCTGTGGAGGTCTGAATCAGCGCTGAGCCTTGAGGATGAACGGATGACTGAAGAACAGGCTGTAAAACAGAAAGGTGATGTGAGAAAGAACACACACACACGCACACACGCACATACACATACACACACACACACACACGCACATACACATACACGCACACACACATACACGCACACACACACACATGCTGCACACACAAAGAGCAAAACAAACTTGACATGTGTTATTTATTTATTTATCAAATTTTTACCCAAAATGGTTTCTGTTTTGAAGGTCATGAGGTCAGAACAGCAGGTGTGTGTGTACTGGGGTACCTGCAGCTTGATGCTGGGGAGCTGGATGGTGGTGGTGTTACCAGGCAGGGGCGTGGGGAGCAGGATCTGGGTGCTGCCATGCTGAGCAGCGAGGAGAGTCTGGGGCTGCCCTATGACCTGCGGCTCCCCCTGGTGGCTGATGATGAACTGTGACAGGGCCGCGGGCATCACCTGGGCCGTGGGGCTCTTCTCCAGCTTCACCACGGCGTGAGAGGTGGGAGACGTCAGCCCACAGTCGGCACCACCCGCGCCCTCGGCCTTCACCGGCACCAGCACGGCAGGTGGAGCGGCGTTCTCCGCCGTGGCGGCGGCCTGCCCGCTTCTCTTCTCCACCTCCAGCTGCATCTTCAGCTCCTCCACCAGGCGCTGCTCCTGCTCCAGCTTGCGCAGCAGCTCTTCGATCTGCCGCTCCTTCTCATGCAGCCTCCGGTCCTTCTCCTCGGGGGCGGCTGGCGTCTGAGCGACGCCGATCCCGCCTCGGCTCGGGGCCTCCGGCCGGTTCTCCCCGGCCGTTTCCTCCCTGCCGCTGTGCTGTGGGTCTGAGGGCAGCGGGGACACGGGCGGCGTGGAGCTCGGGTTCTCGGGGAGCTGCGGTGTGGGCGAGAGGGTTGCGGCGGGGCCTGACACTTCCATGGGGGTGCTGCAGGGCTGGGAGCTGGGACCCATGCTGCTGGGGGCGGGGCTCTCCTGGTAAGGCTTCAGCCGCTCGATGAGGTCCGTTTTGGTTCCAGACACAGGGAGGCCACGCAGTTTCAGCTCCATCTTCAATTCAGCCACCTAGAGGAATGAAAAACAGCACCAGCAAACTTCAGCGACCAATTACACCCAACTACACCCAGTTACACCCTACTACATTCAGTTACACCACCCAATTACACCCAGGCTTAATAAACAAGTACACTGTTTGTAATTACCTGATTAAGGTACAACATTGGGAATAAGTCTCTGGACTAGGCTCTTTTTATTATAGGCACCATATGGTGTGGATAAAGTGTGGATCCATAAAGTGTGGATTTGATTGTGAAAATATTAAATCTAATCAAAACAAAATCAATCAATCAACAAACCGCCCCCCCCTGAACTCACCTTCATCTCTTCCAGGTTCGCTGGCAGTGTGCCAGCCCTGCGGGTGGACAGGGAGTTATTATGGCGCACAGGGGCAGGTGCAGGCAGTGACACCATGATGGAGGCAGGAAGGCTGTTGGTGCTGTTAATGGCTACTGTGGCACTGCTCTGCCCCTCCATCACTGACCTGCAGGGGGCAGGAGAGGGAAACCTGTTCACAATGTGCTGAAAACCCCATGTCCTCAACCTTCACTTCTCACAGTAAACAAACCGGGCAGTGAGCACTGACTAGTCACACACAATAAAACTTCCTGCCATTAATCAGTAAACCAAAACATTAATCAGTAAAATCACCAAAACATTAATCAGTAATCACCAAACAGGAGTTATTGGAAACTACGGAATGAACTAAGGAACATTCATCATGTGTTCATGTGACGTTTTCTAGACAAGCATTCATGTCTTTGCAGACAGATAATGCATGACGCTCCTCCTCAACAATTCAGGCACAGGAACTGACCTTCAGCACACTTCTCAGGTGATAGACACGCCTACCCTCCGGCCCCACCAAAGGCGCAGAGGGGGCGGGGTCAGGGGCGGGGCTTGGAGCTGGGAGCGAGACCTACTTGGGTGGGGCAGGCAGGATGGTGTGGTAGTTGTAGTGCTGCTGCTGCTGGCTGAGGATCTGGAGCTGCAGGAAGAGCTGCTGCTGGTGGAGCAGGCGGGCGTACGATGAGTCCATGGGCGCTTCGCTGAGCTCCTGTTTCTGGTCAGGGGGGATGTACTGGTGGTACTTCAGCTTCTTCACACGTGGTCTTGCTTCTTTGCTCTTCTTACTGCGGTTCTTCTCCCCGGGGACCTTCGGCTGGCTCTGCTGCACAACGGAGGACAACTCACCCATTCAGCAAGCTGGCAGTGGAGCATCACGGTTAAGGAGAGTTTGTTTGGTTTTTTTCTCACTTTAGCAAACCGAGTCAAAGTTAAAAAGCTACATTAACGGAAATCAGCACCACTGAGAGGAGCGGAGAGACCTTGATGAGGGTGTGTGGAGGTCTGGCGGCGGGAGCGGCAGGGACCGGCTGAGGCTGCGGGGCCGGATGGCTGAGCGACGCCTCGCTGGCAGACGAGAGCTTGAGGAACTCTCCAGAAACCTGAGGGGCCTGAGGGACGAGAGGGCAGTGCTGCGGAGAGCAAACAGGACAAGAAGATGCCCCTGTCAGACCTGCTGCACACGAGCAATCACAACCACACACGCCCAACAGGGACGGACGAGAACCTGTAGGAAGTTATTGGGTAGTGGAGAAGGGGCTTCCAAAGGCTTGGGCTCCCCAGGCGACGCTGCAGATCCGTGCGACTCCTGGCTGCCTGGCTGCTCAGGGGACAAGGCGTCTCCACTGTCCTCATCAAGGTCCAGTGTTTTTGGATACTGCATCTGCCCATCTGCCCAAGAATTAAGAGACAGACCAACAGAGGTTCACTGCTGAACTGCCCACACCAAAAACCACACATTCAAACTTATTTTATTCCAGGTTCAGAAAGAAAAACATCCTGCTGATTTGCACTAATTAGAAAATCTAGAAATTTTGAGAAAAATCCAAGCAAGGATGTTCTGAACCTGAAACATGCACCTCTGACCAACACCCATATCATATGTTGACCTAGAAACTATATCTCTTGGACTGGATTTAGCTTACAATTTAGAATCTAGATGATCCTGCATGGAAAATGAGGTGAGGATAACTTGGTTACCAATGATGGCCTCTTTAACGCTGGAGGCCACCGGCAGTATGTTCTTCTCCACCAGCTCCATGGGCCCAGGCCGTTGGGCGATCTTCTCGTTGAGGTCATCGGCCAGCCGAGCCCTCTTCAGCTTCAACTGCGTGGCCTGCAGTGAGGGCTCTGCCACCGTCTCTGTCAACCAACCAACCATGGTGGTGAACACACAACACTCCAGTCACCTCCACAATGCAAGGATACAACTCCACCAAACAATCCCACGCACTTAATGGTGATCTGGACACCACTACAGTTCCAGGTCAAAAGATGGAAACTACAGTGAATGTTCAGTAACCGACAAGAGTGTCGGAGGTGACATGGTGCGCGTGGTTACCTTGTAAGATGTGCATGCGGACGAGCTCCGATCTTTCTGGACGACTCCTAATCTTGTGCTTGAGGAAGTTCTCAGTCTGAGGAGGCGAACAGATATAGTGACCAAAGAAAACATGAAAACGATTCTAATTTAAAGTTTATTACTAAAAAGGGCAGGAGGACATTTTGTGAACTGCAAGCTGATTTAAGGACGCCAGCTTCTTCAGAGAGATCTGCATGAATTCATGCAAAAAGTGCTCGATCCCTTCATGAGAAGAGTGGGTTTGGCTGGGCGAAGGTCCCACAGGGCGGCTGAGAGCAGACCACGAGTGGGAATCTTACCCTGGCTCTCTCCAGACTCCGGATTTGCTCATGGAACGCCGCTGGACTCTTGAGGGCTGCACACAAGCGCAAAATAAACATGAACAACAAATGCACCCCTGCCCCCTCACTCCCTACCTGCCCCCCGCTCCAGACCTGCCCCTCACTCACGACCTGCCCCTCACTCCCGACCTGCCCCTCACTCCCGACCTGCCCCTCGCTCCCGACCTGCCCCTCGCTCCCGACCTGCCTCCCACAGACCATCTCAGCTGGCAACCATGAAGTTTAGTCAGAGAGATCCGTTAGACAGACGAACCACCAGCCCATCAGGACTGCTCCTCTGTTTCATAATCTACAATAAACTTGAGATTGAGTTTACACGATCTCATCTATCAAAGGGCTGAGGATTAATCTTTTAAGTAGGTTTAAGTAGGTCACCCAACAGACACAGGACAAAAGTATTTTATGAGTGTAAGTGCTTTCACACACTCGCCAGTGTGGCTGTGGTGGAGACTCAAGAACACTGCTGTGAGCTTTAGAGATACGGCAGGCCGAGTTCAGCTTTGTGTAAGATGATCGTGCTGAACGGAGACTGATCAAAGGACTCAAAACTCACAACAGCATAATAATTTCCCTCTAAAAACATAAACCCTTCTTCTTTTTTCCAAAACAGGTGCAATTTGAACAGTCACTACATTTCCCAGAAGCAGGTGAGTATGTGAAGCAGAGGTAGAGCTGGACAGATGTACTCACGTGGCATGATGCCCTGGTCAACGAGCTGCTCACGCGTGCGCCGCTGCTGGAGACGCAGCTGGAGGACTGTGAAGAAGAAGATCAAGGTCACAGAGGTCACTGCCTTTAGGTCACCAATACTGACCTCCCTCAACTGCACATACAAACGTACGCAAACACACGTGGATGCAAAAATTCCAACACACTTCCTGTTTCCTACTCCATTCTTCCTGTAACCAAAACAACTCACTACTTTGTGAACAAACAAGAGCAGCTGTTCAGAATGATTGTGGTGAACATGATGTTTCTAGTGCATTCCTTCAGTCACCATTACTACCAATGAAATGCAAGAGGTCATTTGGCCAGACGATTTTATCAAAATGATTGCCATCAGTAGCACTGCCAAAATTATTACAAATGATTATTAATGATTACTATTTAGAAGGTTTTAAATCCAGGCACTTGACTAGAAACCAGAAGGTTGCTGGTTCAAGCCACATCTCTGCAAGACCCTTAACCCTCATTTACATTTACGGCATTTGGCTGATGCTTTTATCCAAAAAGACTTACATTTGTGACTGAATACATCTTGAGCAGTTGAGGGTTAAGGGCTTTTGCTGAGGGTGGGGTTTGAACCAGCAACCTTCTGATTACTAGTCAAGTGCCTTTACCAGTGAGCTACCACCACCCAAATGCTGTAAATGTAAATCCACAACCAGGAAACTTCTGAAGAGCAGAACCAAGCTGAAAATAACTCAACAAAGCAGAACCATTATGAAAAATAACTACATTCTTTACAGTTTAAGACTGTAAACGGTACTCTGTATAATATTCCATCAAATGATTATCACAGCACATATAGAAATACATAAGACACAAAAAAAGAAAGAAGCTGCATTTTCGTGCAGGTTCCACACCACAGAAAAAATGAGTACGTGATGTTTCTTGTGTGGAGTGTGGAGAAAAGCCCTGCTCATCGCCGAGATGACGTCCTGGACGTAAACAAGAGCACAAACACGGCACAGCCCTGCGTGATCCCGCACAGTCCCGCGTCACCCACCTAAGGCTTGAGCCAGGAACTCAAGGGTCAACTCACGCCTGCTGTGCACTGCCGTCTACTCTGAACCGCCCAGGCTCAGGCTCGGCTAACAAGCGCTGTGGACCAGCTGGAGACGTCTCATCTGAAGTGACCGCACACCTTTTCTGTGTGCTGAGAAGTGATTTCTTAAGGAATTATCCTGCAGGTCTGTCCACAGTGAGGTCTGGTTGGACCTGCACGCAGATGTAGCAAAGGACCGGCGAGCCCCATGCAAACGCTCCCTCACTCCTACTGCTCCTGCCGCAAACGTGGAGAAGCGAGGAAGTTTTGGGGAGACAATCTCCACCTTTAACACCTCCCACAGTCATCTTCAGCTCTCAAACAACCTCTCCCATGTTTGGGGAGGGGGAGGGGAGTGTTTTTGGAGCGAAACCAGCCTGTGGTTACACAGCTATTTCACAGACATGCAGAATACCACCCTGACAAGTTGCAGAACTCTAAAGAACAAGCCCTGACGCTCTCACACACACCCAGCCCCTGGTTACGTCAGCTGCTGGGTGGGGGAACAACGCCAGTGATGTCTTGTCAGATAAGATGATATTTCTCTTCAGTGAGACAGTGACCTCAGCAGGGGGAGTCGCCACAGTTCCTGTTCACACACTGACCTGAGAACAGCCATCCACAGGAAGCTGTGAGCTGCTACATGTGGACATTCTGGCCCTGTAACCTTTCACATGCCAATCAATGGCCTGGAGCCAAACTAGGGGCCTGAGCAATGTCAGCACTCCGGCCTCTCCAGATTTCTATGGTGACTGTGAGGGATTCCTCTGTGATGGCCTAAGGGACAAGAGCTGAAGGGTGGAGAAGGTGTGTGTGTGTGTGTGTAGGGTGGAGAAGGTGTGTGTGTGTGTGTAGGGTGGAGAAAGTGTGTGTGTGTGTGTGTGTGTGTGTGTGTGTGGAGGATAGAGAAGGTACAGAACATCTTTGCTGATGACACACTTCTCTATATTTAGGTAATCATGACATACATAATGATTTGTTCAATAAAAATATTTGAAAATATAGGAAAAAACTGTGAACATTTTTTTTCATTTTGCCATTACTGAGTGCTTTTTGAAATGACACCATAATGAATTAAATACTTTAGGACTGTCCAGGTGCATCTTAGTGTAAACGATTAACACTTTACTGTTTACTGTACTGTCAGATGCTCCGATCCAGAGTGACAGACATACATCACCACGGTGACTGGTGTGTGTGATGTTGGGTGTAAAACCCACAGGTTTAGTGCTGCACCTCACTAGACCTGCTCAACCCACTGAGCTACAAATGATCACAAAACAAAGAAAATGTAGAGAAGTGCTTCTCCATGTCCTATTCCTGCATGCCAGGGTGTGGCAGGGATAATGGTTTCACGGCTGGGTCACGGAAAACCGCCGCGTTCACACCATCTCCCCGCGGCGGCAGACGCACCGTTCTTGCGCTCGTTGAGTGGGGGCAGGTTCTGGCTGGGCTGAAGCGACAGCTCCTCCATCTCGTGGGTCACGGCCTCGCTCTGAGGGCTGGGTGCAGACACGCCCCCTGGCCCAGCTTCAGTCTGCACCTCCATGGCTCCAGGAGGAGGGGTCAGCGGCTGGAGGAGGGGTCAGCGGATGGAGGAGGGGTCAGAGGATTCCCTGGGAATGAGGGGGTCACGGCAAACTCCTCGCCGGCGTCTCTGATGCACACCGAAGTCTCTGCAGTGTAAAGAGAAGACCGAGAAGACATGGGAATCTGGTTAACAGACCACCACAACTAATACATGCAGGTCAACATAACAGCAAAACAATGATTAAAGCCAATACTTTATTAAACTGAAGTATATGTAACTATGCAAGAAAAAGCTCATCAGTAGATGTTCTCTTCAGCTCTGAATATGTTTTCCTCCCATTAATAATGATACTGTGGTAAAGTCTGTCATATGGATGAACCATAAACACTGAGTTGCAAGAATACAATGACATTCTAGTACTCCATGATCTCTACAAGTTCATGAGGACATTCCAGTTTAGCAGCCAGACATGAAGCACCCTGGTGTAGACACAAACTCTCCATTCACCAGAGAACTGCAAAGACCTGTGAAATCAAGTCACTGCCTCAACAAAACACTCCTACCACAACTAAATGAAAGAGAGTTACTATTACAACAAAGAGAGTTACTATTACTAGTAACAAAGAGAGTTACTATTACTAGTAACAAAGAG
>JAOYMR010000011.1:3207235-3220513 GCA_025802075.1 Tenebrosternarchus preto
GAGTTACTATTACTAGTAACAAAGAGAGTTACTATTACAACAAACGCACACACGACCCCCGTCACAATAAAGGAACTGCGAAAGATTCTCACCTCACTTGTTTATATCAAATACAGCTTCCAAAAGCTGGTCCTTGTGTTTAAAACGAGGGCCCAAATACACCAACATGCATCAAGGTTATTGTGAGTTATGATGAGTGTCCTTGGTGTCTCAGAAACATACCTGACCAAACGTTATACGCTGTTAAACTCTCCGACAGCCCAAGCCAAGCAAACCCAGGAAAGCACTTTAACAAGCTTTACTCAAACCAGTTCTGTGATCTTCAGCCTCTGCCCAAAACGCCTCCACATCCTGCGTCCATCACTGGACGTTGGATTTCATAACCTCGTTTAATTCTCCATATTCATTTTGTTAGCTAGAAGGGTAAAATGCTCATCACACAACGAAATCCAGATGTTTCGTACCAGTAAAGTAAACTGGAATGTCAGCTGGTTTTACAGGGACATCAAGGACTAGAGACGTGTCTTAGAAATGAACAAAAACACAAACCAGTCTTTACTACGGCACTATACACCCCATCACTGAATTCATCAAAATGACAAGAGCAGAACTGTAGATGGTGGAAACTTTCATTAACTGCCAAAAGCAAGCTGACCTGAAACAGGGTGAACAGTCCAGTGATCTATCAGCCCAGGGATCTATCAGCCCAGGGATCTATCAGCCCAAGGATCGGAGAGTCCAACCCAGGGATCCAGCAGCTAAGTGATAACAGTTAATCACTACATCCTGCAGTTTCAGAAAATATATAATAAAATGTATGCACACCCAGAGCTTCAGAGTTTTAACCGTCATTCAACCAACCATACAATACATGTAAAACTGCTCCTAGATGGTCACTGCTGTTAACTCAAAAGGTGTACAATCCCAAACTCTACACTCAGTGGATCTTAATTCCAGCTACATGCTAATAACAACTGATGATCCTGGTAACATTCATTTTGTTCATAGTATTGTGTTCTGCGTGTTCTCCAATACCAGCAGTACTACGTTGCTAATGCACTCCAACAGCAATAATTACAGCCAATTCTTAATGTTCAATATTTGGAGTCTGACTTCCCCTGCCACCAAACCATCAATTTTGAAACAAAGTTTTGGAAGTACAAGGGAACCCTGGACTAGAAACAACAATACAAAGAGATTTAAAATCACAATCGCACTGTAATAGTAACCACACCTCCAAGCAGCAGATTTAAAAAAATGTAGCTCCTGCCCTCCACATCATTTCCATGCAAAACCCAGTTTCACCTCCTTATATGCAGTCCTTAACAAAAACAAACAATCATTTGCATGATCTTAAGGCTGAAATCACAGATGAAACACACAGGCAAGTCCACAGTAGAAACCAGTGTAAACAAAAAAGACCTCCGATAGACTGCTGTTTAGTCAGGCTAATCTTACTGCCTGAAGACGTATCTATAAGAGAACCCTTCACAGAAGGGAGACAAATATGAAGCATGAAGCATGACTAATCACCTGGAGAAGATCTGCGCAGGTCCAGTCCAGATGGCAAAGGCCTTTTTTGCTGTTCTGCACAAAAGCACAACCACTACCACATGTTCATCAAAGGAACATCACAGAGCTGAGCTTAACCGCTTAACATCCATGTGTGCAAACTGTAGTGACCCTGAGTGATGCTTCCAGAACACAACATGTACATGGAGAACCACAAACTGTAGTGACCCCGAGTGATGCTTCCAGAACACAACATGTACATGGAGAACCACAAACTGTAGTGACCCTGAGTGATGCTTCCAGAACACAACATGTACATGGAGAACCACAAACTGTTCCGTTTTTGTTTTCTTATTCATCCAGGCTACATTTCCTTGCTGCCAGGTGTGTGTGTGTGTGTGTGTGTGTGTGTGTGTGTGTGTGTGTGTGTGTGTGTGTGTGTGTGTGTGTGGACACCTGACTTAACTGGTGCATCCCTCCGTAAGGAGAACGTCACAGGTACAATGCAGTCCCTCTGAGGATTGTACTATCCTCACATTCTACAGCTAAAACTTAATTTGAGTCATCAGCCACTTTTCCACAGTAGCGCCAAACAGTTACAAAGGCCGAGTCAGATCACTCCACACTCTTCAGAATATCACTCCACACTCTTCAGAATATCACTCCACACTCTTCAGAATATCACTCCACACTCTTCAGAATAGTCCTGCTTTCTTTTTCCAGTGTTGTGCTAAAAAAATCAGGACCAGAAAGAATCTGGGGAGGCAATGGATCCTCCTAATAATGATGTCACTAATCAACTGCAGTGATTGTGTGCCTGACCAGATATTTTTATTACATATTTATTACATTTCCATACACAACACAGAACAAAACAGCTTAAACATTGACAATGATTAGCTAATAAGAAAGAATCAAAAGAAAAAAGGGCCATTATCACCACCCCCAGCCCTCGACACCTTCCACAACAGAGAAAGAAAACATCAAAGAAATAACTGTGTAAATAAACAGCAAACGGAAAACTTGTTCTACTATAAAAAAAAACCCTGAATCAAACAGGATATGCCGATTTAGGAAATCCAGGAAGATGAGAGTGCAAGTCCAATATGCTCTGTGCAGGGGTCCCAGACTCTCCTGAAGGTCCACTGAGAAGTGAAACATGAAATGTGCTGATTGGGGCTGCTCTCCATGACTGTGCCTTGAATGGTCTTTGATAGAATAACATCCTTAATCCAAAAGTAAAAAATGTTCTTCCTAGCTGCAAAGGTCAATAGATTAAATCGTCTCTTGCATTCGATATTTACAACATGACCATCTGGAAGATCAGGATGAAGGTGTACAGGATCCAGCTCGATTGGAACCAATAGATCATTTGGAGTTGTTTGAAATGTTTTCCGTGTTTATTGTTGTGTGTGCAAAACAACACCACAGGACATATTCAAAACATCACAAGACATATTCAAAACACCACAGGACACATTCAAATGTCAAACGTTGGTGACAAGAGAAAAGCAACAAGCAGCTCATCTCCATTTGTGCAGCTCAAAACATTGAAGCCCGACATCACTGAACCATCCCACGTGAAAGACCCTGCTGCTGGGGCACTGAACCATCCCACGTGAAAGACCGCAGAACCATCCCACGTGAAAGACCCTACTGCTGGAGCGCAGAACCTTCCCACGTGAAAGACCCTGCTGTTGGAGCGCAGAACCATCCCACGTGAAAGACCCTGCTGCTGGAGCACTGAACCATCCCACGTGAAAGACCCTGCTGCTAGAGCATGGCTTGTAAATGCTCTGTGCCGAACTGTGTAGAAACGTGACTGGAACGGCTACTGACCGATCTCAGGACCATGTAGCACTTGCTTTGTTTAAAACTAAAAGAATCAAATCATAACTTCAACCTAGCCTGCAGGGAGCTGCCTAACACAACTAAGACACAAATCAAATAGCCTACAGTTCATGCCTTTACTAAGTGTGGACTGCACATCAGCAGGACACTACCAGCCAGATTACTGGTGATGAGCCTGATCTAGAACTGGGCCAGAGTCTCCTGAGATTCACCTACAATAAATAAAGAGGCCCCACCCAGCTGTATACAGGATACATCTGATTTGTTGAAAATGGGCAGGACAAAGACGCAAAACCTCCAAACCAGCACATACGGCAAGTTAGAGCAGGACATAAAGCCTCAGGGCTGTGAATTGTGCTGTGACACAGCATGGGTGCACAACATGACAACATGAGCAGAACTTGCACACAACCACAAAGTTCTCATCTACTAACAAAAAGGAAATCCAGAGTCACAATGGTCAAATCTCAGCACTGATCTGATATAAAGGGAGCAATTTCACGACATTCTTAGGCTATGCCAACGTTATTACCCACTGAACATGCCCTGATTCTCATCTCAGGATAACAGACAGAAGTCATAATGTGCATTCAGCAGAAGAACGAAGTCAGTGAACATCATATGGTGGTGTGTGACAGGTCACACGGCACAAGCTCTGAACTGATCAAAGTGGTGTGATACACTGAATTAGTCCTGCTTCTGTATTCTGCGAGGTGTAGAATGTCAGTTCCTGGGCTCTAATCAATCCCTCGGACACTGGATCGTTCTCCACTTGTTAAACATGACATGCAGAACGGTGAGCAGCCAGGCCTATAATCAAAGGGACTGGAAAATGAACTTACACACACCTGTGTATGACCCACTCTGCTTGATGTGAACACCACTAACCTTCTATTCATCTATACAAAGGCTTAATCTACTTCAAACACGCATAGAGAGAGAATATATGCATATACTTAGCCTGTGGTCTCCTGTGTTAAACAGAGTTAGATGTTTATCACATGACGTGCTCGGGTTCTTAAACGATGCTGCACTACAAGTGCTTGCGAACATGATTAGAAATGACAGTAACGTTACCATCTTTATTCAAGAAAATGAAGTGTCCAAATATATATAAATACACGCACGCGCGCGCACACACATACATTATATATATATATATATATATACACACACACACACACACACACACACACACAGTGGTAACCTTAACAATGAATAACACTGCGTAACGTTAATCGTTTTACATTTCTGAAGAGTAAGACTGGCGTTTAGATGTTAGTCTGCCCAAATAACTATTAGCCTCCTAACCAATTTGGAAAGCGAACAAGCCTTGCGTTTATCAGTGCAAAGCCAGGCAGCCAGTTCTCTTACCCTAGCTGCTCCTCAGAGAACACAAACGAAACATCACCACCAACAGGTACGACTACCCTCTTACCCCTAGTCCTTCGAGCTGTCGCAGTACCACCTCGCTTGATCTCAGCTCAAATGTCCCATAACTGTCCGGACATTCGTGTGCAGAAGAATTGGTCTCTAGTGTTTTTTTCTTCAGGACTGAAGTTTTTTGTGGGAATAAGATGGCCGCTGCTGGTCTGCTAGTCTGAATTTAGTGACGCAATCCGGAGGTCTGGCGAATCTCTCCGACAACCTGACGTGACGCGTTCATGCCTGTAGGGGGCGCAGTAACTTTTGCTTACATTTATCAAAGGAAAACATCTCAAGTTTGCTTAACTTTTGCTTAACGTTTGCTTAAATTTTGATGCTTGATGTAATGTGCTTTAAATGTGCCAAATTAATAAATGTCCCATCTATCACAAAAAATAAAAATACAAATAACTACGACTCCTGTTTATCTGGCACGTGTGCAGCATAGTTTAAGGAACAATGGTCTTCCTCGGGCTCGATGTCCTCCTGAGATGTCGATTAGTCCTAAACTCGGAGATCCTGAACTTGATTCAATTTAGTCTAATTTAGGATATAATTATGCCTCCACTTTATAATTGTATAACCTGATTTAGAGCGGTTGTATGCGTTGGACATTCAGTGTGTTTTTAGATAGCAGATACACATATAGCGATAATTATATATGAAGAGTGATTCGATATACAAGCACATAAATGTCTTACAGTTCTCATATTATGAATAAGTTCTTCTGGTGCCAACAGGGACGCAGACAGCACAAGGCGAAGGACTCTTATTGTAAATAAAGCGCTAGGCGGAAAAATAAGTGACATCACAGCCTGGCCAGCTGCACCCAACCTGCGCTTCAGCTCCACCCACATCCCCAATCAAAAATTAACCGCATTTTCGTTCTGTAGACACGAAGTGAAAATTTCAGCAAATTCGTGTTTCTGCCTTATTGTGCATAAAAAGGCATCTTGTTCCGGTTTAGTGCATGAATGAAGTTTTTCCAGTTCAGTGCATGAATTAAATAAAATAAATTATGGGGTCCTTTTCGTTTTTCTATTTTAGGATTAGAAAACGGAAATCCAATTAACGAAACGTAAACGGACCATGGAGATTACTGACATTAAACACAAATCTATACCCCATATATGAAAAATTATGCCAAATTACAAAAAGACATCGTTAAACATCCTGTGTTGATGCATTTACAAATATTTTTAATATAGGCAAGTTTTATCAAGTCTTTCTTGATAAAATTCGTCAGTATGCAGATGGCAATTAAAAGTTAATGCACTGTACATTACATGTATAAAAATATGTATTTCATTTGCATATAATTTAAGGCAGAATTCCAAGGCATTACACAACTCTAATGTTAAAGCAACTCTAACGTTACACAGCAGGTTCGTTTACCTTCTAACTTTAAGTCTGTTTGTTTTTCTGGACAGAGTTCATATCTGTAGTATTGTGTAGGAACTCAAAAAGTTGCCTGCCATTACTCGCACTGCCAAGAATCTCACTAAGCTTTTCTTGGCTCATTAGAACCAGTTCAGCCAGGCAGGCTGCATGTTTGAGGAGCCCTCGGAGGTTCTTGACGTTCACTCCAGGCAGTCGGAGGAGCAGGTCATAAGGTCCAGGGTTATAGAGGTCCGCGCATTCCCCCACCGTCTCCGACTCCACGGTGACGGCCTGGGCCGCGGCGGTGTCCGGCTCCGGACGGTTGCGTTTGAGCTCCTGGAAAAGTTCAGCAGTGGCGTGAGGAGACGGGCACCAGAGCAGCCGAAGGCGAGGGAAGTGGAGGGTGAGGAGGGTCAGCTTGGACGTGACGTCGCCGGCGGAGATCTCCTGCCGCAGGTCACCGCGGCTCATGAGCGAGAACGGCTTGGCCGGGTCGAACTCGATGAGCAGCACGGGCCGGCGGTAGAAACGGCACATGGAGAGACACTGCGAGTAGAGACGACCGCTCTGCAGCGAGCCAATCAGATCGCTTACGCTCTTGCGCTCGACGCAGATCTCAGGAGTCAGGATGTAGTCGCCCACTTCCAGAGTGACGGGCTCGATGTCGAGCCCCCGCCGGTGCAGCAGCGAGGGAAGCTCGCTACGGAACTCCCTCATGTCCACGACGACCCGAGACGCCTCTTTGACTACATCCTGCCCACCTGTAACGGAAATCAAAGATAAATGATGAAGTGTTACACGTTTCACAAAGGCATTTGTTCAACCAGCAAATACAGTGACATTAAAGTGAACAGAGGCGTGAAGGGGTTGCCTGCTTTGCGGGTGTCGCTGGTCGTGTGTGCAGGCTGCGGACTGCGGTTCAGGTCCAGGTTTGTATTTTCTCGACCTTCTCGCTCCTCTGGAACAACCATGCTGGCCTTTTCTCTGGATTCAACATACAGCGCAGAAAATGACAGAAGATGAACTGAAATGAAACCGAAACCACAAACAACGGATAATTGTTCTTTCAAATTTACTTTAGAGAGTAAAAAAGCAGACCTTATAAGATGTTCAAAGGCTTTTTTTTCTTTACACAGAGCTGTAAGATACCTCTGTTCTTCTGTCGAGCCTCCGTAAATAAGAAAATACACCCTATGAGGGATGGTACATCATTCAGTGAACTGGAGAAAATGTTTGTCATAAATGCAAAGGGAGTGCAGACAGTGTAATTTACTACCTGAGAGGTTTGCCTGGCCTGCTGGCTTTGTACAACTCAAGCTGACGCACAAAGCTGAGCTCAGCATCATAAAGAACCACAAACATGGGCTCCACTTCCTGCAACACTCGGGTCAGACTGTAGGGATCCGAGCAGCCTTTCAACGGGTGGATGACGATTAGTGGCTCTTTGAGAATACCATAATAGGAGTCTGAAGAAAGGGTTAGGAGAAGTTCTTCCTCCTGCACCACCTCCTCCACATCCTTGCCTTCATCCCCACTGCTGCCCATCTGCTCCACCTCCACCTCCTTCTCCTGCCCCACCATCTGGGTGAGGGTCAGTGAAGCTCTCGGTGTCTTCGTGCTGGGCTTGGTGTTTTTAGGTTTGCGCTTCTTGCCTTTGGTGGATTTTGCTGAGCCTTTTTTCGGACAGCCGTTACCTCGTTTGGGCTCATCGGGGACTGGTACAAACTGGTCTTTTCCAATAGTGCGTGAGTAAAGGCGGTGGAGTAAAGAGTCAGCACCTCTCTGGACGTACTCCTTCAGCTGAGCACACGTCCGGTCATCACTCGCACAGATCAACACACGGCCTGAGTCATAAGGATACAGAGGCCTAAGTCTCCAAGCAAACACGAGACAGTAAAGTGAAACTGGTGGGCATCGGCAACAGCTTCACCTGGTTCATGCTCAGAGCTTCCGTTTTCGTTCTCAATCTCCTGCAGGACCTCTGACAGAGCCTCCCATTTCGGATTTTTTTCTAGCACAAGATCTCTTTTCAAAGGGGCTACACACATGTAAACAAAATATTACATTTCACATCAGACAGTGTTCTGTGGCAGTAAATGGTGCAACAGTATTGCTGGTTCTGAATTTCTAGCATTGAAACTGAATGAAACTGAATACCAGAGGTGCAAGGTTTTTGGTTCACTTCAACTTTGAGCTTCTTTTTTGACTCTGGAATACGATAAACACGGCTACGGGCGTTCACAAACATAGACGTGCTGGAGTCCAGGAACAGCCACCCTGTAGGGGGATCAGAGGCTTTTAAACCATCCACCACTCCTCTTGATACACAAACAAATACTGAGCAGCACCATGACTTCTTGGTCAACTGTACCTGAATTGCTGCCAAAGTTCTTCTGGCTGGAGTGTAGAGACTCCAGCAAATTGAGGAAAGTGACACAGTCATACTGGGTGAGGTAGAGCAGCAGAGTGCGTAAGATCTTCAGGTCCTGTACTAGAGCTTTGGTTTTAGCCCCCAGCTGATGCCATAAGGGATCGAGGTAATGCCGAATGGTCTACAAAAGCAAACATCACAAACAGAATGTTCCAGTGACCTTTGACCTCATTTCCTCAATGAGCTAGCGTAGACCTTCCGAAAGGGTGACCACCCATAAAACAGATGCAATATATATGTGCATTAATTAAGAGTACTACACCACACAAGAGGCTTCACTACTCATAGAGTTCAAGGATATACTCGAATAATGTATTACCTAAAAAGGTAGCATCTTGGCTGTAAGCAAACTCATCACAATTAATTGCATATATTCTCTTACTATATTAGATTTTACACATTTTGCAGGTGTAAGTACTCTTGCCCAAAGGCTCTTTTTGGTATAGCATAGTACTGTTGGGGATTGAACCCTAGTGGGCACTATACTATACCAACCTCACTACACACCACAGCCACTAATGTGCACACAGAGACTTTGCTCACTTTCTCAAAGGCATTTCCCAGTGTATTCTCCAGGGACAGGTCCTCAGCCTCCAGTGTTGGGTTGTAGCGCTTTAGCTCCTTCAGGCAGGCGTTCATGATGTCTAGAATAGAGCTTTGGATGGCTCTCATGGTTGGGGTCAAGGGTACATGCAACTCCACCACATCAGGCTTATGTCTGTCCAGTACACTGTTCACCGAGGCCTGGAACCTGAACGCCACCCAAAACAAGCAATGTTAACCAAAACAGAGTAATCAAGAGACACACAAACATCTCTGAAAGTGATGTCATGTACATCTGCTCATACCTGGGCCAGAGGAAGAGTTTCTTTACAAAAAGGTTCCTCATAACTCGCTCAACCTGACAGAAGCCTGTAGAGAATGCAGTGGCTTTATCTGTGAAGGCTTTGATGAATCCTGTCTTGTTCTTTTGTCGATATAGCCTCAAAATGAAGGCCTCTTGGCAGGACTCAATAATTTTATGGGCACGGTAGACCAGGATACCTGTAAGTAGCAGATTCCAGAACAGTGCAGACCATCTCAGGCTTCACTTCATATAACATATTTGAAACAATAGCACCAACCACAAGTTGTATTTATATAGTGCTGCTCACAAACCCATCAAACCCATGAAAAAATAAAAGTAAGAAGAATAAAGAGTAATAAAAAAAAGAACGTTTTACGCTGAATTTTTAAAGGAAAACACAGAACAGTTTATGGGGAGATTGTGAAGAGAGTTCAGAACTTTAGGAAGAGCAATGAAGGATCTGATATCTGTGGTTGAATGTGGAGTCAATGAATGTCACCTCAAAATCTGTGTCAATTACCTGAAATTAGGTGAACAGGAATTCTGTCAGTCAGGAAGTCAACCACCAGGATTCGGCTGGTCACAAACAGGACTCCTCCACGCGTGTACACATCATAGCGCTCACTGTTGGGTACATCGCTGTTTACCGTCTGGGGAAGGTGGGCCACTCCATCTACTCTTAGCCTTTCTGTGAAGTACTCCTGTAACGTTAACGACCATTAGCAAACTCACATCGAAACATATAATGTAACATGACTAAAACCGCTCTGTATAAGAGCGTATGCCAAGCGCATAAATGTCATCTAAATGTAAGCAACTGGCACGTATCTAAAGCAGCACTGTTCCCTATCCACCCTACCTGCTCCGGGGTTGTTGTGTTCAGCAGCAGGACCAGACTGCCCTCCTCGGAGTAGATCTTCATGAACTGTAGCAGAATGCGGTCGATACCAAGCCCTTCCGCCGTGACGAGTAAACCATCAGTACTGAACAGACTCAGAAACATCTCCGTTTCGAACTCAAGTAATGTGCCCGCCATCTCTTTCAAGTTTCAGGTTATCACCAAAGCCTGAAAGCGCTAAAAACATTCATCTAACACTAACTGGCAACGGCTCATATCAGTAGAAGTTCAACGCAGTCGTTTAGTCGTGTGCTAGAGATGTTTACTCTTATGATAACTTGTAAAATATACTAATTCAATTAAACGTAATTCCCGCTTACATTTGCTTTACCAACGATAAAACCAGAAGGTCTGAACACAAAACAAACTCATGAACTACACAAGCGACAGACTTCCTACTGCCCCATGTCACGTGACACCCAAGCCCGGAGACGAAGCTTTAACCTCGCGCTTGTACTTCGTATTAGCGCCTCCTACTGCAGTGGACACCACAAGACATTCTGGTCTTGTATTAATCGTCCGTCCATTTCCACGAAGTTTTAAAAATGCACGAAGTTTTAAAAAAATGCACGCTAACCCATAGCTGCTTAATATTTCTGAAAGCGCGTATGCTGATCACTAAATTACTTGGACTAAATTACTTGAAATGCGTGACACATTCCAACTGAATATTTAAATTGTGTGAACCAGGTAACTCCTACATACATATTTTTCGAGGGCTTTAATATTTTATGCAAAATAAATCGAAGTGAAACCAAGAAGCCGTGCTTTACGTTGCCTGTTTCTGTACGGTTTCTAATTCTGTTGGGTTCTGAACCCACTCTTCGCTCTCCTTTCCACTGCGTGGGAGTATCATAGATCTGAATAGTAAACATTTGAGATCGGAGGTGGAGAGGGTTGGTTCTGTCAGCCTGATTCGACAGTGAATGAAAACCCCAAGCATTTGCTAACGAAATGGCAGCAGGAGAAAGCAAATGTTCACGAGCACCACACAATTCACCATATAACGCTTTTGTTCCCTCCATTAGTGTATTTACTCTCGAGTTCTTGGGGTTAATCAAATTAGCAGCGGTGTGTTGTACTGAGTCCATGCTATTTTCTATCTTGACCATTCACACACATACAGAAATGTTCCAAACGTTGACTTGGTAATTTCACAGCTTTTGTTATATAACAGTTGGCATGATATTTTTAGTTTGAGAGACTGTGTTGTGTTCAAGCAAATAAAAAAAATAAATAAATAAAAAAAATAAAAGTGACTTAAAAACATCCTTTGCGTTAATTTTGTGTTGATTAATTGAGTGTTATATGATTGTCTTCATTTCTTAGGACTCATTATGTCTGAAAGATTATGTTGATATTTGCTGAATGGTGATCAAGGTTTGTGAAAGTGAAGAAGTGAATGTTTCAAAAACAAACAGGTGTTTAATATGAAAAATATATCAAAATGATACCCCATATAATTCCTTTAAATGTAATCAAGATACCAAAAAAGCAAAATATATGCTTTTTAAAATGTACTTTGTCTTTATAAATGATTGCGCATGATGACATCTTGTTTTTCTAAGGTATTAAAAAGATGAACCAGACATCTGAAATGCCTTTGTGATAAAGTCTCGAAGATTGAGGCCCTGTATCTGAAATCTAGGCAACCATTCTGGAAGAAGGGGCAGAGGAAGGGAATGAGGAAGGGAACAATGGAGCGAATGAGGGAGGGAATGAGGGAGGGAACGAGGGAGGGACAGAGGGAACGAGGAAGGAACCGAGGAAGAGAACAAGGAAGGGACTGAGGGAGAGTGAGGGAGGGACAGAGAGAAGTGAATGTGACCTGGATGTAAAGAGAAGCAGGAAACTGCAGCAGCACAGATAGAACAACTGGTGGGGGAGGAGTTAAAAAAGGAAAGAGAAAAGGGGAACGTGGCCCTGCAGAAAAGTCCCTTCAGAAGCACAGTAACACCCTCCCCCCACCCCTGAGATTCACACTGACCCAACATCTGCATCTCAATTTCTTCTATTTTTAGGTTAGTTGTATTATCTTTGCTCCGTCATCCAGTTTTAACTGGCTGATGGTCTCCACTTCCTGGCAGTAGGTCATCTACAGTAGAGAACTTCTCATGTTCAGTCATTTTAGGTCTCCAAGATGTACATTTTAAGAACAGCCTGCACCAAAGGTCCTGAGGTTGTTTGTCTTGAGATTTGGAGAGATGCAGTCTGGGATTTACCCGGCGTCAGCAGGAGGCTTCTGCCACGGTTCCCTAACCTCCAGCCCAGTCTTAGATACATGAGACTCCTCTTGGGGTTTCCCTCTGAGCATAGAGGAACAATCTACTGTTCAAAACAGATGTAAAAGCAAAGCATTTAAAACACGTTTAACCCCCACAGGAAGAGCTGAAGAAAAGCTTATTATTTCCCTATAACAATGAGAAATGCAGTGAGAAAAACAGTAAGGACAGGAAAACTTGTACAATTTAAACAGGAAGTTCTATGTAAAAGTGCACAAGGACAGGTCATATTTTGGAGATATTCTGCCTCAAACCCACTTTTATATAAACTGTTAAATGACTACTAGGCATTTAAAGGATTGCCAGAAAAATCTCCTGCTTTTTCAGAGTACAGAATCAAAGCAGCAGGTCTATGCAAGAGACTGTTGGCTAGATGTGGAGTAGGTGCTGTGGTCAGGTGAAACCAAAATTAAATGGATGGCAAAGGTTGATAAAGGCTGTTTGTCATGTAAAGAAATACTGAGAAAATATAACAGGCATGGAAATCATTTACAATTTAAAAATGTAATGATCTTTTTTTTTTTTTGCTTTGGGGGGCCCCCCCCCCCCCCCCCCCAAAAAAGTATAAAAAAAAAAAAATAATTTTTTTATAAATAAAAAAAAAAACGAGAAGAAAGAAAAAAAAAAAAAGAATAGGAGAAAAAAAAAAAAA
>JAOYMR010000011.1:3316000-3326000 GCA_025802075.1 Tenebrosternarchus preto
AGGGGAGGGGAGTGGAGGGGAGGGGAGGAGAGGGGAGGGGAGGGGAGGGGTTTGGCTGCTTGTGAACTGCAGCTCCCTCATCCATATGAATGAGCACAGAGCACCAGCTCCTCCATCGTCATAATGAGGATAAACAGTAGATCAGCTCTGCTCTGTAACCAGCACCAGTTTAAAAGGTTAAACACACTCACCCACACCCACACACACACCCCAAAACACACACCCTCACTGTCCCTTTCCAGAGCCCTAACAGAAGACAGCTAACCACTCTTAGCCGTCTTCTGATAGACGGCTATATATATATATAATATATTAATATATTCCTGTAAATATATATATATATATAAGAGTAAAGGTAACATGAACGTTTAGTGTCATAAATGTTTACAATTCAAAGTTTTTGTAAGGTCAGTTCAGCTGAAGGTCTTTAATAATAATCTATTGATCAATAAGTTCTACATGTATAAGACTTCAAAAGGACCAAGTGTAGTAACAATTTTAAACACTCAAAGTGCCTCACGATTAACACCCAGAGCCCAGA
Source organism: Tenebrosternarchus preto (assembly GCA_025802075.1). Lineage (NCBI taxonomy): Eukaryota > Metazoa > Chordata > Actinopteri > Gymnotiformes > Apteronotidae > Tenebrosternarchus > Tenebrosternarchus preto. The sequence goes on from JAOYMR010000011.1 coordinate 3,316,542, forward strand.
GACGATCTGACTGTAGTAATAATCATTACACTTAATCATCATCATCATCATCATCACCACCAACATAGTTGTGCATCATCATTACATAATCAGAATAATATCCACCAAAACACACTCGTACTTTAACATGGCTTTAACGCAGAGTCTGCATGTCTCCATGCTTCCTGGTCCTTCAGCTCTCACCCTTCCCTCGTTAAAGCTCGTATAGCTTCTCTTTCACTACACTCTGAAACACTGCGGGCTCTGGCTGAAACACTGCGGGCTCTGGCTGAAACACTGCGGGCTCTGGCTGAAACACTGCGGGCTCTGGCTGAAACGGCATCTCTCTCAAAAGAGTTGCTTCTTCCCTGTTTCAAATAAAGCTGGTCTAGCCTGTGTTCCCACGGAAACACTGCTCTCCGTGGTCCTTCTAGCTCCTCTTGAGGTGAGATGTCAGGTGTTTACCTGAGTGTCAGTGGTGGTGAGTGTCAGTGGTGGTGATGTCAGCGGTGGTGGTGTCTGCGGTGGTGGTGTCAGCGGTGGTGGTGTCAGCGGTGGTGGTGTCTGCGGTGGTGGTGTCTGCGGTGGTGGTGTCTGCAGTGGTGGTGTTGCTGTGTTCTGAGCTGAACTCAACAGTCTTAATATACTTTCACTGTATGAAAGCAAGTGAAGGGATGCATATTAAAGGCTCTGCACTATTTCCCAGTGTCCTCTCTGACATCATCTATGCACCTACCCGCATTTATACAGATTTATATCAATTCAATAGATGTGGCTTCATATGTGCATATTCAATGGCATCAATAAAGGAATTAACGATAAACTTGTATAATAACTAAGCAGTGTACACACAGCGGAGGATCATATTCACATTTGCCCCGCCCCCATGCAGACACGCGCATTAATAAACACACACAATTTCCGCCCAGCCACACTAATCATAAAAAATGGGAAGGGCTCAGAATTCAAATAAAAGTGGTGAGAGAAGAAGGAGTTTTATCAAATCTCATTAACCTAGTAAAAAAAAACATGATGGCAGGCATTTGCTGAGCTGCTGATCAAAGGGAACAAGTCATTTAAAGCAGCTCCGTGCGTTTGGAATGCCGTTGCTAGGATGCAAGCCGACTCGGCCCTGAACCTGCTTTCACACGCCGGCGACGGGCGGACCAACGGGTGGGTGGAGCAGCCGGTGGGCGGAGCAACAAACAGTTCTCACAAAACCCGCTCACTCGGCGTGGATCTTCTTCCAGATAGGAAAAAAGGATTCCGTCACAACACAGCGATGAATCAAACGCTACAGCCAGAATGATCTGGAACAAGCCAATGGAAGCCCATCACCTCACTGCCTCTGACATCCCATAATAAATCTAGGCCCATCGGCGCAGCAACAAAAAGCGTTGTGCACATGTAGACTGACACGATTTACACCAGGAAGGATTCTTTTGCTCACACCAACTTCAGTGCGAATCACACACTGCCGTCTCCACTGGCAGGCGCACAAACACATGGACGCAGGCCACAGAACCACCGCAGAACCACCGCAGAACCACCGCAGAACCATCGCAGAACCACCGCAGAGGAGCATCAGAGTTTTCTCTCATGCAGTCATTACACCCTCTTTTTTAATAACCCTTTTTTTCCGCCGAAATCCCATAAGCCCCAGCAATTGGTTTTGCAGCAGCTGTTATATTTTTTCATTACGTGACAAGAAAGGGAAGAAGTGATATTTTTCACAGCAAGACAAAGCAGAGGCAAAACGACTGAAGATCACTTACACTCTTTCCACAGGCACCCCGGGCCACTCAGGTCTTATTTCGTCAAGCACAATTTCCACGTGGGGAGATTCACCGGGACACTTTTTCTCGGAGCCTGCTCCAGGAGCTGGAGCTGGAGCTGGAGCTGGTCCACCACAGGGTCTCCTCCCTGAGGAGAGCCGACAACCTCCAGCCAATGTCGGCATGAGGTAGATGATTACACAACGAGCGCATCATGGCTTGATTTTCTTGAAGGAGGCATGATTAGTGTAAACCGCAATGTTCCATTCCATTTATTGTTCCATTCGGTGTTCCATTCCATTTATTGTTCCTTTCAGTGTTCCATTCCATTTATACCGTTCCATTCAGTGTTCCATTCCGTTTATTCAGTTCCATTCCGTTTATTCAGTTCCATTCAGTGTTCCATTCCGTTTATACCATTCCATTCAGTGTTCCATTCCGTTTATTCCTTTCCATTCAGTGTTCCATTCCGTTTATACCGTTCCATTCAGTGTTCCATTCCATTTATTGTTCCATTCAGTGTTCCATTCTGCTCATTTCATTCCATTCAGTGTTCCATTTCTTTCATTCCATTCCGCCATGTGCTGCTTGAGTTCACCTGGGGACCTTAAGGTTCACTGGTGCCCGTGTCTGCCAAGCTAAGTAAGGGAAGCTAGCATGGAAAGGACATGTAGTAAAGATACAGTTGGTGCCATGACCCTTAGACAGGAAACTGACCTCACAGGTCCTGACTGTATGACTGTGTGTGGGTAGTAGTCCAGGCCAGACAGGACCCAGGCAGACGCACGTTTATCGGGCAACACAGCCAGTGGAACGGCACACGTGTGGAGTGTGAGGTCAGCTACAATGCAGATATCCAAGTTACTTCAGCTGTCCATCTCACCACAGGTGATGAAAAAACCTCTTCTTATGCACAGGAAAAATGTGCGTGTGACTGCAAGCTTAGCTATTGAACAGGAAAGGAGACTGCTGGCAGATGTACATCAAAGATGTCCCACAGAACAAAGTGCTTCCCAGAAAACAAAAGGGCCAGTGAACTGTACCAAGTGGGAAAGTAGCACTGGAGATGAAAGCAAAACTTCTTTCTTCACAAAAGAGTCAGAAAACGCCCCAAGGAGAAAGAGATGAACAGCACTGAAACTGAACTTTCAATCATCTGAGGGTCCAGAAGAAAGAAACAGTTAAGGGGAAGGTTGGGGGGGCATTTCATTCTTACAGTCACAGGAAACGAAGGGAGATCTTAATTGAAGATGATACCAAAAGAGAGTAAAGGCCTTCAGTCGTGATACCAGTGGTCCAAACATGGCCTTCTACTCTGCTCCTACACACCCAGTTCAACTGAGGAAGGGTTTGTTAATTAACTGATGTCTTGAGTCAGGTGTGCTGTGAGCAGATAAAACACTACAAAACGTGATGCAGGAAATGCTGCTGCAGGGACTGGATGATCAGTCAGCCATTCCCACTGCCTAAAGGAATCACTGAAACACTTTCAACAAATAGGAGTCAAATAGAGCACTAACCAAAGAAACTTAAAGAACCATAGCAGACAAAATGATCAAAAGATTCTCAGCAGCAGCGTTAATGTCCTGTAATGTGCCGCTGGAAATGCCAGCGATCAGCCTGCCTGGCTTCCCCGTCTCTCTCTCTCTCTCCCCGTCACACACGCTCTGTCTCACTCATCCTCTCCTCGCTCTCACTCTCCCACCCCGCATCCCTCTATCCCTCCATCCCTCTATCCCTCTCTGTTCTGGTTAAATGACTGTGATGGGACAGATCCACACACCACAGACCTGGAGCTTCACGTTGTATTCAACTGCAACACAGAGGCAAAAAAAAAGGTTTGTGGCATCACACACTTTAAGAATGACCTTGTAACACTCTTATTTTGACACGTGCCGAGTTAAATGATCCCCGTTAACCCGGGAAAAGGGAATCAGGCCCTGCCTGCTGGAGGTGAATCCAGTCTGCTCTCAGCACGTCACTCCAGCAGACCACATACATGGTACTCATTGATGACTCCATCCATCAGTGAAAAATTAAATATTAGTTTGTGGTAGATACAGGAACACAGCCACAAGTGCTTGTGTGGGAACCTGCCCACCTGCTCTCATCAGTCTTATCTGGAAATGGAAGCTGCAGGGATAACTAGGTTACATCCAAAATGATGGAAAATGCAACCATTGAGCCTGGCAGTTTGTGCATGTGTGTGTGTGTGTGTGTGTGTGTTTGTCTGTGTGTGTGTGCACCTGTGTGTTGCTTAGAGGGGATAAAAATCAATTCTCTTAGCAGTTAACCAATGCTGAAAAATTACCTTGGTTGAAAAACAGGGCAGAGACGCCCAGTTGTCTAAGCTGCCTGTTACTGGGGTCAGTGCTGAGTGATTCAGCCTGTGATTCCGCCTGTGATTCCGCCTATGATTCAGCCTGTGATTCAGCCTGTGATTCAGCCTGTGATTCAGCCTGTGATTCAACTTGTGATTCAACTTGTGATTCAACTTGTGATTCAGCCTGTGATTCAACCTGTGATTCAACTTGTGATTCAACTTGTGATTCAACTTGTGATTCAGCCTGTGATTCAGCCTGTGATTCAGCTCAGGGACGCACTGACCCAGTGAGGCGTCACTGTACTCGTTGTGGGGTGGCCCACCACTGATCTGAGCGACCACACGTGTTGAAACAGTACAGACATTCTGCTGTGAGGCAGGGTTTTCTGCTTGGCTGTTCAGTCTAAATTTATCATGAAACAATATAAAACTACATAAGGGGTTTTTTGACGCATGATGGCTTGATCTATTGTAGGCTAACATTACATTTTGCTAACATTAACATTATAGTCTTGTTGTGCCAACAATAATTACAGTGACGTTACTGCATGCAGTTTAAGGAAAGGAAGGAGCATCTCTGTGTTGCCCAGCGGCTCCTGGGCTCCTGGGTTGCAGAGAGGAGTGGCAGGGGCAGCCAGCTTGCTGAAGGTTGTGAGCATGGCAGACACACGCTACCTGGTACACGTGGTAGGTGCTGGTGGCAGACACACGCTACCTGGTACACGTGGTAGGTGCTGGTGGCAGACACACGTTACCTGGTACACGTGGTAGGTGCTGGTGGCAGACACACGTTACCTGGTACACGTGGTAGGTGCTGGTGGCAGACACACGTTACCTGGTACACGTGGTAGGCGTTGGTTGCGCGGCCCTGGAGGAACACAGAGGGGATCCACACGTTGACGAGGGCACGTGGAGGTCTGGGGGCAATAACAGAGAACACAGCGTTAAGAGGAGGTTACCCCACCCAAGTGAACCCCAGTGACTCCACTCTAATTACCCCACCCAAGCGAACCCCAGTGTCTCCGCTCCACAGTTATCCCACCCAAGCACAGATACTTCCCTTAGAAAAGTTTGGTGATTTAATTACGTCATTTTTACAGCTACGAACTGAAGCAGAAAGATGGGTCATTCTCTACATGAACATCCAACAACTTCACTGAGACTTTAGTCCCCAAGCAGTAAAAAGATTCCAAGTTTTTTTGGTTTTTTTTCTTGGTCTGTTGGAGATTTTGCCATTAAGCAGCAGAAACTCACATCACGGTTGCTATGGATTCAAAACCACGGGAACGAAATCGTTACAACGAAGTGATTTTTCAAACAAAAATGAATTTCATGTCCAATAAGCTCATCAATGGTGCTTATGAAAGGCAGAAGCCAGAATTCTGTCTGAACCTCCCTACACTTTTCTTACCTTAAATCAATGAACGACAGGCAACAAAATAATACCCCTTACATTTCAAAGGTTAAAACTCAGCACTTGAGAGTTTATAGCGATGTTTCTCACACAGCAAGAGCATTCGGCATCTCCCTGTAATTTACTCCTCTATTCTTAGAGCATTCACTCCACGTTACCATGACGCGAGCATTCACTCTATGTTACCATGACGCGAGCATTCACTCCACGTTACCATGACGCGAGCAGCCTGTCGGATTGAACGACCGCACCGGAGAAAGCAGGCATACACACTTACGTCTCAAAGTCGGACAGGCTGGGGTCATCAGACGTCTGACTCAGATCACCAGGCACCTTCATGAGGGCAAAACCAGATGAGACTTAGTCCAATGTGAGTGTTAGTAGTTCATATGTTTATATGTCAGAATCACACACATATTTGCAGTCTTAAATATTTTTCTTTTGGTCTTTTTCAAAAAGAATCATCCATTAGACTGAGGATGTGCCTGTCAGTGTCCTCTCCAGCTATTCAGATTAGTCTAAAAACACTGCTGGCCTGTAACTCACTCCACTCTACTGGCCCTGAAAATGGCAGATTACTGCATAATACTGAAAAGCAAAATTTGAACAGGAAAGCCCCGCAGCCAATACTCTCACCTACTACACTAATCCCCCCGCAGCCAATACTCTCACCTACTACACTAATCCCCCCGCAGCCAATACACTCACCTACTACACTAATCCCCCCGCAGCCAATACACTCACCTACTACACTAATCCCTCCACAGCCAATACACTCACCTACTACACTAATCCCTCCACAGCCAATACACTCACCCACTACACTAATCCCCCCACAGCCAATACACTCACCTACTACACTAATCCCTCCACAGCCACATATGTGTGTATATGAGTGTGTGTGTGTGTGTGTGTGTATGAGTGTGAGTGTGTGTGAGTACATACTCACTGGCCCTCGCAGATCAATGAGTTCGTGTCTCATCTGGACAATCAGTATATCTTTTGCCATGAGGGAGCGATACAGCCTCTCATTAAACTCAATCAGCTCACCGTGCATCTCAGCTACCTGCAACACACACACACACATACACACACACATACACACACACGTACACACACACACACGTACACACATACACACACACATACATGCCACGCACACACACGCATACACATGCAAAAACACACACACGGATCTCCTAAAAACACACATCCCATTACCCTCACACATGCTAAACAAACAAACAAATTAATAAATATTTTTTGTTAAAACATGCTACACCAACCATTCCATGCCACCAGCAGACCCTCTCCACCCACTCCACCCTCTCCACTGGTCCACTCAACAACTCTCCCCTCCACCGGTCCACTCTTCAACCATCAGCACAGATCAGCACCGGACACGGTGGAGACAGAGCACACTCGAGCTCGCTCACTCGCTCAAAATCACACGTCAGCACACGCTTGTGCAGGGAGAGCCTCGTTTGGCAGATGGATTATGTCATTTCTGACATGTTTGTTCCGATTATGTCATTTCTGACATGTTTGTTCCGATTACCGGCTCCCACCGTAACGTGAGAAAGATCATGGGCCACACCGTAACGTTAGAACGATCAGCTTGAACGTCAGGCACCGACGGCTCCGGAATTCAAAGCTTCTCTCCAGAAACCCATCCTGACACGGGGACTCAAATCTGAGGACACGCTTCAGTACAAGTGACAGACATTCAGCCCAGAGCCACGTCGGGTCCGTTCAAACAGCTGCTGGATCAGTAAAACCACTACATGGCATTGAACTGACGTGAATGACACAGACTACAGATCAGCAGCTGGAGCTAAAAGTGTTTGCACACATTATTACAAACCTTTACAAAACCACCAACACACCATTGTTAATACATTTTAGTAATGATTACAGCTAATAAGCTCTTTAAAAGAGCTCTTAACATTCGAAGAACCCAAAGAATCATGCTTTTAATAGCTTTTAATAGTTTTTGGGCATCACTATTAACAGCATAAAAATGTACTTGCAAGTTATGACGCGTTAAGAGGTATTTCAACCATCCCCGACCCTGTCACCCACCCAAGCTCTTCACCTCGTGGAGCTCCAAGCACTTGGAAGACACAATTATGAAAAACAGCCAATCAGCTGAAGCTCCTTCCAGCTCACTCCTAGCAGGTGAAGTTGTGGTGCTTGTAAAGGAAAGACGAACTGAAGAGGCAGAACATCTGGCCCACGTGCTCAGCCACGTTTAGGAGGGAATCCCAGCACGAACCTCCTAACTGACTGCACTTCTAGAAACGGACAGAAATCAGCGCAAATATTTCACCTTCTCTAGTCGTGAGCAGATCACTGTAAGATCACTGTAAGATCACTGTAAGGCACCAAACCTAAAGCAGATGAGCAACACACACACTCACACACTCACTCACACACAGGACTCCCCCCCACACACACACACACACACAGCCCAGGTCCACACACACACACACACGTGTGCCCACACACATTCACAACTCTCAATCACCAAAATTATTTATTGGGTACCCCAGTTTTAAATAGGGCATTAAAAAATGGGAATTAATTATTAGCGTGAAGGAGCCCAATTAATTCAAGCATGTGTGACTGTGTGTGTGTGTGTGTGTGTGTGAGAGAGAGAGAGAGAGACAGAGAGAGAGAGAGAGAGAGAGAGAGAGAGAGAGAGAGATGATAACAGCTGTAACAGCTAAGATATGAAGTAGACATTCACCTTCATTACTCAACCCTGAAATACTGACGAACAAGAGAGCAGATTCAAATGAAAACCAGCCGTCACTGTTTGGAAGCCCAGTAACAGTGAGAGCACCGGCTTCTGCTTCCTGGCCAGCCTCACATTCCCATAGTGCTTTGCTGACGTTGAGATTCCATCAGCACCACGCAGTGTTTGGCTGGTGTTCAGCAGTAACACTTTTCACCATGCAGATCTCTTCGACGAAAAATTGCAACAAAGGATTTGCACCTCTGAGATAATTCACTGTGGCTCCACGCTCTGCATTCCTGACCTGTCATTACACAGGCCAACTGCAGTCAGCAAGCTTTATCCACTTAAATAGTCTAGAACAAATCTAACAGTACGGAACATTACTACAGCATGGCACTAAAAGTGCACAGTAATTTACCTTGACCAAGTCATGTTTAAGACTAGCACAGTGTCCAGGGAGACTGAGGCGCACATGTGATTTAGTTGACAATATTGTTGTATTGATTGGACCGAATGTTTTTTTTTTTTTTTTTTACAACGGTGGTTTGTGTGAACACGCCTGGCCCGAGCGTTCCTGCAGGCCACGCCGGTCGGTCCTGAAACACTAACATCAGCATGCTTCATGGGCCCGCCGGGCATGTCCACATCACGGTCCATGAGCTGTAATAAAGCCCTGCAGGTGGGCGTGATTTCCCATCGGCCCTGGGCCCTCCAGCTGCACGTGTGCACGCGTGTTAGACCTGCTGCCAGGGTGCCCAGTGCATGAACAGAGTTCCTATTTTCTGCATGTGATCCTCTCCCTCCACCATGCACTGAAGATGTATTGTATCTTCCTATTTAAAACCATGGCAGAGTGAAGCGGCCTGACTGCTCACAGAAGCGGCTCTGGCGTAGCCAGACGGCGTGCGGCCCCCCGAACGGCCAGTCGTCCACACAGCAGCTCTGGGGAGGCGAGCCGGGGCCGTTCGGAGTGCTCGGAGCTCCTCGGCCTCCTGAAGGAAAATCAATAACTTGGAGGCAAGCTAATTAACTGCAAATCATTTAACCCTGTCTCAGCAATACATAAAAATGTAGCCATTATGAGTAGCAGAGTTAATAATAGATAAATCTGCCTGCTTTTATGAAAGAAATAAAAGTTACCTCCGATAATATAAGGTGTGAGAAGGAAGCGGCAGGGGCTTCAATCACGCTGGAAATATGGGATAGGAAATACAGATCCTTTCCATCG
>JAOYMR010000011.1:3362550-3376414 GCA_025802075.1 Tenebrosternarchus preto
AGTATCCCTAAGCACTTTGTAAGTCGCTCTGGATAAGAGCGTCTGCCAAATGCCGTAAATGTAAATGTAAATGTAATCCCACAGCTCTTACAGGCTCTCCTAATCCCTTATCCCCTACAGGTTCTACTAATCCCTTGTCCCCTACAGGCTTTACTAATTCATTAGCTCTGTCTGCTAAAAAGGAAATCTGATAAGAAGCATCTGAGGATGTCTAATGTTATATTATTTTTTATAATATATAAATAGTACATAACTTATAAACAGTATTGGTTCTTTACCAATTAAAAATTATCATGTGTTTATAAATGTGCTTCGTGCAAGTATATTACAGCTTTCAGATGCAAACAATTATTTTGAATATTTAGGCCAGAGGTGCTCGAGTCTGGACCTCAAAGCCAAATCCACTTCTGGATTTTGTAATCCCTTGTGGTTTATTAAATGATTAATGTAACTGGTTGGCCACTTTGTGTTAACAAAATCTAGAAATGCTTACATTTAGCACTGCCAAAAGTATAATTAGTTCAAAAATAAATAAATAAAAATCTGACATATTCAGAAATACATTTAATAGCCTAAACAGGAGTTCTGTTTAGCCATTACATTGCATTTAACAAGTCACAGTGTTTTATAGTACATACGAAAGCTGTGCAGTATTCTCTGAAATACAGACCCTTTACAGTAGAACATCCGAATTTAACAATCTAATAACGAATCTAATGTTCTGCCTAACTAGATATATCACTAGAAAGCAAACGTTTTGAGTAAAGTGGACTAAACGCGGAAAAAGTGGAAATCAGATTGACAACTAAAAGTGAAAGTAGTGTATGCACTCTATAAACTTAACATCTACCTCGACCACTTAAAAAGTTTTAAGCATAATACTATTTCATAGCGTGTCATAAAAATCTGCAGTCGTATGTGCAATTATGGCACCACAAATCTGGGTAGTGATCGTTGAGCCCAAAGCTTGGGGCGTCCGCCAGCTGTCCTGGTGAAGTACGAAGATACTAGAGAGGCTGAGAGATGCGGATGTGAGGACGGCGCCAAATACATGTTACTAGGACAGAAATACCCAGCAAAACTAGAAAGCTGCAAACTCGAAAATAAAAAGTCACGGGAAAGTGGCATTTTCTCTAAAACATCTTCCACATCTTGCAACTCACCGTTCATACTGTCAATCCACAAAACATTAAGTTGATCCCTTTACTACAGGGCATGCATACAGGAGGCTCTCCTTTTATTACACCACAGCAGTCCTGGTCGTTGTCCGATGCGTTTTCTCAAAAGGATTGCTCTCATTCTGAATTAACCAGTACGAATCGCAGTCATTATCGTCTGAATTAACCAGTATGAACCGCTGTCATTATCATCTGAATTAACCGGTATGAATCGCTGTCATTATCTGCTGTAACTCCACCACGAACGCAGGAGGTGGAGGACTTGCTCCACTGGTTAGCGCGACAGCTACACGGCTACAAAGGCCTGCTCAGACACCGGAATAGTCTCTTTTTTTTAATCGATCACGTTTACCGAGATACTGTACAGCAAAGTAATCATCGATAGTGAATTTAAGGACTTGTCCACCATGGCTTTACTTTTCTGAGAAAGTTAGTCTTGTGCCAGAGTGACAAAGCTACATTGCTAACGAGCTACAGCCCGAACGCGCTTCAGTCACCTGATGCAGCATATTTGTCATATGACCTTTCCGCTATTATTTTGTGCAGCCAAATAATTTGTTTTAATTTGTGTATATATTTTATAATAATTTTATGATTATCATATTTTCATGTCATATATCGTATTTATATAGTGTATCAGAGAAGATTGCGTACGCTGCTGAAGAGGTCGCTTGAATTTAAAACGTTTAACTAAAATGAGTTTTGCCTGCAATAGTTTACTGAGGTCTTTTTGTTTAAAAAATTCAAATGATCACAATAAAATAACTCGGAACTCTATTTCGTTTTTATTGTAGGTCGAATTAGTTTCACAGATAACACTTGGAAATGCTGTTTCATCAACAGTATTCATCAACGGAACAGGAAATAGGTCTACATTCTTTTTCAACAAAATACACTTTGATCAGTTGTTTCAGTTCACAGAATATGATGCTGCATAAGTGTTCAGACAGCTTTTCTTCAAGAGCTCCAATCCTGATCCACCATACGTCAGGTATTCAGTCTTCAAAAGAACCTGAACACTGTTTAACAGATCAGGGCAGGCCAGTTCTCCAGCTACAGGGTCTGAAACCCCAGGACTGCAGTCCATGAGTCAGTGAAATACTGACCATGCCCAGAGTCACTATTTCTAACAGTGAGGTAAAAATACACAGCAGCTATATCTACACTACTTCACTATGCCTACACTACTTCACTATGTCTACACTACTACAGATATATCTACACTACTTCACTATATCTACACTACTTCATAACCTACTGTTTGACTAACACTTTTTGATTGTTAAAAGATGTTTAAGGAAATGTAAACATTGTCAGTTTGGTCATTCTTTAGTCCACCAGGTCCCAACGCCTCATATCCTGTCCGTTGTGTAGCAAAAGCACTACGAATTGCATGTCTGCACCGTCTTCGTAGTGACCAACACAGTGACGCCTTCCTCTGTGGAGGGGAGGGGAAGGCTGGAGCTGTAAGGAGCTTGACACTGTCCTCCCTCTATGTCCAGAGATCCATCTACATCATCAGATTGTTCAGTTGATTTAGAAGATCCCTCACTTGCACATGTCTTTTGATCTTGAGCCCCTATTAAAAGATAAAAAATATATTTATATCACTATAAAATCAGCTGGTTTGGACAGTTTAGGGGGGTGCAAATAGTAAATTTTTATAAGTAGAATTTATAACCACCATTAACGAACATAAAATTACATTTAAAATAGGAGTACAGAAAATTCAACCAAATTTGCACATTTTAATTAATGTTATGTTGCTCAAATTAAAAACTATGTAATACAACACAATGAAACCTGTTGAACATTATACCTTTGGCTTTAAGTATGATTCTGCAGGCCTTTTGGCGTATGACCTGTAGAATTAAAGTCAGCACAATGCAAGCAACAAGGGTCAAAGACAGAACTATGAGGATAATCCAGACACTGGGGCTCTGGCCAGGTTCCTCACCCGATGCTGAGAAACACAAAGGAATAAAAATCCTCACAGGCAGCTCTATATTTTAGTGCAAAAAATTTAATTCCCACACAGAAACATTACAACTAAGCACGTCTCTTTCTTCTCTTTTTCTGAAAATCTGCTAGACTAGAACAAATCTACTCCAACCGGATTTAAATTCTTTCAAAGATGTCAAATTCTTTATTAACTCACATTTCAATGTCCTCTTCACTATATTGTTACACTTTCACCGCGTGTGTACAAAAGCACTTGTTTTCAATACTTACATGAGGAAGACCTACAGTACGTAGCACAGCTGGTGGGGGGAGAGCTGCATCTAAGAGAGCAGTGGTGACAGTTCTCCAGAAGGCCGTCGTAGTAGTAACCCTGTGCACATTTACTCTCAACCGCCGCCGTTATGTAAAACAAAAACCAAAAGGTGAGCATCATCTTTCGCTAAGGGCTTTGAACCCACCAAAGGACGGGCAACATTTATATCAGCAATATGTAAATAACTATAGAAATGTGGGAAGTCCCTTTAGAGTTGCACAAAGTCATCTTAAGTTCTTTTCTTATTACGAGACATTTCGAGATGATCTAGTCTCATGAGCATATGTAGTGGAAAGTGGAGGAACCTTCCTTAAATCACACCCACTATGATTCAGAATGCAACAGATGCTTCACTTTTGGTTACTTTATATCATGCGCTTATGAAATCATACCAACAGCTTTTTTTTTTTACTGTACATCTGTCATTTTTTCTGATAAGGTTCACAAAGGCTTCATGTTTTGGTGGGAAAAGGTGTGTTGTGCTTGTAAGACTTATATTAAAAGAGACATCTCAACTCTAAGCCCCTCCCCTTTCTCTCTCTCTCTCTCTCTCTCTCTCTCTCACACACACACACACACACACACACACACCCTAATTTTTTAAAGAAGTGTTTCATTTTGGACTAGAGAAAAAAGTAATAGAGGACACAGGTAGTACACAGCACTAGGTATGCAGCAGTTAGACATTTTTATATACATAAAAAATACAGAGCAAATATATTTCAAGAAAGATTTTATATTAATAAAAATCACACACCATTATAAATATACAACATTAAAATACAGCAATACATCCACAGTATATTCCACATATTCTAGTCCAGTGCTTTCTTGACACTGCTGTAGTACAGGTTATTCCAGGGTCCTGTTCTTCACTCCCTTGTCAACATTCCACACAGTGCAAAGTCTGAAACAAATGTTGTAAAAGATAAGTTTGATTTTCCCAACCAACCGATTCCAGCCAGTGTTGAAGCACAGGGAATCATGAAGCTGCAAATATGCCATGAACAGTGAAATAAAATGTGATTTGAGAATGTTCACCGTTTCTATGTAACATCCCAAAAGTTTCTAGATGCTACCTGTGGCTTATATCGATAATGGCTCACGGTTGAAGTTGTCGCTTGTGCTCTGTGGTTGTATGTTCGCACAGGAGATCATGGAGATCACAGCTGGCTGCTCTGCTGCCTGTGTGCTGCTGAAACCATTCGGCCAAGAGTTGGTCGCCGACACAATGCCTCTTCCGTTCTTCTTGAAGGAATTCCTGAGTCCACTCGAGAGACGATCAGAGACCTCGCGCACGATCCCAGAAATTCCTCTGTTCCTTTTAAACAGGGCAATGTCATCTTCCAGCTCCTCTGGAGGCACCTCAATGTTACCAGTGTACCAAAACACCCACCAGATGAGGCTGAGAAAAATGATCACAGCTCCAGCATAGATTAAAAAGTCATGGAAAAAAACTTGCCAAAACACTCCTGCCATGAGGATCAGGAGACCAAAAATATCATGAACCACAGCAAACCAAAATGCACATTTACAACGACCAACTCCTTGACCACTTTTCTCCATGGTGATGAGTCAGTCTCTCCTTTATCCAACTGGGATGTAAGTACAACTACAAAAATACGTTTTAGAAATACATGCATTAGCAGGTAGACAGGCAACACGTGAGAGACAGGCGCACTGCGTAGGTAAAGACGGGCAAAGGGCACCGACAGGGATAAACCTTTGGAAAGGATCCACTGAACAAACATCACTTATCTTACATTTACAACATAAGAAAATCTGGCAGGCAAAAGTAATGATAACAGAAAAGCAAAAAACATGAAAAAATACCAGAATAGGCAACAACTATTAAACATTTCATCTAATCTACTTAAAGCATCACCATTACATACATTCCTTTTTTTATTTCAATGCAAACAAGCTGCTGGCTGTTGGACCATAGCATGGCCCATGAAGTCGCTTGAGCCAATCCCCTTCATTCCAGATCAGCAGGGGCTTGGATCTGCTTCAGCCCATTACGAATCAGTTTGGCTTTGATGATGGGCAACCACACCAACGCGACTAGAACGAACATCAACCCAATGGTCAGGCACACTGGCCCCATTACATTCGGCACACTGGTTACCTCATTTACATTAAGCAGATACAACACAACAGCCGTGCACAGCACCAGCGCTCCAATGACCATGACGAATATGGGCTTGTGGTAGTACATCCAGAGTGGCCTCGGAGAAGGTACTGGGTCCTCGGAAGGATACAAAGGACTCTGAACTGATGCAACCGTCTGGCTGGTCTGTGGACCCTCAGTACTAGACAACATCCTGAACAAAGGCTGCAAATATCAACTTTTTCATACATGCAAAGTCAGGGAATAAACAATTCCTACAGGGCCAAATATTTAAGTATGTAAATATACAACACATCTTAGGAATTACCCCTAAGTTCAGTAGCCTACATAAGAGATGACAACTTACCCGATTACCTACAGATATTCTGAAACAAGTTCACGTCCTTGATTCAGCAACCTGGAATCTTTCAGCATCAGAATGTGAACACGGTGCTTATCCAGGGAGTGTGAGCTGTTCTCAGAACTGTGGTCAGTACAAGAGCTCACCCAACAGCGTTTAAGAAGAGGGTGGGGCATGACGGAGGCCGACTCCGCCAACACCGCTGGCCCTTACCTGTCCGGCTCTGGTCCTGCACAGCACCTCCACAGAACTGTTTAAAAACAGCCAGTTTTAAGTTTTCGTGTAACTTGAAATATTATTCGGCACATTATTTGAGAAAACACCAAAAGCGCTCCTTCAGTTCACGTGAACGTTCACGTGTAAACGTTATGAACACTCCTAACCCAACCTGATGAAGCACGGTTTGTCCAGGCTCACGTTCACACAACACTGCCATCAGGCAGAAAAAGCAAACAGCAGCTGGTCTAACACAGCACCATGGTTCCAGTCTGCACCACAAAAAGCCTGTAATCCAACCCTAACAAACACCGTGGGGCATGCTCTCCCGAGACGTCACCGAAGTCGTGAATGAAACATGGACAAAGATCACAGAGATGCAATAGTTGAGCAAATATTTATTTAAATCCACAAATCAGTCTTGTAGAATACATGCATGTGGAACAAGTATAAACAAACACCACAGATGAATTTATATACAGTCTTTACACCCCTCTGGTCATGGTATGGAACTGGAGGGTCTGGGTGAGAAGACACACTGAAGCGAGGGCAGAAATTTTAGGCTGATGCCTTTCTGGGCCTCGGGGCTCTAGTCTTATTGTGTGCCGTTTTGCCACGTTTTTGCTGCCCCCGTTTGCCCTTATGACCCCGCTTGCCCACGGCGGGTTTGGGTGCCTCCTTCTTCAGCCCCTTTTTGGATGAGACCTGGATAAAATCAAAATTGGATTATTTTCCATGTGGTGATTTACAGAGACATTTAATGGTTCAGTTCTACATACAGCACACACCTCTAACTTTGGTTTTTTCCTCTGAGACTCAATAGGCACCAGCTGTGGAATCTCTTCCTCCTCTTCCTCCACATCCTTCACTGCAGCTCTGACACTCTCTGTCCTCTTTTTAACAGGCTTCCCTCTGATCTTCCTCCCCGACATTTTTGTCTTCTTTAGATAAAAATGGAGTTAAGATAGAGATGAATGTAATGCTGTACCACTGCACAGGGCAAACACAAGGACAACATGCAGCTGATTCCAGCAAGGACAACTTAGAGATGAGCAGATAAGCCTATAAAACAAACAAATAAACTACAGCAAACTTGCATTATTCCAACACCTCCGTGTTTCCAGGGCTGGGGGGGACAGGGTTGGGGTTTACCTTTGCCAGTCGTGCTTTTTCCAGCTCCTCCTCCAGCAGAGTGAGGTGACTCAGGTCTGAGGTATAGATGGGCAGAGCCACAGAGGTGTGAGACTTCAAGTGAATTATTTTGATGTTTCTTCCTTTCTGCACAAAGAAAAACATTTTTAAAAAAAAAAAAACACTCGAGGCCTTACATACATACCCAAACTGGCACCTTTACACATTAGGATCAAGCTAAACAATTAAAACGTGAACAAGTACATTTAAGTCGATTGCTTAAACGTATTTAGCAGGACACTGGTTAACTCACCATGTGCAGCTTTGATGAAATCGTAGTAACTGTTGTGTTTATGTTCTCAACTATTTGGTCTGCAGACATCTGCGAGTGTGCTACATGCACCATGCTGTCGGAAACAAAACACTCAGTTCTCCAGGACAATGGGCAAACGGCTACATTTTTATTTGGTCGCTCATGTATCAAAGGTTGTAGGGATGAGCTTCAATGGATAAAGAGGCTCATCTGGATACACTCAGAGTTTCTCTGGCACTGTTCGAACCCACAGCCAACACTGAGGCAGGTGGAATGGGTCTGCTGAAGTGCATTTGCTGACTGCAGATAGGAAATAGCTTTACCAACAGGAGCCTTTCTTTGTGACCTTGAGGGTGGTGCCCTGGATGAGCTGCTCTAAGTCCCTGGCCAGGTGCTTGCTCTCCATGTCCACAGACAGAGGAACCCTGAGACACAAACATACGGCAAGATGGAGAACCAAAGATCAATAGGTGCATTTAAAACAATTACAGAACTAGATTAGTTAAAATAATCATTTCAATTGAGATTTAAATAGATGAGATTTATCATTTAAAAAGACTAAACCTTTAAAAAAAAGAACGTTACACTGTAAATTTTTAAGCGAGAACTTACTTCTTCCTCTCATAAAAATGCTTCCCAATGTGGGAGGGCAAACGGCGGCGGATGCGCGCGTCCGACAAAAAAAGGTCAAAGTTTCCTAGCAACCGCCTCTTGGCCTCAAACGGCTTATATTCCGTCTTTAGAACTTTGAAAGGAATCACCTAACAAAGACAAGGAAACCCGCGATGAACCGACTCTAGTCAGTCAAAATATCAATTAACAAATACAGTAAAACCATGCGACTGTTTCAGAGGTCGTAGAGACGAGACCCAACATGGCAGGTGCTCATCTGGATATGCTCTGAATCACTCTTGCACCGTTATCCCCTCCTCCCTCACAGATGAGCAGGGACAGGGTTTGCTTGAGTGCCATCACAAAGTTATACTCCCATCACACTCTGCGCTCACACGGACCTCAGGGATGCGTCCGACGCCTCTTTGTGCGAGTAGTTTTTTGTAGAACCTCTCGGTCTGGTCTGAGGTCATGTTAGGCTCATCCCGCGTGAAGAGGCACACCTCCACAGACTCGCTGTGACGTGGATGAGGCAAAGGACTGAAGGGGCAGAGGGAGAAGACACACGCGTGTTCAAAAGCACTCAAGTTGTGTGTGAGAGCAGAACACACCCACACTCATACAAGGAAATGAACACACACATGATCAGCCATTCCTGTGTGGACGTGCACCATAGCAACTGCCTATGAACACAAGAGTATGGAAGCCCGAAAGCCACAAATAAATGGCAGCATGGAACAAATAGAGGGACCATAGAAACGTGGTTACTAATACACATGTTATAAAAGCTCATTACAGTGATAAACCAGGAGGGGGCGTTTGGTGCAAACGCAGCCACGGAACACTTACATGCGGATGTTCTGCTCCCGTTTTGGGATCTTCCACAACGTGATGAGAAGACTGATTTGCTGACTTTCGTCCAGCAGGCGACTCTGAGACGCCTCGGACGACGTGCTCTTCAGATACGCCTGCAGCGCCTGCACCGCTTTCTTTACCTGCAGCACAGGGAGCGTGGACGTTAAGCGCGTGCAGGGTACGATAGACATCACCATAAAATGAAACTTGTGTATAAACCGAACAAAGTACAGCAAACCTATATTTTACCATTTTCTACACAGATAAATACATTACGAAACACACGCTGGAGACATTTACATTTAACCTACAGCTCGGTTGGATCATTATTTTAGGGACAACTTCACATTCGGCAGTTTGTCTTCCAAAGAAACATGTTCGGAACAAATTAACCGGCTATCGATCTACCGACTGAAGAGTAAAATCGCTTTAAATGTAGCGTAGCCAAAGTTGTTTGCAGTCAGGGCATTTTCCAGCTGAGGTTCGTGTAACGTCCTGTCACTGCTTTCCTTAATCTTAGTCATGTTTGGCTGCTCAACATAGAACTATACTGATGTTTAAATGAGACTAAAAACTTTCTCCTGTTGTCTCACTAGTTGCCGGAGTCATTACATTTGCGTTAGCCAGTTAGCTTAGTACGGGGTTTCCTAGGCTACAAAGAAGTCGAGATATTCCTTTCACTGAAAAACTGTGCGATTACCCAGATAACAGCCAATACTATTAAACTTAACTTGAAAGAGCGTTAATAATCTATACACAACTAGACTAATGACCAAATAACAACTTAAATCAAGATCGTTAGCATAGCTATCGTAGTAATGAACTACCTTAAAGCAAACAAGCTAGTTTAGTTATGCCGTATTTTTCATATATGAGACAAGACAACATAACTTACAAATTGATATCGAGATAATGGATAAGTAAAAGAGCCATCAAACCAAAAAGTTACCTGAAACTGGTCGGGAGTAAAACCCACCGAAGGCTCCATGATACACGTGTGGCAGAGATGCACGGCGCATGCGCACGTGACTTCACTGCGCTTTTAAATGACGAAGGACAGGAAACTTTTTTTTTTTCTTGATTTTTTGTGCAACTTGGATGCGCTCACAGTGAGCGTTTATATACTTTTTGCACTTTATATACTTTTTGAACGTTTATATTTGAGATTTGCACTCATTCTTCCTGTGATTTTCACATCGTCACTGTATTACGTTCTTATTGCAATTGAAATAAATAGTGCTTATAGAGCGCGTCGTTGTTGGCATCATTAACAATAAAACAAAACGTGTACATCCATTCATGTTCGGTGTGAAACATTCAGTTCTGGGGGAAATGAAAAATACATGTTTAGATCTTAGTATGTAACCTGATCTAAGTTTATTTTCCACAATCTTAACAAGGAAAATGTGTTCGGTAGTTGCTACTACAGAAGTCTGCTAGACTCGTACCCTGTAGGTCCAGCAGGTGGCGCTACAGATAAAGAGCATCCGTGAGCTAAACAAGTTTCACGTCAGCGTTTTTTTTATGACTTAATTACTCATATCCAGCAGTCACATTTTACAACTATGTGCATATAAGTTTCTATATAATCACAGTTCACAGATTATCTTTTCTGCTTTGAGCACCTTTTTGTGATTTTCTCCCTCTTCCAGGGTCACAGCCTCAAGAATGCATTAGTGCAAAAAGACAAAAAGTAATAAAATCTTTTACCCAAAGCTAAATGAAAGTTCAGTATCTTTTTAGTGATGAATGCCAACAGGAAAGTGGAGATAATCAATTGAGGATTTTATTATTTAGGAAGGCTGTTAAGATCCCTGGCAGGTATATAGAAAACAGTGGCTCTGATACTGAAGTGTGTAAGCAACTGTAATATTAGTCACTTTATATTTGAGTGACTTGTCTCTTTAAAGTAAAGCGACTTCTGATTTTCACGTGTCTCTGTCTTGAGTAGGATGCACCCTGCTTAGGTTTAGACAGTAAGCTATAATGGAAATTATTCTCTGACTGGATCCATATGTTTATTAAAAAACACCAGTTTATGATCATTAACTAAAATGCATGCACAAAGCACAGCTGTAATGATTCCTGAAAAAGACTGAACTGAAAGTCTGATATAGGAGGTGGTCAAATGTGTGATATGCAAAGAGAAATCAGATGGGGGTACCTGCCTAAACACCACTCTCAATGGCTCTGTGCTATTCCTCTGCATGAGGTCCCCGACCAGTCTGAAAGTGCCTGACATCACAGTATGAGGAAAGAAGGCAATGGTGCTGTCTGCACAGCTTTTAATAAAGACCTTCTGACACAGTGAACCATCACCAAATCCCTAAAGATCCAGGTGACACTGAACCCTGTGGCCATTTTACTTTCTTTCTTTCTTTTTTTTTTTTAAATACTTTGTCCTATATCCCCCTACATTTTAGATTTCACCACTGTCAGACTGTTGGAGGACCTGCTAACAAAGAAATGGCTTAAATCCTCCAAACAAGAGGGCAGCTGAAAAGCCAATAGTTTAAAAGACAATTGCATCCATTTTCTCATTGAATGTAGGCCAGTGTAGAGCAACTGGCTTTAAAACAGGGGCTACGTGAGTGGCATAGCTGAGCTCTCAATATGAGAAGGCCGTCACACTGAACTTTTGTGGGGTTTTTTGTATGATATTGTTCTTCCTAAAACATACTGTCAATATGATATTGTCCTTTTCCAAACATATTTCTTGCATTTCTCTTAGATTGATCTGCAGTAAGAGAGAGGAACAGGACACAGGAGTCCGGCTGGTGAGCCGCTGTGACCCTCAGGGTGCAGCACGGCAGACTGGGTCTCTGCCCACGACTAGTCCTTCTCTGGTACCAGCTTCAATACCTTGCCAATCGCAATAGTCTTACCTGCAAAAGGAAAGGCCTTCTATTAAGCTGCATTCATTCAGACTACAGACTGTTACTTCCCCTGTAACAAAACTCAAGAGTTTGTCTGATTTTAATTCTCAATAATGATTCCAAGCTTAAAAAAACAAGACAAACACGATACACCATCTTGAAACATTATGTCGCTGAATAACAGTGCAATTAAATGCAAATCTACATTGTTTTTTTCCTGAAAAACAAGAATATCTAACATTACCTTAGACAGTAAAAAATTTGATCATTCTTGTCTAGAAAAGATTTCTTACCCTCATCTCTCAGAGTGAAGCGACCCATCTGGGGGAAGTCTTTAAAAGTCTCTAAGCAGATAGTTCCCGCTGTTCTGAGGCGAGCGATGCATACTTGGTCTTGTTTGACGAAGCGTGGACGAGTCTTGCTCTTCTCTCCCGTTTTCTTGTCCACCAGACAGATTAAGGCCTTTCATCAGAAGAGCACCAGAAACGCACAGTTAGGAATTAATGAGGGAAATGCCTGGGCATCTCCTATAGGTTACATGAAGACCAACATCAGTGCCTTACTGTTATCTGCACTTCTTCGATGCAGGTATGGATGTGTAGGACTGCGTTGTAACCTGGACATATAATGGATTTGTGTTCAATAATGACAATCTGGAAAACAAAAACAGAAGACAAAGAGTGAGGTAAAACTGTGGCTGGTGTTTGGTCAGAGTATAACTCCTCAGAAAGAGAGAACCTCCAGTAAGTATAACTCCTCAGAAAGAGAGAACCTCCAGAAAGTATAACTCCTCAGAGAGTATAACTCCTCAGAGAGAGAAAGTATTCTACCTGGGCATCGAAGGTGCGTCCTGAATGACAGAGGTTCTCAGCATTGCATAGGATAAAGCCCGGTAGGATCTCCTCTTCTTCAATGCCCTTCAGGCGAAGTTTGAGGTTCTCGCCAGGCCCCGCATCGTCCGTCTCCAAGTCGTCAGACAGCAGGCTCAGCACCTCCACTGTGTGCTGAGAAAAAGACACACACACACACAGCCAGAGGCGCACACACACACACACACACAGCCAGAGGCGCACACACACACACACACACACACACACACACGCAAATACAGAGTCACTGTCATGCAAACTGCTGGCTAACAAAATATACAACACAAATGATGAAGTTTGAGTCATTCATACTCGGTTCGGCATCATGATGAGCTGCTGAGTTTTACTGATCGTGCCGGACTCCAGCTTCCCAAGGACCACCGTGCCCATATCCTGCAAGGCCAGTTCAAAGACATAAATAAGGGAACATCCACATCATCTCAGGGCTGCTCACAGGTGTTAATAATCTGAGTCACTGTCCCAACTGTGGTGCAGCTTCAGTACAATCCTGGCTTTAAATTCATTACACTAGCTGCATAATGCACACAGCTTGAACATGTTGGTTTTGAAATCCATTGTTTTGTAATCTATTGTTTATAAATGTTCCATGCAGAGAAAATGGAGTTTTCTATCAACTCTGATCACAGTGACGAGACAAACTAATTTTATGTGGGTGTGTTTTAGACAAAACAAAACATCTACACAAAATGTAAAAGCATGTTAATATACAGAAGTTATCACCTTACCCTATACTTATCTACAATGGGCAATCTGATGGGACCATCACTCGATCTGTTGAAGTTTGGCAGGCTGTCCAGGTGTGGAATAAATGGTAACCCCCTACAAAGCAATCAAAGCCACAGGTAAGACATTGTTTAAACAACTTGTCAAAAACCCCAAAGCCATCATTTTAAGATGCCATAATGGCAGTCCGGAGCACTACGTTTAAGGTTTAGGGTAAGATGGTGCTCTCTACTAGCTCTCCGAGAGGTTAGGGTAAGATGGTGCTCTCTACTAGCTCTCCGAGAGGTTAGGGTAAGATGGTGCTCTCTACTAGCTCTCCGAGAG
>JAOYMR010000011.1:3384008-3398691 GCA_025802075.1 Tenebrosternarchus preto
AGGTATATAGGGACAACTATAACTCTAACAAAGTAAAGGTATATAGGGACAACTATAACTCTAACAAAGTAGAGGTATATAGGGACAACTATAACTCTAAGAAACTGCATCTGACCTCCAAAAGCCTCTGTGATTGCCATACTCTCTATTCCCCCTCCTAGAAGCTTACTAAAAACAATACAAATAAAGACTTCACTAACAACAAATGCATTAGATTAAGTAAACATTATATTATTACATATAAATAGTTTAATACATTTATGTAGCCTAATTTTCACTTTATAATTTAGGGCTGTTAAAAGAAACCATACACAAATGCACATGTATAAATGTAAAACCATTTCAGTACACCAAAGTTTCCTATACATCATATTATTTCAATACATAAAATTACATAAACCTTTTATATATGTCTCAGTATAAGTAATGAATAATTCATAGAGGTTGTTGAATAATGCATCTTAATTAATAACTGAATAATAAACCTAGAGTTTAAGAAGATAATGAACACAGCATGCCACACCCCTCTGTGTAAGACCAAAGCATTGGTCTGCAATAAAGTGTCACCTATTTACTTGTGTACAACTTACTGATTATTTTTATCAACTGATAAAAATAATCAGCAAAATGACTCAAATCTGCCAATTAATGTTGGAATGTTTTCTCTTCAAATTGTGTCACTTCTCACTCAAATTCCAAACTGCCTGTTGTGATATGAAAAACTTGCTTCCTCTTCACACTGTATTCAAAAGCTGTCTGAAATCCATTGGTCTATCGCAAAGCAAAAATAAAAAATAAAATATTTAGGATCAACAGAGAACTATGCCTAATCCTCCACTTCCTACAATCGTGTAAAATCATTATTTAAAAAACACAAATGAATCACAAAAACAAATGAGTCTGTTACCAGTAACTTCCCAGCAGCTTCCTTTATCTTCTCTACTTTTGCTTCAGACAGTCCCTTAACACTGCACAGTGCACGCCGTGTAGTCATTTGGATGCCCTTCACTGTGCAAATTCCCACAGACTTCAGTTTCTTTATATCAGCCATGTTCTGCAGAGCGAAGATAAAAACTAATAGGTAAAATAAATTACTTAATAAATGAATAAGTTGAAACTAATGTTGTAAAGTCAAGTTTGATACTGGGATTTATCAAGTCCGAGACAAGACCAGTAGAATGACAAGATTGAGACCAGAAAAAAAGAAAAATTAGAAAAAAAAGTAATATGTTATTTATCATTCATTATATAGTATATATTAGTGAATAATATATATTTTGAAAAAAGATAACATTAAATAACGTATTAAGTATTATTAATATTAATAATACAATTAATGTGATTATTAACATAAAACAAAATTATATTATATAACATTCAATAGTAATAATTTATTAAGTATAACAATTTATTAATATTATTAAGTATTATTATATTATAGTCTTAGTAAAACAAAGGCAATATTACTTTTGGATGCAAATGATGGTGAGGTTATTCTGTGTCCCTTTTGTAAAACGTATTCAGAATTCACCACATAAAAATCAACTAAAAAACAAACCAACAACATTCATTCATTTTTATTATTGGGTTAAATGAAATAGTGCATAACATTATAATCTGCCTTCAAACAAAAACTAACCAGTTAAGCCATCATGGAAAAGAACGATTGGATCCTGAACCAGAAGCAGACTGAAAGAGTGCATCACATCACTCCAGTCACAATTTTGCCATTACTAAATGTGTCTTGAAATTGACAGATTTAAACAAACAAATGATAATGGTCTGTTACCTCACTTAACTTTAGCAGCCTGGTCATTTTTCACCTTGAATCACATCTTATGAATAAGGAGGGAGTCGTTACTAAACATGACAGATGAATGTCATCTTAAACCTGACATTTACTGGCACTCTCATTGAGACACATCCTGTGGATTATAGGCCTGCTTTTTATATATGTGCTATGTGACACTACGTGGCATGATACAAACATATATTTGCAGGCGTAACATTAAACTACGCAAAATAAAATGTGCTCATTGGTTGGAGATCAAACGAGAAGAGCAGTTATTTGTTTTTCTGTGTTGGACAATCTCAATGCAGATTTTATTTGAGCATGTAGAGTAAGGACTGTTATATTCTGTTTGAATGTATTGTTGCGTCACAAAAAAGCAACAAAAACAACAAAAAACTACCAAAGGAGTTTTTAATAAGTTTAGTTCCCAAGTAGAACAGCAAAGTTTGTTAACAAAATTTATGTTGCCTTAACAAAGCAGATTAAAAATAGTACATTAAATCTTGAAATACTGTTAAGAATGTTAAAGTGCTGTTTAACGTAAAACAATAATTTTCTGTGTAGTTGAGGCTGAGGGGTTATTTAGCTGTTGTAGTTAAACGCTGATGTCTGAGGTGGTAGCTGTTGAGTATTTTGAGGTAATGTGAGATAATTGTGGTTGAGAGGTATTTGGCTCCATAATAATAATAATAAATCCTAGAACAAAACGTTGGCTTTGCCAAACCAGCATTATTACCTCAGGCAGAGGCAAGGCACACTCGGCTGGTCTCGAGTTCACCTTTACTGCAGCACTGGTTATAACCAGTAGTGACACACACACACACACACTTTTATTTTTCCTTATTAACTTACAATGCCATACTTCTGTAGGAGATCGATATCTTGGAAGAAAGATTCCTGTGGATTGCAAAATAAAAATAAACACACAAAATGTTTTCTTTAGCACCCTACTACTTTAACTGGTGTGAATCGGTCATTCTAGATAAAGTCTAAACTATCTATCTTCTCTGAAAGCTGTTACCTATCAAACTTATTTTCTTCGTTTTAAAGACTTTGGCTCCCTCACCTCATCATCCTGGTACCCCGACTCATCTTCCACAACTTGGTCCTCCGCTGATTTCATTCTACTAAAAAAACTATTATGTTAATTTCTCTGGGGAGAGTAAGTTAAAATAAATAAAATACATTTCTAACAAAACTCCAGTGACTAATTTAAGTTTGCAAATCTCTACGTTAGCTAGCCAGCTATTTCTTTAACGCTAGCTAGCTATTTAGCTAGATAGATAACGCTTGCTTTTTGTCACCCCGATCTTACAGGTTTTCGCACTAATAAAATTAACATTCCTTTGTCAAAAACAAAGGATACCAATATTTTACCTGAAAATGAAAAATTACGTCAAAGGGCTATATATTTAGATCGCTTCAGAAAACTTAGACAAAACTTTGACCAAAAAACTAAGCTTTCTTGACTTTAGCTATTCGGTTAAACAACCAACACAGGGCTCGAGCGTGTCCAAATCCAGATCATCATTCTGCAAACTCTGCTTGCGTTTCTTATGTATAAATGTATGTTTCAAGTGTAAATACGCAATTTATATCTACATTTAACTAATTAATAGTTACAACATAATTTTATTCTCGATAAAATGCACAAAAGCATTGGACGTGTAGCTTAAGGAAAAACAGCTTTTTAATGTTGCAAGCCAAGGGACAACGAATGCGTAGAACTTTACATTTGAAAATATGTTAGCGCTATTAAAGCTGGAAAGGTCCTTATTGAGGCTTTTTTCACTTTTAAATTTTCATTCGCTCACAGTCCCCACACTCTCCCTGCTGGAGACTGGATGTCAACGCATTTAAACCAAGCTACATACACCACGAAGCCCATGTCTAAAGTCTAAATGTCTAAAGTCTGATCCTGTGGGGTCTGGGACTAGCACGAGTTGGTAATGTCCCTGTACAATCAAATCTGTTAATAACCACATCTACTGTGCGATAAATTAGGGAAATGACTGAACTATGCTGGACTCTGGTCCCCACTAACTAGAGTGATATTATACTGTATAATTATATACTCTATGGTATTATAAGTAAGGAATGATTTGAAATGGACAAGTCTATATTTTAAGAAAGTTTCACTGTGGACAAACCATCACAAACATTAACTGCAGCTTACTCAAGTTATGTTTATTTGTGTATGCCTGTCCCTTCTGAAGAGGTTTACCTAGTCATAATACTGGTATTAAACATTGGAAATGAGCTTCTTTTCCTTTAAAAAAATTGTGCAAACATTCCAAATATACACAGACTTTTTGAAGGAGCAGAAGTGAATGCTTTTTCTGAAAAAGTTGAAAGATGTTGCATAACAAAAAAATGAAGGCAGTCTGTTGATCTCACAGCAAAACAAGCAAACAAAACAATCTACTGACTTTTTAATATTATTAATTTTAACTTAATATTCATTGGGTCATTGGGCTTTAGGTTCATGATGTTTTTTTATTCCTCATTGCAAGAGTCACAAGTAAGAAACATTTTACTGAGACCATTATTAAACAAAACACTGCGAACTCCAAAATCTGTTAGGGTACTTGTTTTGTATAGCTTTTGACAGTTTTCTACTTTAAATGATCTTATTTAAAACACCTTTGTATATAGGACAATGATGGTAAACAGTAACTTTACCAGGCTTAAACATTCATTCCAACAACAACAACCTGTGGATGTTTACAGAACCACCAAAGCATCCAACCTTTCTTTACACTCCATTATATAATCTTCATAATGAGCACTTATTATAATATCCAAATTTAAAAATAAATGTTACATTGGAGCTATGCATTTATGACAACCAAAAACTACTGTCATAGTCAGTGTTTCACGTTCAGAAGGACTGGTAATAACAGAGCTATAACAATGCATTTTCCAAGCTCGCACTGTTGCACAGGACCCCAAACAAGATACACAAAAGCAGGAATCTTGTTTTGTGGCTCTTTAGAAAATACATTCACCCTTCTCCTATTCACATAGGTGCTGCAGTAATGTTGACTAAGGTTTGTCTCCTAGAGCTCTGTGATGAGCTGCAGCTTTAGGGTGGTACAGGAGGCATTTCTTCAGAGCTTTGCAGGAGCAGGGGGCATCATTCCAGGTACTCCACCAGACATTCCAGCATTTGGCCCTAATAAAATCTGTGTAGATCCAAGACACCATTATTAATTAAATAACTAATTGCAAAGCATTACACAAATAGTATAAAAAGACAAGCACAAAACAGCTACGTACAACCTGCTTAATATTTAAGCATAGTTACAGCATATATGAGAAACCCCACAGATGTTCAGCAGTCTTGTCTATTACAAATTGCCAAAAAGAGGAAGCTTTCCTTGTGTTTCTTTACTATGGCACACTTACTGTAGAAACAATGTTTATGGAAAATCACTGCATAACATGCTGACAGAATTTCAAGTGAAACTAAATATCGCAATTTGCTGCAAGCGAAAATACAAAGCAGACAGACATATACCAGCATTTAGAATGACACTAGCAGCTTGTTCTTTGTCCTTACCTGTCTCTGCTGTTGAAGCTGCTGCTGATCCAACTGTAGTCGTTCTGTCTCAAAGACAACTGGAAGAACCAAAATCATAAAGGAAGTGGTGCCCACCCAGAGTGCAGTCCGAGAGAAGCTAAACGGCGACAGGAACATGATTAACACTTCAGACTTAAACACTAAAACAATGAAAGATAACCTCAAGTGCACCTGCACATGTAGAAGTGTGCAATGAGAGTGGGGGTTCACCTGTAAAGTCTTTTCGCTATAGACAGCGAGCAGAGCGCCGACACCTCTGCGGCCGATCGCAGCGTGTCCGGGAACATCTCCGTCAGCCCCCACAACCTCTCCAGCAAGGTCTCGTCCAGCTGAGGGGAACAGAAAACGAGAAACGCAAATAATGACGTTCGGGAAAAAAACAAGGCTCTTGCCAGCAAAAGGCAGAAAGGTCATCCCCATGACATCACCAGGATTCAGACAACATAAACATTTCTGCGGCAATGCATAATCGGATATTGTAAGGTCACCTGGTATGTTTATCCTACTATAAAAGTACAAACACGGAGGCTTAACAGAGTATGTTCTTTTATTACCATGCCATACATGATGTGTTATGCATGGTTGTTAGGAGTTCTGGTTGTGTTCTATGAACCCTCACTGAAGGTGTATGAACTAGTCTAAGGTACGTGTCATGGGAACAACTCCAGACTGAATTCCCCACCCCATTTTGAATGAATGTGACACTCCATGTTTATAGATGGGAATCTTTTTTTGGTTAGTTTTTTCCCCCCACAGTGATGAACGTTTTTGTTTTTTCCTTCTTAATTTTTAAGAAATAGGTTTATGTAAATGAGAATTAGTTGTCCAGTAAAAGTTGTAAAAGAAGCAAATCCTGAAGTACGTGTGCCAATTCTTGCTACTATATTTGGATAAATTTGCAGCTAATGCGCACCATCGATTCAACCATCAAAACCGCTGTGATTTCTGGTACCACACATTTACTGCGGATAAGTGACCTTTCAAACTAAAGTAATATTAAGGCGTAGGTTTAATGTTCTTTACTTAACTGACAGATAGAGTAAAGCAAAAAATATACGAGTTAGCCAGCTAGCTATAAGGTTTTAGTGGTTAGCGAACAGCTAATTAACGCTAGGTGCTTGTAGAGGCGAGCTGAAACACAAGCTAGCTAGCTAGCAAAAAACGATCAGTCAGAAAGATTCTGTAGCTAACTTGCAGTATCTAATTTTACCGGCTAAAAGTTTCCAAACTTACGTCTTCGTCTTCATCATCTCCTTCAATTTCGTCTTCAGGGGGCCGTGTTTCAACGGGGCCCGCATCGGGAGACAGTGCCTGGATTCCAGCCATGAATGATGTATCCTAACTAGTTAGCTATGCTAGTTATTTTTCAACGTGAGGAAAGTGACGTTATGAAAATTCACGTTATTTAGTTATCTGGTATTGAGGTGTCTTTCTATTTAATTATTTTGCTTCTATTTCTACACTGCCGATGACCAGTTACCACCCAAAAACTACCCCAAAGCACGCATAGGTTGTGCAAAAGCCGGAGGTCAATTCGGTTACATGTGCAAAGAATAATGGAACACATTTCATGGTTGTTTGCACATTGCGAGAATTAAAAATTGCGCCCCCTATCGCAGAGGAGAACTTTCCACAGATTGTTTGACTACAGTACGTAGACTTTCCCAATAGGGAAATAGGCAAGAAAGGTTATTATATTACATCGTGTAAAATTATTAAATCAAGAATAAATTAGAATTAATTTAATCAAGAATAAATAAGAATACATTTTCCGACAAGTGTAAGGTTTTCCATTTTCTCGCAGTGAAAAAGTCCCAGAAGTCCCAAAAAAACCTTCATTACATATATAAACTGAGAGCTATTAAATTAAAGGAAAAAATGAGTGCTGAAGGAATCAGAAGAAAATTTTGCTTCTTGAATGCTAGCGTTATTTTAGTTCATGCTTCAAATAACCTCCCGTCCTTTTAGTAATTTTATAAAACAGCTGCAGGTTTACAGCATGATTTCCATGACGTAGTAGGAATTTGGACAAAATGTGTACAAAATATATCACTACAGTTAGTTGTTATCAAAGAATGAAATTAATTATAAACGATTTTTTAAATGGTGATGCGTATTTTAGAATAAATAAATATGACAGTAAATGTATCATTGTACATTAATGTCCGTTTTTACTTTGAGTCTATTTTTCATGTATTTTACATTATATATATACATATAATGTAAAATACATGAATACATGAACACGTGGCACATATACATACATACATATATACCGTTATATATAAACCGTTAATATGCCACGTGTTTTTCCACATTTGTAAGTGTAAACCATCTCTGTTAAAAAATTCCTTTGGCACTTTGATTTCGTCCTTCCATATGTTGTTTACAATTCTTAAGTAGACTGCGAGGGCGTCGATGCTCCGCCCTCATTCTTCAATCCTTGCGTCATTACGTGTTTTTTATGAATGAAAGAATCCAGCCTCACGGACCGAGAGTGGCTGATTCCGGGAAAAGGCGGATAGCTATATCGCTCTTTAAAGTGGCATAATTCTGTTAATATAGGTTTTTCGCTTCTAAAAGCGAATATCATCGACGAATAGTTGTTATACGGCTACGCTAAAGGAGGAAAATATCAAGTAAACACGAGGCAAGCAATTTTCTTCTGCGTTTGTTTACAACATCGCTGGTGTAACGAGTCGCCCACCCCTTAATCCTGACCATCTTAGCTTACGAGCTAACGCAGCTAGCAGGTTAGCTAACACCCAAACGTGTCTGGAAATTGTGTTTGTATTCTTTGTATATTTGTATTTTTGTATTCTTTGCCTTTTTGACTAACTGCCATTTAACTCGTTTAAACTCATTATTTAGCTAATCTCCTAGCTAGCTACATAGGTAGGTTTTTTCGATATGTTAGGCGCTGTTTACTAGCTAGCTGGCGTTAGCTAGCTATAATAACATTACTTAGCGCTGCGTTATTAACTGTCAGATAGTTAGGAGGTTCAGTGTTGTTAAATCCTGAAGAAGTTAACCTATTTAACTCGTTCTAGGGACAACGGTGTACACGTGTTGATAATCTGTCAAAATAGCTTTTCATGTTGATAAACAAATTCAGTGCGCTAGCTAAAATAAAAATGAAACAACGCAGATCACTGTATATTTTACTGATTGTAGATTAAACCTTTATATCTGCTAATCTACTGGCGTTGTTCTCATAGACTATTTTCCTTATCTTTCCGCTAGTGTCACTGCTACTTGGTTGATAAAGCATGTTTGGCTAATTTCCTTGTCAAATATACAATGGGCCTTATTAGCTAGACAGGTAGTAACTAACAACTGTGCCAACATTTTGGTATTCTTGCTAAACTGGGAGCTGTTGGATGAATAATTATGGTTGTCAAGTGTATTGTGAACTGAAGCTAATTTAGTGTACATGTACGGAGGCCTTTGGGACAGGCGTTGTGCTGAATCACCGTGACTCGAAGCAAAACGGTCATTGTTGGAGTATATAAGAGCGCCTCGTGGTTCAGCACCTTTGACGTGATGTGTTCACTTCCCATACATTCCGTATGTCGTGACACTTAGTCAGCAAAGCATAATGCTTAATTTGGTCTTTGATCAGATTTAAACTATTGTCAGAAAACGTGTCCCTCCCTAGAAATGTTCCAGACATTATGCAGCCCACGCAAGGGGAGACGGAATTAGAAGCAGTGGGTCTAATGTTCTCATTTCTGGTGTATTTGCGATTAACTTTTTTTTTTTTTTTGCCACGGCTGCGAACAAAGAACAAATAATGTAGAATCGCAGCTTTATTGCTAAAATAAACGCCCTGACACACTGGTAAAATACTGTATGTTGCTATGTTAGTAAACAGTGTTACATTTCCTTATACATTTTGTTACACTAGAACAAGCAATTATATATGTTTACGTATCACTAAATGATGTGAAATCATTGGCGATCCCTAATACGTGGGCATCACAGAGCTCTTGTACACAGACTAGTCCTGAGTTTTAAAAAAAGTTGTAAACATTTTCTTTTGTGACTTTGCTGAACCTGAATATATGGTTTGCAAACCGACCTTGATGTTAAAATGCACCTTTTGCAGGCATCAGAAAAACAAAACACAACAATGACATCAGACAGCAGAGCCAGCAAAGCCCTGAAGGTAACGGACATTCTCTCCATTTACAGTGTGTTCATCTGTCAGCATGTCTCTCATCATTAACCAGTGCATCATTTCTTTACAGTCAAGTTCTTTACACAAAGTGCCTGTTTGGTGAAACAAAGGTTTTCATGCCAGATAGATGTGACGCGCTTAAGTCCGTCGTTGCTGTGTCCACAGGTGAAGCGGGAGTGTGGGGAGAATGTTCCCGTGTTGTCCGACAGTCAGCTTATGTCCCTGTCTGTACGTGAGCTGAACCTGCACCTGCGTGGCTTGTCAAGGGAAGAGATCCAGAAGCTGAAGCAGAGGCGGCGCACGCTGAAGAACCGTGGCTATGCAGCCAGCTGCCGGGTGAAGCGCGTCTCGCAGCGTGAGGCCCTGGAGCAACAGAAGAAGGAGCTGCAGCGAGAGGTGGAGCGGCTGGGTGCCGAGAACGCCGGCATGCGCCGTGAGCTGGAGGGCCTGGGTGCACGGCTGGCCGCCCTACAGCGCTTTGCGCTCGGCCTGGAGTCGGGAGGAGCCGGCCTCTTGGCCACCGCCCCGCGCCTCAACACCGCCTCCGTCATCACCATCGTAAAGAGCCCCCAACAAGGCCACGCCCCCAGAGAGCAAGAGGCAGCCTAGGAAACGTTCGTATGGGCAGGATGCACGCACACACACGCACACCGGCAAGCATAAAGGTACACAGCATAGATCAGATGCATCGAGTGGACCATTTCAGCTGAAACGAATAACTGATGACTGGCAAACATTTCAGATAAGAAATTATTTAATAGCTCTGTCACTGAAATCAGTTTGGTTTAGAAGGTATGTGTGTTTTTCTTCTCCCCTCTTTTCAATATTCCATCTATATTAGTCCACCATCTTACACCAACATTGCAGTTTATTCAAATATTGTGTGTTTGTGAACTCCACTGTTTTGTAAACGTTCTCTAGACTGGTCTGTATCCTATGCCTCAAGCTAATGATAATACAGTACATAATATTCTTTATGCCTCTATGAAAGGTATAATTGTTTTTTTGGCACAAAAGATTATATTTGACTTGGATTTCCTAGTTTATGGTTAGACAGTTATACTGAATATATAAGCCAATATAAGCAAGATTCCATTGTTGTTGATCCGTTTACATGTGGTTTATCTTGATGACATGCTGATTTGCTACATGCTTTTGGTTTAACATGGAAAATGTAGTCATAACTGTACAGGTCTTCTTTACTGGAGGAATGACTGGGCTTGACTTCTTCTATTTGACAGCCAACTTTTTATAAGTTGGAAAATATTGCTGGAAAACTACTCTTAATTACAGTAATGGAACAGACCAGTGGAATGTCATATCAATGCAAGTTTCTTGATACATTCCTATATATTTGTTATTTTAAATGCCTAATCTACAACATCAAGATTTATTTAATCTGTATTTAAGATGAAGACCATAAAGCTAATGAGTGCTGTGGTTTTATGTCCAAATATTGCTTATGTATGACTAGTTTGGGGATTTGCTTGTGTTGGATTATTGTAATGGATATGATTTTATATAAAGTTCCCTGTTTTATTGAGCAGTTTTAGTCATGCAGGTGTTCTCCCCATTTCTGACTCTGGAGTGCCTGTGCTGTACGGTATTGCAGTGTTTCCCCTGCTTCAACAAGAGGGTTTTAAATGTCAGGCTGGTTAATAAGATGGTGAATTTAATCAGAGAATTTAGGAAAACAATTAATATGTGAAGTAAGAGGTACTCCATGTACAGGACTGGGGACACCAGTCTAACCCTAGGGATAAGGTCCTTTTACTGGAAACCGATTCAGTATCTGTGAAGGTCCTGTTTGTGTTAATACAGTGTAGTGGTTTGTTTCTAATGGTATTTTTGTATTTAAAAGTAGAACGATTGATATTTATAATGACAAAGATCATCAGGAAGTTGAAGGCTTATCGAGAGGGAACAGACAAGGGGCACAGGAATGAGGAAGAGGACGAAGAACGAAGAGTGACTAAGTAGAAGAATGATGAAGAGGAGTGAGGGAAGGTTTGCAGAGAAGAGGAAAGTGGTCCTGAACGTGAAGGGAAGCGCCTGACGTGACGTGGCTGGAATCGGTCACATCAACTCATGGTTGACACAGATTGCCAACTATTAGCCTTACTAACTCCAGCAAACAGAAGTAATAATGCTGTAGAGGTATTGATGTTGCTAGAATTTTTTTATTGCCGATTCCCATTAAATATAGCTGTTTGAAAGTTAATATTGACAGGCGTTGGATCTAGGTAATATGCTCCCTGTGCTTTCTGTTTCTAAACATGCTGGATGTTTTGTGACATGGCAAAACACAAGTCTTGTTTGTATTTATTACCTGTATTTTTCTATGGTAAAGTAAATATATTGTCTATTTTATACCATTAATTGAAATAAATGTATATATTGTACATACATTTGTTTGTGCTCATTAAAAGAACTGGTGAGCATAAGTAGGTCTTAGACAAAATCCTTCTTTATTTATTGTCTTGTATCTTAACATCACAAGAAAAACTAGAAGCATAACCTCTTAAACTATAACATCCAATAGGGTTAAAAATGGAACAATAAGTTCACTTGATCCCCACAGCTGCTCTCTCTCACAGCCCTGATCCCTCACACTTGATCCCCACAGCTGCTCTCTCTCACAGCCCTGAAATATTCCCTAGTAATGGTAGCACTGGGGTTCCAAGATATTAAGAAGAAATTTGGGATTAGCTTTCTAAACTGTGTGAGACAAACAAAGCCTTTAATGGTTTCCTGAATGTAGGGGACATGTGATTGCCCTTGAATATAGTGTGTGCTGAATATCTCAGCACTTCTGGAGCACTGGGATCTGATTTAGTGCATCAACAGATATTTTCATAAAGGATTAACATACACCAAAAGCTAAATAAAAGTACCATAAATGCTCATACTCAGTTGAGGTGGCCAGACATTTATACTGGCCTCTACTGTATAAATACAGGAACATAATTAAATATTTTACTCCAATGAGCAGAACAATGAGCTAAAGGCATAATACAGCCCACTATGAAGGAGCTCAGCTGGGTGCTAATAACTGCTAGCATAAAGAACAGAGTCACAAGAGAGGACTATGAAAAAAACAGGAGCAACAGGAGCAGATGACCTGTGTGGATTATAGTTGAATATAGTACCTTCAAATGACCATCAGGAAATAATCAACAAACTGACCATATCTGGTTCCCCTTCCATCAAAAGCACAAGAAAATAAAGAAAACCTTTATAACATCGCTTATATAATGTAATTAAAAATATATTCGGGCTGTACATTATTTTTTTCTATGATTCAGCAGCATTAAATACACTCTACACTACCACATAACTATAAGATAGTGTTTGTATGACCTCAGCATAGATGAGCCCCTGTCATGGATTTACTGTAGTGTTCTAGTGTCTGATGGGTCACTCAGAGCTGTGCTAATCTCCAGCATGTAAATAATGCCCCAGTTACAACGTTATAATCCACTCTGCTGAGGACTCACCTTTACGGGAGCCGAGAGTAGATTCTGTTTCATCTGTAACTGTATGAAGGACCATCAGCAGCTACTCTTATGACCTCTGATGACCTCTGATGATACTTCCCTCCTCTCTGTCTATCAGTCAGAGTGAGATCACATTCCAGACCACTGTGACATGCAGAGAGATCAGAGCACACCACATAACCAGTGCATCACACCGCTCAATCTGTAAACACTGTCGCTCGGATACAAAGCTGAGTTTAAACATGTCAAGCAAGATTAGTTTTTGTTTGTTTGCTTTTTAAACCACTTAAATATGGTACTAGTAGCTTTATAAATTCAATATACTGGGATTTTGGTTTCTCTTTATGGGTGTACACAACCAGGAGAACCCAAACCCATATCAGTTCTACCAGGAGAACCCAAACCCATATCAGTTCTACCAGGAGAACTCAAAGCCATATCAGTTTTACCAGGAGAACTCAAAGCCATATCAGTTCTACCAAGAGAACCCAAACCCATATCAGTTCAAGTATAAAATTGTACAAATGCTCATGGCCACTTAAGCTATATAAATTTTGTCTAAATTATTAAAGATTTAAATCATAATTAGGTTATACATCTAAAATAAACAACCTGTGAAGCAGAGCTTAACAAAACACTTCCTCTAAAGTATCATTTATTACCACTTTAAAAAAAAAAATGAAACGGTAAGCAGCAATAAATCTAATATCCTAACAACTTTCAATGTGTGACTCACTGGACTAGTTGCCATAACCTCTAATGATAACCAGCTGCAGCTGCAGTCCAGAATCCCCACAAGAGGAACTCCTGCTTCAGTCTGGATATCTGAGGGAGGTTCTAGTCGAGTTAAAACTCGTCATCAGAGCTAAGCAGGAGGGTTTTCTCACTGTCGCGGGCACTGAGTGAGCTAGGGTTCCGCGACAGAGGGGGTGCGGGGACGCCCTGCTCCAGGGTGGACTGCTGAGTATACTGCTGATAGGCTGGCGAGAAGTTGTGGATGGCATCCTGGACCATGTCGCCAGGGTTCATGGTCTCCTTCAGGCTGCTTGAGATGCTCTTCATAGGGGCTGAGCGACCTGGGACACACGGAAGAGAAAGACGATGTGAATGGACTTGGTAGAGGGGCTCTACAAGTCCAGCAGCATGTAGACCGCAGGCAATTTAACAGGGAAAAAGACCGGAGAACAGTAACTAGCTAGAGCGTTTCAAAAATCAAGAACAATACTGGAAAGGAGGATGAGAGAATAGATGAGGGAGCAGTGTCTGGCCTACCGTACTGTCCATTTGATTCAGGAGGACCTTTTGGCAGCGTGAAAAGGAAGAAGAACCGTCGGGAGAGCCGAAAGAGAATCCCACACGAGAGTTCGAGAAGGTTTGAAAGGAGGGATGATGAGGCAAGGAAACAGTGAGCAAGTAATGAGAGTGGAGAAGGAGCAGAAATGGAAGATTAAAAAGAAACGTTGATGAACAGAACAATGTGGGTGGAAAACAGAAGGGATGGAAGAGAATCA
This sequence comes from Tenebrosternarchus preto, assembly GCA_025802075.1. NCBI lineage: Eukaryota > Metazoa > Chordata > Actinopteri > Gymnotiformes > Apteronotidae > Tenebrosternarchus > Tenebrosternarchus preto. The sequence goes on from JAOYMR010000011.1 coordinate 3,398,572, forward strand.
TTTAAAAAAAAACAAAGGGGAAGAGAAGGAAGAGAATATGAAGTCAATCAGGAGAAACACTAACCCTAACTCAATCAAGAGAAACACTAACCCTAACTCAATCAGGAGAAACACTAACCC
>JAOYMR010000011.1:3405796-3424374 GCA_025802075.1 Tenebrosternarchus preto
GTCTCTCTCTGTAAACCCCCCCCCCCCCCCCCACAAAGAGGTCTTTCTCTTTCTCTCTCCCCCTTCACCATTTTTTCAGAGAAAGCTGTTTTAAAGTCAAACATGACAGGCACTAAGTGTAAATAATAAAATTAATTTGTGTCATAGGCCTTAGACAGCACTTCTGAATCAGCCACAGAAAAGGGATTTAATCACATTTCCAGAGATCAAATCACATTTTCTTCAGCTTTTATCATCATTTCAGGTTAAAATTCATTTACTCGCTTGCTGTTCTAATAATGAAATGGACTGATGTCAAAGGGCAGGCCCGTTTGTTTACCCATGAGTCTCCTCTGCAGAAAGGATAGCTAAACACTGTTGCTATGAAACTCACAAAGTATTCTCAGCAGACCAAGAACAACACGAGAACAAATGAGACCTCAAGCCTCAGAGGCAGCTGTAAGTACACACTGTAAGTACACACTGTAAGTACACACTGCAGGCTGGTATGAAGAAACCAGCATGGAAAACCATATGGACCAGAGGCCTCCCGAGTCCACCACCTGCATGCAAGTTTTCCTCAGGCTCAGTGAAGGTGCACGGCCGCCGCTCACCTTCGTAGCAGTCGCGTACTGTGTCGAAGTACACGTAGTACTGGTCGTTGGTGAAGAAGAGGAGGCTGAGCCAGGAGTCAAAGGCGTAGATGGGCACGATGAAGAGGATGCGCACGATGTGTCTCTGCTCGTTGGGAGCGCTGTAGAAGCGCAGGTGCATGTAGATCTGAGAGGGAGAGGGTCTTGCTGCTCACAGTCCAGATCAATCCAACACATCATCTTATTAGACTTAAAGCTACACGTTTGTTTGACTTGATCAATAGCAACCGTCATGTACACTGCCATTTTAAAATCATTTTACGGTAAATGTCCACTTTCATCACTGCACACCTAATCTCCTGATATTAAATAAACAGGTTATAACAGTTGAAGAGCATATACTTGTATTTTCTTAATTTCCTTTTAAAAAGAGCCTTAGGTTTCACACACACACACACACACACACGTATCTTAACCTGAAGGACTGTACATTAACCTAAAGGCAGGTTTTTACCTGGTGGCAGGTGAACAGCAGTGCCGTCCACACAAAGAAACCAGACAGAGCTTGTGCTGTGCTGGTCATGAGGAAGATGGGTTGGTCAGGAGTGAGCAGTGGTGCCTCGGGGAGCCAGGAGATGTTCGTCTCCCCCGGGGTCACAGTGGCCTGGGCCCCAGGGGCCATCACAGTGGCCTGGGCCCCAGGGGCCATCACAGCTGCCAAGACCTGCACAAAGAGTTTCAACAAGGTCATCCCTCTAAAGCACAGCATGGCCCTTCACCATTAACCTTCTCATAGCACAGTGCTGCAAACACAAAAAAGGCCAGTTCAGGTGCTAGAAACACTGTGAGGTGCCTTAACTGACTCTGGCAAAAACATGAATAAATATGTCAGCCAAAGCACTGGAGAGTCCTCAACCAAATAAAAGTGCATATCAAATAAGGACCATGACTAAAGTACACGATGACTCAAAATGCCTTAACCAGAGATTGGCTAATTGCACTGGACAGATCAAATGGGTCTTTAAAAATGGGCCTGTGTCTGGAAGGAACAAAACCAATGGACAATTTTCTCTATTGACCATTGACAATATTTCACAGTATTTGATGAGGAAATATCCATCATTGTGGGGACAACAGAGTGAAACAGAGTGAACCCAGAGCACTGAATTAAACTGACATTACTGATTGGTTAACCAGTTCAGAATATGGGTATAACAAAAGCGTATCCGATGTTTAAAAATACCAACTGTCCGTCTGTTTAGAGTAGGTAAGCAGTTAATATTAAGAAAGGCTGTCAGTTTAGCAAACCAAAGTCCATTCAAACACGATTCAAATTCATTCATTGATCTGTATGGCGAATTGGATCAATGACTGGAACAGAGTCTGGTTATAGAAACTCTTTCTTTATGACTTTATGACTCTAATAAAATACTATCGACATATAAATATATCATGTTTGTGTGGTATGTATCTATTCACGTATATACATAAATATATGAAAGGACAAACCTTCCAGTGCATTCTCAGTCAATAGTTATTTGTTTTCCGAGTCGCTAAAAAGTCGGCAGTAAAACATATTCGTAAATTATGAGATTTACCTACCAAATGCAGTAAAGGAGTCTGACCAAATTATGCAGACGATCACCGAGGACAGTGGAACAGAGTTGGCCTTAATTCCTCAAAGCCATCGCTGTTCCCCGTCATCCATATTTATCTTCCAGCGCTGTACAGGAAAGCTGTGCGAGTCACTCTTTACACTCTTTGCGATCTTAAATGGTGCCATGAAGAAACTATACTACGCAAACTGTGCACTATAATTCAAAACTGTACTTTATGACTGTTATCAGAGTTCGCTCTGGGCGTCCGCTATACAAATTTTGATGAAGAACACCGTACGCGCCCTCCGAAGGGGATTATCGCAGTTGAGCAAAGATGAAACGGTGAAGTTGCAGGGACAGAAGCCGTAAAGCCAGCGACAACAACAGAAGGACTTTTCCCAAAATGGTTGAACTCCTCACGGCCTTTCAATATAAAAGTCTTTTTTTGGTCCGCAACAGTGCTTAATTCCATTAAACCTTTTCCAGAGCAACTTAGTTCACGTAGTCTGTCATGTTAAGGACATATCCGTTTATTTATAAATCAGGGTACCATGGCTAAACATGCCAGTACAGAACGTCTTAGATTAAATCTAGTTCTATATCCCAGATATTTCTATTGATGTGACATAAAGACACATTGGCCAGTAGTAATGCTCGGGATGTTATTTAGATTTTAAATTGGTTGACATTGGTTGACCCCTGGTTTTCTTAACATCTTGGTTAATTTCAGTGTTTTCCATGCTATGCAAATACAGAAATTTTCTTTAATGTTTCACTGCATGATTAGTCCATCCTCGCCTAACGAAGCAATCATTAAAATCCAATTAAACACATTAGTTTCTTAGCTTGTTCATACAATATGTCAAAACATAAAAAGATGTTTTCCACTATACCATCTACATTAGCATGTATGACAACATACAACAATTTTGTGTGCATTAAAGTAAGTGTGCGAGTGATACATTAATTTGGATTCACACTTAATAAACAATCAGATTTAACCTTACAGTCCAAGAAGTTATTCCATATCTTTTCCAGTATCATTATGTCAGACCACACAGGAATAACAGTCTAGTTGTGGCCAAAGGTCCTCATATCCAGTGATCATTTATCTGCCTGAGGCTTGTGATCCAAACTGCTGTTGTCCCCAGCTGAATCGTGCTTCTTTGTCTCTTGCGTCTCATTAGCCATCATCCCCTCTGTATCTTTCAGCACTTCAGAGTAGTCGTGCTGTGAAACTCTTTGTCCAATGCAACAAAGTGGCCACATACTTTCTCCTGCTTTGCCCATCTTCTGTTTCTTTTCCCCACTGATTTATATAGAAAGATGAATACAAATGCTTTAGGGGAGTTGTTTGTTGAAATCCTTAAAAAAAAAAAATCATAACACTGAAGTGAAAACTTGAAACAAATGCTACTAAAATTTCCAACATTGTTGCTATTATTTTAGACATGGTAAAACATGAGTTATGTCAATTCATTTATAAAACTTACCTCCTAAAAAAGAAAAAAATGACTTGTTGTCAAGCTCATTTCCCCATGTGCTCAAATGGCACACTGACCTGAGGAAAAGAAATTGTGTAGATTTAGGGAAAAAAAAAGCGAAAGAAAGAAGTTCAGTTCAGAAAAGAGTCTCAGGTGAGTGAAGAGCTGTGTACCTGTGGGGGAGTGACACGGATCTGGTCATGACGGAGAGGCAGATCGGGGGAGGTGTTGGCAGGAGCACCCCGATGAAGACGCAGGCACACTCTCCTCTCCCGCTCAGCTCCTCGTCCCGCTCTGGGAGACGCGTTCCCTGAGATCGAACATACGACACACCCCTCCCATCACAGAGCGGCTCCGCAAACAACATGCGCAAGATCACCTGCTGCAGAGCAAAGGCAGATCTTTATACTTCCCCCTCCCTTTTTGTTTAAACAGAGGAGAGCGTCCAGGTTTTGACCCTCATGAGGCTCAGAACTCACCAGGCTGAGGTGCGCGTGAGGCAGGGCCAGAGCCGGTTGGGTCCGGACCGTTCCGGACTCGGTTCGGTGCCGGGAGGTTTGGGCCGGATGGTAACGCCCGCGCGGCCGAACCTTGAGGTGCTCCTCCAGTCCTCTCCTCACGCTCCTCTGCTTCACCTCCTCTCTGCTCCTTCTCTTTCTCTTCTGCTGCCCTGCTGGATCCCTACAACATCCAAGCACACCCAAACACACCCAAGCACACCCAAACACACCCAAACACACCCAGTGAACACACCCAAACACACACACCTGACACAGTGGACAACGACAGCATTTGGCCAAAGTCAATGTAATTTCCAAAGTGGAGTGTCGTACAAATTTCAGCATGTTCCAGTCAAACACGTAGTCGTAGGAGAAACCCTGTCTGTGGAAGAGATTTCTGAACAGCTGTCTCAGATAGGAGTAATCAGGTTTGTCATCAAATCGTAGCGAGCGGCAGAAGTTCATGTATGTAGAGAATTCAGCTGTACAACGAGACAAAGGACAGGATTAGTGAGGACAGAAGAACTCAGAATACAGAATTCAGAACTCAGGGACAGACATCATCGCAAAGGTAATCAGCAAAAGTCGTGGAACAGGAGTCACTTCTGAATCCCTCATTCTCAGTTAACTTACATGGATAGCCCTTGCAAAGCACCTCAATAGGGGTTGACATCTTCTTTTCACTAATGCGCTCGTACTTCTGACGCTTCGTGGCAGCCTTCAGGCCTTGCCATGGCAATGAGCCCAGGTTAAAGTACATGAGCACATAGCCAAGGGACTCCAGATCGTCCCGTCGAGACTGCTCTGTGAGGCCAGGTCAAACACACAAGTTAGTGAACGCAACAGCCCTGACTCTCAATCCATTCCTGTAGTTTCAGATCCACCATCTCTACCATTACTGGCCCTCTCACCGATGCCCAAGTGGGTGTTGATGGAGGCGTAGCGGGCGGTGCCCGTCAGGTTCTTGTTCTCGCGGTAGGGGATGTGCTGGTGGGTGCGGGCATCCCGGTACTTCTTGGCCAGGCCGAAGTCAATGATGTAGACCAGGTTGCCCTTCTTGCCCAGACCCATCAGGAAGTTGTCAGGTTTAATGTCTCTGTGAATGAAGTTCTTTGAGTGGATGTACTCAATGCGACTGATCTGGAGTGAGCAAGCAAAGACCAGTGTCATTAAATGAGCATGTGGAAATACATAGAGTTTACAAAAGTGAGTAATACATTACATATATTCAGTAGAAACTTCATTTCCTGCTAGTGATTTTTTAATTGAAATGTTGCAGAATCACTCCTAAAATAAAACATCTAATAGATTTTCAGTAGTGAAAATATCCTTTTACCATCTGATCTGCAAGCAGCAGCACAGTCTTAAGGGTGAACTTCCTGGAGCAGAAGTTGAACAGGTCCTCCAGACTTGGCCCAAGGAGCTCCATCACCATCACGTTATAATCACCTTCAGCACCACACCACTTGATTGATGGAATACCCACTAACAATAAAAAAAAACCCCTATTATTAAAAGCAGTTTTTCTCTGATTAAAAAAAAGGGGGTGAAGCTGATCAGCATCACTGAAGCCCCACCTCCTCCTTGCATCATCTTGTAGAATTTGCTCTCAATGTGCAGCTGGGGATGTTTGGTCTTCACACTTTCCAGTTTGATAGCCACCTCCTCTCCTGATGTAATATTTGCACCTGACAAGAAGGGGGCGTGAAGTACATCTTCATCATGAGGGATTAAAATGTCTTGCAAAATAAGTAGCAAAAGCCAGTTCAATCTAAACAACAAACAGTAGTGGAAGAAAATACAGCTGCCAAATGTATATAGCAGCAAGTTAGTTACCAAGGTAGATGTCCCCAAAAGAGCCACTTCCAATTTTTCGCCCAAGGCGATATTTATTTCCAACACGCAACTCCATGGTTTCTTTCTAAAGGTTGCCTGAGGATGAGCACAAAATTAGTAACATTTGTTAGTTGTCAAAAAAAAAAAAAAAGATCTGGTTTCCTGATTAGGTTTATCAGCAATATGACATATAAGCTTGCAGAACCTCGTTATAAAACAGATCTTATCTGGGTGAACACTGTAATACTTTATGTACAAATGACTTGGTTTCCCAGCTGACTTAGTCGTTAAAAAACATATATCTTATTTATGTTTTACAGGGATAACGTAGATTGCTAACGTACACTGGAACAGTCAAGGCGTCTCAACCATACTTGGTCTGATTCATGGTGAGGCTCAAACGCAGGGTGTTAGCCGTTGCTGAACTATTAAACGAAAATGATTTGATCTAGATCACGATTACTATTTTAGCCGCACGCAAACCTAATCGTTAACCAGCTCGGTTTGAAGAGGTTCGTTCAAAAACCATACTGACTGGCATGTTACGGCGTTTGCATAACTACAGCAGCGAAACACCAGCAGGTCACACTAGAGGAAACGATTGTTTGCAGCCAATTTTGTTGCAGCCGCACCCTACACTTTGTTGACTCCAGGGGCACCTCTAACACTCAGTAGCGACGTTTTTATTCACCGAGGACGACGAAATAAACACTCCATTTTCACGCTCCGCTTTGACCTTAAATCAGGCACATCTTCCCTACCTGATATGAGGATGATGAAAAAGATGGGTTGGTCGACGGACTTGCGGTGGTAAGACAGGACCCTGGACAGCGAAGGGTGTAAGCGTAATTTTAGACGTCTCATTCCAAACGTATAACGAATACAGCTCTGTGCGTAAGAATTCCTGAACCCTTGATTCTTAAATTCTAGCACTTGGATTGACCTACTTGCATTAGCAAAGCTTCCTCCCTCCCTTGTTTGTATCCCAGCGCACTTCTGACAAAAATGATGTCATTCATACACTACCAAAAGGACCCGGATCACTTCAAGGAGCCGCGCAATTGAATCAGTTTGTTCGCGGCGGCCTAAAACCCGACCAAACGGGACTAAAACGCTGTACATTTATATTTCACATTTGTTCAACAATTTAAAAACTCGTAAATATAGTTTATTTGATACAAGTATAATTTGCTTATTACCATATCGTTCAACTACAGGACTATTAACCTACTGACGTTCGAAGTTAATATAAGCATGGATCAGCGATCTTCTCGCATATGTACTCGAGAACTTGGCAGGAATTTTGTTTTGAAGACAAATAAGACAAACTGTGCACACATGACAGACAGAGAAACTTCAATTCAACCTTTATTGTCTTGTTCTTTTGTTAAATTAACTTCTTTTTCTTGTAAAATCAGAAAACAAACAACCCGAACAGGAGTGATAAAGCCTGCCTTAATTTAAAATGGTACACAACAACAAAAATAAACAACTGGTAACTTTTAAGTGTTCCTAAAACATCCATCCAGCTCAGCTTGGTACAATAGGTTTGGCATGTTTCAGTATGAATGCCTTCAGTTGGTTGTTTCTTCTTTAAAAGAAAGAAAAAAATAAGCTTTTCTCTTTAATTAATATTATTGCAATTCAGACAATATATAAAACGAAAAAGGCTGCTAAAACCACAACTTAAGAAATATTAGTGCCAATGTTCTTGAACTTGCTGTCTACACTCATACAGAGACATACCTGCATACATCTATCCAGCACACAGACATCAATAAACCTGAAATAAGCTGTCATACATACATTTATTCGCCTCCCTAACCAGCAAAATAGCGCGCGCGCACACGCACCCACACACACACACACACCGTATAATACTCCATGTCACCACCTCCTCCATTAAACGCTTCTCTCACACACAGGCCAAAAGGGCACCTCGTACAGCTAATTAACATCCAAGTGATCAAAGTCATTATGACAACAAACTTGATTGAGAAGGAAAAAAATTCAAAACCAAAAACAAACAAACAAACAAAACAAAACCGAGGTCAGCAGATTAAGGAAGAGAGACATCTCTGGATTACACTGTTCCACATTTAAAACAAAGACACAACAGTCAGACATCAGAACAGCGTGTGTAAGTGTGTTCGACTTCGCCAGTAAATGACAGCTGTAACAAGGTCCATCCATCCCTCTATGCCACAGAACATTGTATGATGCATATAACATTAGTCCTTGTTTGTTCTTACAGTGCATGCCTGAGTAATGCTACCTCATTATGCACATGTAATCTTATATAAACTCAAGATTTAGGATTAATCCAGTTGTGTTCGTGTTTAAGTCCAACTGTTATGTTTTTCTTTGTTCTGTTCAAGTCTTGCTGTAAAAGTCTTCATTTAAGGGTAAAAGGCGTATGAGATGTGGAGGTGTTACGCGTCCATGTGTCAGTCAGCAGTTCGGCACTGCAATACTGAGGAGCTGCCGCTGCACTCGGAGGGCCTGTGCGCCTGAGGATGGACTTTAGGATGGAGGTCAGATTATGGAGAGCAGTTAGGAACATGGCTCACGTGAAACGGATGCGTTCAACAGTGTGTGTACATCTGCAACCAGTGTTGTCCGAACTGTTACATCATAATGCGTTTTGGTATGGTACTGGTAATAATGGAATTTGTGTGTCAGTATTTGACTATTGAATTTGTATCTGTACCATGTATCTGAGTGCTTGTACTGAAGTGTATGTATATAGTTCTGTTGGCAAATGCATTTACTAATTACTTTATATTAATGCATCCTGTGTCTATCCACGGAGTGAAAGTACGCGTGTGTGTAAATTGTTTGCAATTCTCTTGATCCGAGTGAGTCTTCTGGCCTGTGATAACTTATTTGTGGATATATGAGTGAGTGCTTTTAATTGTACTCATTTCTTGATGTATGTGCTGTTAATGTGTTTGTGTGTGTGCACATGTGACCGTGTGTGTGTGTGTGTGTGTATGTGTGTGTGTAAGTGAACGTGTCAGTCAGATGGAGTCTGACCCTCCTCCCAGCAGGTCTCCAGGCAGAAGTGCTGCAGGGCTGTTCATGTGGTGTCTGTCCTCCAGGGCCGGAGAGCCCCACAGGCTGCTGCTGGGGTATCCTGCTGGCATGCCTCCCCACAACCCCTGCCTGCTACTGGGCTCCACCCCCACTGCCCCACCGCCCGCCCCGGCACCGTTGCTCCACTGAGCAAAGATGCTCAAGCCTGGGCCCTGGGCAGAGACGGGTTCTGGGGAGGTTCCCACGCTGTCCAGACCCTGCCAGCTGGAGTCTGTGGGCCCACCTGCTCCTCCGTTGTTGCCGCCTCCTGCGGTGGAGCTTCCTCCACCGGCCCGTTCTCGCTCTGCACCAGGGACGCTTCCGCTGGTACCGGCGCCTACTGCCCCAGCTCCAGACGACCCCGCTGCTCCCGCTGCCCCGCCTCCACCGCTGTTCCCAGCCCCTCCAGCTTGGGAATGTGCAAAATAGCGAGCAACCTCTTCTTCACTCACGAACTCAGCCAGGATTGTGGTGTTACCCAGAACGCACCTGAGGAAAGAGCCAAAAGCTGGTCTTGGCAAAGCTCAAAGCAACGTGTTCATACACGCAGAACACCCAACGCAGAATACTCACATGTGCAGGGCACTCTGAGCTTTGGCTGCTTCTTGGCGAGTACTGTAGCGAATCAGAGCGCTGCCCTGGGTTAGACCAAGGTGAAAGGTCAACAGAGGACCATGTTGCATACATATAGTCCGCAGAGTAGAACCATCAATCTAAAGGTGGGGAGGAGGAGAAATGAACCAGTGAGTTCTAGTCACACACACACACACACACACACACACACACACACACACACACAAAAATCACTGAAATTAAGTTTACGTTCTCTACCCCAAGACTGACAAGTCAAGCCTGTAAATATCTGCCATTTCCAAACACTCAACCGAAGTAACCAAACCTGTCCGTCTTTCTGATAATAATCAACGTACCTGGGGAGTAAGATTACTCAGGACCAGCCAACAACTGCCCCGCGAGGGTCCACTATCACACCATGCAGAGCCTGTTACACACACACACACAAGTTATAAACATAAAACCCAAGACTTTTAATGCTTTTACTGAATCAAACACAACTGGGTGTGGATTCAGAGCATATGCAAGGGACTTAAAATTGTAATTTGATTGGCATTCTGGCAAACAAATACATATTAAGTTATTAAACCCTAAATATGGAATGCTAGATACATAGCTCTGTAAACTGCTGCTTCACAGTTTGAGAACTGAAGTCATGAAATTACCAGGCCCATATCTGCTTTCTTGGCTGCCTCCAGAGCTACTCCAACCCCTGCCCAATCGTGGAGCTCCTCCTGCCCATGGGGACACGGACGGCTGCTTCTGATGGGTCAGTCCAGGAGGTGGGCGTGGTATCTGGGATGTGCTGCGATTAGTCTTCCAAGGCTTGTTGTGTCCAATGGGCTCGGGGGGCCAGCTTGGCTTGTACTCTGCGTACTTAGCTGTGGGTGTAGAACAGAAAATAAATCACAGACCCTTACAGCTATTCATGCAGGAATATTAATAAATAAATAATAAACAGAAAAAAACTTCACACTGTAAGTCAGAGAACCCAGCTGAAGCACTGAAAACTACACTGTCCCTAGTCACCAAGAGAAAGTGTGAAAGGTGGGAGAAGGTTTTTTTTAATTAACTTGCCAATTCCCTCCCCCTGCCTCAATCTCCACTTTTGTATGTTACCCCCAAATACCTGGGGAACCAGAGGCATGAACAAAACACTGCTCCAAGAACTCGACTGCAAAATATTTTCAAACCACTAAAGCAATCTTAAGTCAGCTGAAAATGCTTGTATGTGTACTGGCAAATGCTCATGGTTGGCAAGAACTGCTGTACGTTAATATGTGAGAGAAAACCCAAGAGAGCTAGTAGAGCTTCCTGGGAGTCCCAGCCATGGATGGATATGGTAGTCAGGACCTGGCAAAGAACGTGCCAGCACCCAAAACGCCACCGCCAGCTGTGGCCCCTGGGAGCTGAGGAGCCCTAGCACTGAGGTGCTCTTGCCTGGGTTGTGTGCATTGTTGAGGGGACTGTCAGAGGCACTGTAGGGCCAGGCACCAGGTGAAGGCAGCAAGGTGTTTAGGGAGGGGGTGGATTCTGGAGGAAGGAAAACACACACAGAGTAGCGTTTATATATTTTACAAGCCTTCCATTTTCATCTGTCAAAAACCTCATCTGTACTCAGTACCTGTGTTATCTCTTAGTAACTGGTGCTCAGGATCATTGAGGCTTGAAACTGCAGAAGAACTCATCATACTGCCAGGGGTCATGTAGGGGTCAGATTCAGGGTCAACACTCTGTATTCCTTTCCAGGGCACCCCCGGATGGAATTCTACACCACAGCACCACAACAAATGGTAAACTCACATAGCAATACTCAAGGAGAAAAACCTTCCGATCACATGGTACGAGAAGAAACAAGGAGAAATATATCCAGAGACTCTAAAATATTATTTACCAGGAGGCCAACTGGATGTGCCTGTCTTGGTTCCCATCTTGTTTCCAGGAGTTCTCTGCCAGCCATCAGAGGAGGGCTGGAGGGAACCCCCCAAACTCTCCACCCCCAGCAGTTCATACTGAGAGTAGGGGGAGCTGCCTCTCTTCATAGGGGTAACCATGGCGCCTGAGAACAGAAGCAGTGAGCATATAAGGAGGGAAAAAACACCCAAACACCACATGCAGTCCAGCTCTGAACACACAGTATTATACACCCCCCCCCCCACCTCTACCTAGTACTAATACTAATAGTAGTAACACTGTGTGTTCAGTCAGCTCTGAACACACAGTATTATACACCCCCCACCTCTACCTAGTACTAATACTAATAGTAGTAATACTGTGTGTTCAGTCAGCTCTGAACACACAGTATTATACACCGCCCCCCCCCCACCTCTACCTAGAGTGGAGACCACTCACCATTTTTGTGAAGTGCATCGTCAGGTGAAGAGGGAGCAGGTGAGTGACCTTCCATCATCCACTTAAAGCGAGACTGCTGCCCTGTACCTTCCTTCAGACCACCGACCATGGAACCCAGCTCGAGGCCAGACAGATTCACGCCAGAACCAAACCCTGACCAGCAACAACACGGAAGCTCACTTACAGGACCCAGAAAAAGGAAAGTTTGCTGAGAAAGCAGCCACCTTTACACTTACCTGAATATGCAGATGATTTCTGGTTCAGGTCTGCCACTGAGCCCCCCAGGCCGGCGTGAGGCAGAGAGTCGGACATGGGCATCTTTGGGCCGCCAGTGCCCAGGTGGGAGGGCGAGAGCTTGGCACTCCCACCTGCACTGCCCACCTGCTGCTGCCTCTGTTGCTGGAGAACAGCCATGATTCTGGCAAGCTGTAAAACAAACAAAGACCAATCTGTTCCACCATTTCGAATTTAAGCTGTTAATGTAGTTTAGCTACGCTGCCAATTTTACATCAGGTCTAAAAGATATGCATCCCTGTAGTTAGCTACGACTTCATATTTGCCAGTAAATAGTAGCATCTTTTACAATTAACAATTCATTACCACAAAGCCTAGTTAGGCAATAAAACAGCTGCTGTAGTATGTTAGCATAAACCAGAAGCTACCATACTGCAGACAGTACACAGTATTGTGCTTTGTAAACATTTATGTCACCAGCAGATTTCAAACCCAGTTCTGACTACACAGCAAGTACTCCGGGCCCGTGCTGGGGCGTGGCGGTGTGGCCCTGCAGTACGTACCTGCTGGGGGTCTGTCTGACGCACGTTCTGGGGGAACTTGCGCTGGTTCTGCAGGATCTGTTGTTGGGGCTGCTGCTGCTGCTGCTGCTGCTGTAGGAGCAGCTGACAGGCCTGAGGTTCACACAAGCAAACAACAAGCCTCAGAGGCTTAAATGCAGATTTCCTGACTCACTTCCACAGTCGACTCAGAGAGCAGAAGAAACGGCTATGTACAGGGCTGGAGGACCGGGGCGAGGCTGGTCAGCTGGCGTGTGCAACGTGCTGAGTGGGATGGAAGCTCTGACACTTACCAGCTGGAACTGGATGTGAGGGGGATAGATGCTGCTCAGCATGGCGATGTGCTGTGGAGAGAGCTGAGGAGGGAACACTCCTCCACCCACACCTCCAACACCCCCGCTCGGAGGAGGTATCTGTTTCAGCATAGATCCCGGCACCTTGACAATCAAGCATGAGACACCCAGATAAATAAACACAATTGCTGACCACATTCAATTTACAATTAAGTAATTTCCAGGCATAATAAAAATAATAAAACGTGTCAGGTGGAATAGGAAGCACTATAATCCACCAAAACAACAGTAACAAGAATAAACTAATTTGTTTTTATAAATCTGACATGGCTGGTCTTTGTCAAATAAACAGTATCTGGTGGAAAAGCATTTTGACCATTACAAAGCACCGTACCTGAGGTGACAGGAACTGGTGAGGCACTTGCGCACGTACAGTGGGGTTAATAGATGCCACAGCTGGCTGGTGCCTGGGCTGTGCTATACCACCACCTGAAGAGAATACATGACCACCCATCTGCAGAGAGGGCCAAGCAAAAACAAGGCTGCATGAATACAGGGTCAAAATAACTCTCCGAGTAATAAGACAGAAGGGGGCAGGGAAGGGAGAGGAGCGGAGCTTACCAAGAGAACAAACATCAGGGGTAAGAGGGGGAACAACGGGGTATTCTGGGAGTTATAAGGGGATTTGGGGAACAGGGTACTTTGCAGACATTTATAAGTAAAAGGCCAGGGGTGATGCAGTGTGGACTAAAGTGGGCTGAGAGAGATACAGTGGCATAGCCTTACTTGTCTAGGGGGATTGGGGAGGTTGTAGAGGGGAGAGGGCTTGAAGACAGTGGGCGGAGAATATGAAGAGCAAGGCCCCTCCTCCCCAAGGCACCCATCCTGATTGATGAAAGGCAAGGTCTGCTGATCACAGTGAGAGCGAAGCAGACGGGGCCAAATTCAGGGTTGGACAAAGGAGGGGAAAAGAAGTGAGAGATGGGGGAGAGAGAAAGAGATGTGAGGGAAGTCGAGAAAATTCAGAGAGGAGAACACACAGAGGGCTCAGAAAAGCTGAGCAAGCTCTGGAAGTTAAAGTTACCTTATCATAGTAAGACCCAGGCTCTCCAGGCCCCACCTCTTTGGAACCAGGTGAACGGAAGACTCCGCCTCCTCCTCCTCCTCCCCCTCCGCGTCCTCCTTTGCGCATCTCTCCATTGTAATCACTCAAACCCAAACCTCGCTTGTCTCCGTCCAGCTTCTTCTCTTGAGGAGGGCCTGGGGCCAAGTCCAGAGGACGGCCACTGGAGTCCTCCCCCTGTACCACAGCACCAGCACAACTTCAACCAACTCAAAAGCTTCAGGATTTTTGACATCACACATGGTATTGTGGAATTAACGCATATATTGTGTGTTAACTTATCAACACGTACATTATTACACGCTGACTCATTAATTAATGCATATATTATTACACACGAACTTATTAATTCATGCATATATTATTACACATGAACTTATTAATTCATGCATATATTATTACATATTAACTTATTTTCACTCACTCACCAGAAGCCCCATGTTTGAAAACTGTCGAGTCATAGGGTTCATCCAAGAGTCACCACTTTTGATTGGACCCTGAGGGCAAAAAAAACAAACAAAACAAAAAAAAAAACATTTAAAAAACTAAAATAAAGCTCAGTCTGTATTTACATGTTAAACACTACAGCAGCTTTCAGATTTTCATCACTAATTCTTTTACAGCCAGAGTGCAATGAACTAAAGGGACACTTAGGGAATATAAATGCTGTTTGTATGGATCCGTCACAACCCAAAGCCGTGTGTACCTTGCTAGCCTTCTTGCCTGCCCAGCCCCCAGAGTTGTAGGAAGAGCTGTTGCCTTGTGGTCCAGCATTGCTCCACACTACGGCTCCCTCCTCCTCCTCCTCCCAGCTGGAGTGACGTGAGGCACTGACAGAGCCCTCTCTCTCACCCCAGCCTTCTTGCATAGACTTTGAACCTGGGGGAGATGAACAGATTTGCCACAAAACTCAGTGGTACAGACAGTTTCAAGCTTACAAAGATAAAAAAAAAAAAAACAGTTTTGCGCATGATGTAATGACTGGTACACCTTACGTTCCTCTGTTTAAACTGTGTTTATGTGATAAATTAATTCCTCACCAGCTTTGACTGGGATCGGGGAGGGATTACCCCAACCGGTGGTATTCCCAGGTTCATCTGGGTCACCCCAGCCAGAAGGCGTGTCAGCAGGTTTGCCCCAAGCTGCCGTCCCATTGTCCACACATGGACTCGAAGGGGAACCACTCCCTCCCCATCCAGACGAAGCTGATAATTAAGTCAGAAAATGAAGTTATACTGATGTCAGACGTTATTACAAACTGAAATGACAACTTGTTGCGTGTAAAATGATGTTTTATGCTTGGTGTGACTATCCCCGATTTGTATCAACATTTGGACATCTATATGAAATACATCTATATGAAACATGGAATACAATGCAAAATATTCTGCAGTGTGAGTTAGTTGCATTTCAAGCATCTACATGCTATGTATTTCTATGCATTTCTGACTAATGTCAAGCACAAAAGTGTCTAAAACTACCGTCAAGAAAACATTACAAACGGTCCTCGTTATCTTGTCATTTTGTTTCAAGATGTAGCAAACATTTCTCTTACCCGCTGCAGTGCTTTTGTTGGACGAATGTGTGTTTAAGTCCCTGTTTCCAGGGACTGTGGCCACTCTTCCTGGTGGAGGTGGGGGCCCCTGCTGCTGAGACTGCACTGGCTGTGCCTGGCCACAGGGGCCATTGTTCTTGTCCCAGTAATTCACGTAGCTGTAGTTATTGGGATCACCCCAGGCAGAAGTTCCATCGTCTATCTCTTTTTTCCTACTTATTGACTGCGGAGAAGGCTCTTCCCATCCACTGGGCTCCGAGCTGCCCCCCGAGCCACTTGGTATTTGCGGTATGGGCCCTGAGGTCCATCCTGAACTTTGGCTCTGGGCTGAAGGACCTCCTTGTCTTCCCCAGCCTCCTTGCATGGCCCCTGCATCCAGCGACTGCGACGGCTGGGGCTGTGATTGTTGCTGCTGTTGTGCCTGACCTTTCAGCGAGGCCGACTGGTTGTTTGGCATCTGTGAAGGGTGAATATTCCCACCCCAGCCTGGATGAGATTTGCTACCCTGGTCCCCCCCTCCCCCGGTCTCTGTACCTCCTGCTCCCCAAGCTTTCCTTGGAGCTCCCTCGTCCCACTTGCTCCATGTACCTACATCTGATTCTCCACTTGTACCTCCACCATCCTTCCCATCACCCCACCCCCCACTGCTTGCTTTGGATTCCCGCTCTCCCCACTCACCACCACCTCTCTGCCCCCAATTCCCCCCATTCCCTCTTCCCGTTTCCTTCCAACCCCCGATCCCTTTCTCCTCCTGCCCATTTCCCCAGTCTCCACCACCTCCTGCTGGAGTACCCTGTTGTCGAAAATCTCCCCATCCACTCGACCCACTCTCGGCTACGTGATCCCTCCACTCCCGTCCCTCACTGCCCCAGCCTTTTCCTTGGCTCTCAGATGAACCTGACTCTCCCCATCCTCCTGAAGACTTGGTCTGACCTCCTGGCCCGGCACCCGCTCCAGTTTGCTGCTGGACACTGCTGCTGGACGGCTGTGAGCCTCGACTGGGCAAAGACGAACTGCTGCTACTGCTGCAGTCCCAGCCTTCACCGGGCGAGACAGACGGGGGCACAAGGACGGAGTTTGTGTTCAAGTTGGTGTTCTGAGATGCACCCGGAAGCATAGGTGAAGCAGACGGGGTGGTTGTTGATGTGCCAGTTGCACCAGAAAATGGTGGAACGTGGCTTGGTGTGTTCATCACAGCAGAAGATCTGGTTCCACCTGTTCCCCCTCCATCTACATCCAAGTCCCATGCCACATTCTGTCGGATCTTGGTCTGTCCCCACCCAGAGTTGGACAGCACCCTGGGGTCCAGGTCAGTCCGACTGAGCAGATTCTGTAAGGCCACTTCAGCATTGGGAGGCTGATAAGAGCGGTGGTGACCATAGTGCTGACTACCACTTCTTGAGTTTCCTCCACCGCTGGAGGATGAAGTACCCTCACCACCTCTGGCTCCCTGGCCTCCCCACTCACTGGAGTCTCCTGCACCTCCCTCCCCAGCCCCTTTCTGATTGTCCCAAGCTCTTGTCATAGTCGAAGGTGTGGAGGACGTAGCCGAAGGGTTGCCAACGCTGCCGCTGCTGCTGCTACTGCTCGATCCATCTCCATTTCCACTACTTGGATTGTTGACACCACTTGAATTACCCCATTCCCCAACTGCCCCACCCCATGCTCCCTGAGATACCCTAGACATCTGACAACCACTTCCCGTACCCCATGTGCCCCCGCCCACAGGCCCTCCTCTATCCTCTTGCCCACTGAACCTCCATGAGTTCACCCCCTCAGAAGAGGCGGAGCTTCCTCCAGCCCCACCCTCCAACGTGTCAGTCCGAGAGGCACCCGTTTTGGAATTTGCAGGAAAAGGCGGAGCTCTCCAAGTAGATGAAGAGGGGGAGGAGGAAGAAGAGGCAGAGGGATCCCCACCCCCTGTACTTCCACAGTCTACATCACCTCCTTCTGCACCTCCTGTACTTTTTGGTCCTGCTCCTGGCTCTGTTGCCGTGGCACCCCACTCTCTACTGGATGGCTCTATGTCTCTGTATTGCATTTGGTGAAGTTGGTGCTGATGAGAGGCTTGATTCACAGAAACAGGGTTGTTGGCAGACGATGGTGTCGAGCTTTGGAGAGGTGAGGAGCCACCCTCTGTAGAAGCAGCTGCCCCAGCTCCATCGTGCACAAGCGCAGGCCAGGCAGATGGGTTGGCATTGGGGTTAAAGTTGGCACCTGGAACGCTGCAGTTGACACCAACAGAGCAATCAGTCCCTGGGAGAGAGGAGGCTTTGGATATGGAGGGCAACGTCCCTGCTGCTACTGCATTTCCTCCGATCGCTCCCTGGGACCCCCAAACAGCACTATTAGGCTGCATACATTCATTGTTTGCACAGGAGGACGAAGTAGGGGAGGGGCTACCAGAACCGACACCTTTCCCACCTTCATTCCCTCCTCCCACAACCTTCTGCTGCTGGAGGTGCCTCTCACCCCACGAGGCACTGCAGGTCAGCACTCCCCCCACATCTGCTGCTCCAGTTACTGCTGCGTCTCCCGTTCTGGCCCCATCCCCGGCAGCAATGCTCGGCCATTCCTCCAGGTCTGACCCATCCACTATCACCTTCTCCCTGCCCTGAGAGAGGGGCTGGCTGCCAGAGCTTGCCCCCCACATGGAATTTGCATAATTTGAAGAAGTAGTAGTAGAAGAAGCAGCGATTGATGAGGAGGACGATGTGTGGGGCAGAGAGGGAGCAGCTGAACCTCCAGAGCCCAGGATGGAATCTGCGGGAGGGTGGGGGGTGTCAAACAAGGGGAAACTTTTCAGACCATCCTGTCAATAGG
>JAOYMR010000011.1:3434778-3449989 GCA_025802075.1 Tenebrosternarchus preto
GCACAGCAGTGTAAAATGTGTAGACCTGTGTACACATGCACAGCAGTGTAAAATGTGTAGACCTGTGTACACATGCAAGTACTGTGTGGGGAGAGAAGTGTGGATCAGGAAATAGCATTTAGGAAAACAACTCTGTTAAGATTCTCAGCAAGCTGATAATTCAGAGCAATGACCTCTAAAACCATCTCACGTTTCACAGCTCTGACAAACTCAAAGATCTTCAACAAACTTAGCATGTGCTCATTGCCATGTGCCCAAGTCTCAGTTTAAATGGACATCAAAAAGTGTTTAAAAACTGATTCATACACTTAATTTCTACAAATGGGATTCTTAATAACGCATAATTTGATGTTTATGCTTATGCAGGTTACTGCTAATGACTGTACTTACAATAGTTCAGGCAATGTGGTGTTATAGCCTGTAGCTAAAAGTACAGTGCAATGTTGATTGAAATGACAGATGTTAAACTGGGAATATCTAAGAGGACTTTCAACTAGATCACATCATTCAGCTTGGCTTTGGATATGCCATTAGTTATTTATTTTCTTGAGCTTCCATGAAACTGCACATGAGAATTGTCTTTTCTTCAGTGCACATGCTAAAGAGGTTTAAACTTTGGCAGGCTGTATCACCTGTGTGAAAGTAATTTCCTGATGAGTCATCCTCGTTCTGTAGATATGTGTTTATTATGCACCTAAGCTCCATGCGCTGCCATCTTCCTCTGTACAACACAGGGTGGTGTTGAAGTCCCTGCCTGCTCAGTTTGATGAGCACCATCTTTTATCTCTAGCTGTGGTGAATAATTTACAGTGTGCTAGCAGACAAATAATTATATCGGTATTTTCTTTTGAGAGATTTTTAAAATTATGTTTTCGTCAGGCATATATGAGGCATATATTAAATCATGGACATCCTCTATACTGCGAGATTTGCAAAAATATTTTGTGAACCGCTCTCCCATCTGAAAGCAGCGTATCATAAAATGGGCGCTTTCCTGTACGTAATTCAGCCTCTAGATGATTGAGTGAAGCTTAACCAAACCATCTAGCATTTCAGATACACGTTTTTGTCGTTTAAAAATTGTGTAGTGATCTCTTTTCCTGCGGTAGAGGCTCATGTTCAGAGTTAGATCGCTCAAACATACGGACACACCAGAGTGGTCCTGCCTGTTGTGTCACTTACGCTGGTCGTTTATGTTGCCAGGGAGACGACACTGTCAATCTTTATGTGACATGCCCTCAGAGATCTGCACAGACAGCAGCTAAGAGTTTGATAAACAGTTATTCTAATGCACATCCCTACTATTAAAACGTCGTTTTAAACTGTGCAGGCTGGGTTTTGTTGTGTGTTTTGCAGTCCCTTTCCCTGTATCGTGTCTCTTCATTAAACTTTCTCACTTCACAATATCAGAGATTCTGTCTAGTAAAAGCTTTCATGTAAATTACTTATGAAATGCAGATGGGAACCAACCAGATCCCACAAGGAATATGATATCATTTGATCCTTGGTTCAGACATTAACAACCATTATCAATATTAGTTACACTGGCCAACACATGGCCAAGAGACCTGTCAATGTAAACATGGGTGAACACAGACTCACAATCACCATTGAACCACAGATCCAAATGGCTTCTTATTCCCTGTTGTTTCCCAACTGGTTACGATAATTATTCACCCGTGACGCTCTGGAAGTAGCAGCGTGATCCGTATCCATGGATCCGCAGATCCGGCCCAGTCTAAACAGGGAAGAAGTGCAGAGATGTAGCCCCGCCCAGCTGCTTCGTCACAAGGTGTGAACGTCGTCCGTGTTCAAACACACACACAGTTGTGATCACACACACACACAGCAGCAGTATCAGGACACTCGTGGGCTGGAGCTGGACAGACCAGTCACAGAGCAAAAATCAAGAGTTGGACAGGTCTGTTTCAAGAGCTTTTGGGATTTTCTCATTAGTGCAAGACAGCAGGTAAAATTAGTTCATGGAATCAAAAGTTCCAGGAAGCTTTGAGCAAAATCTTGTCATGGATTTTTACTTTCTGGACCTGGCATGTCCACCTCTGGTAACGAACTAAGCAGACAGACACACTTAGCAAAAATCCATACAATTCTTGATTTCACCAAGTCTAAGTCCCTACGAAGGTTAATCTTTCAAAACAGGCACTCTAATTTACCAGCAAAGAGAGGCAAACACTGGAGTGCGAGAGGAATAGAAGTCATAATCCTGCTGTTTTTGTCAAAGGCAATTTTTCATGGCTAAGCCATGTGTGAAAACAACCAAGGGCTTGTTTAAGTGGCTGTTTGGTCGCTCAAGTCTTCCCAACATGCACTGTGGCGTTGTAAACTTCAGCTCTCTGTTTGTTGTCTCAGCATTCCTTATGAAGCGGCACTGAGGAGAGGCAGTAGGACATCCATCAAGTCTGTGCTTGATAAACATCTCCATCATGCGCTGAAAATCAGTGCTGGACTTGGTCCCTTTTGGCTCCCTTCTCAACACAGGAATCATTAAATACCAGCAGTTTCTGTGTGAGAACACTGTAGAAGAGATAAACCCCAACGTTTCTCTCTGAAAGTGCTTGCCATTATTACGTCACAGATTAAGAGGAAAATATTAATAAAATACTGTACTAATTTCAATTTGAAATAGGGAGAATGAACGACTTTATCTAAAGTGTGGAGAGTGAGATGATGGAAACTGGTCACTATGTTTAAGTGCACAGAAGGGTGGATCATTTGAACCTGAGAGAATATAAGAAGGAGCACAACAGAGGAGCAAATGGACTGTAGGACAGGCAAATGCAGCGAGAGACGAGGCTAAAAATGTGGCCTGGCCTCCCTTTGGGGACCAACATCTGAAGCTTGTCCAAAAGCTGCATGTTTTTCTGAGCAAATAGCTGGCATGCTTAAGCAGAAGCAATTGTTTACTCTGGGAAGAACTGGAAGGGGTTGCCTCAAGGAACAGAAAGAACGTGGTTAAAGAGGCAGAACCATTGGTTCATTTCGTCAAATTTCCAAATGTTTTGTGTTAACCCAGTTTTATTATTCTTTTTTTTTTTTTTTTTTTTACATGAACTTAAACTTGACCACATGCGTAGGAATGCATGAATACAATCGATTTTCCATGGAATTTCACTTCTCTGATGATTTACTGACATCGATATGACTGCTTTAGGTTATAAATGGCTTTAAACCAGCCCTGGCAACAAAAGTAACCTATAGCATCTTGCGTCAGTCCAAGTAAAAGCAAAAAGAGTAGCCTGAGGCCCTGTGTTTGTGGTGATCTGATCAAAGCGTATGCTCTGTGGTGGCCTTATGTTTGCCAGACATGCACTGTGAGAGGTCTCAGAGTACTGATTAAACAATGAAAGACATTTTAAGAATTATAGCAATTCATAAAATACTTTGATGCATTGCTGAGTCTATGGCAGCGGTCCTGTACATCAGCTGGAATCCTGAAATCCAAACGTTCTGGGTGTCATTAATGGGTGACATTAATTTATTGCCTAGTTCATTATTTCTTGGAACTCATTAGTAATGTTTAGTAAGGACAGCTGTAGTAAGACTATTTGTGGCATAGGCTGAAAACCGTTATGGTTCAATGCATGAGAGTTTCAGACAGGCAATCTAAATTAGCGTTAACGTTATAACGCCACGATAACGTTATAATAACGTCTAATAGCGCAATACAAACCTGAAACACTACAGTATGTGTGAGAATCTCAGTTCAACTTTTTAACATGAAATCGTTTTGTAGCGGTTTGTGAAAGTGAATAAAACCACAACGAGAAGGTCATAATACATCTTCGCGCGCGTTGCCCTGCAGAGACAAAGTGGCTGCACACTACTGCTAAAATAAGAATTTTCCTCAATCCGCGAAACCCGCCCCTTTTTGTCCCCTGTCCAAATTTGCCCTCAACTTGAACAGACCGCTACTTAGAAGTGTGTGCGTCAGACCCAGTGGTGTGTATTGACTCAACTGTTCATGGTAAGAATAGAGGAGGCTGAGTGGAAAAGTTGCAGTCTTTCACGAAGCCAGAGCGCGGAGCCTTCTGGAATGTCACATGCACGGACTACTCTTTAATCAATAAACCGGAGGTTCGTTAATTGATCTTTATCAGGTAAGATGCCTACGAAAATCGGATTTATTTTAGGCTGTAACAAAGATAAACGATAAACTGGTTCACTGAATTATTATGCCTTCGATTTGACTTTATTAAGCCTGACACGTAGCGCAACAGTCAGTTTTTATAGAGTATCTAAAAGGCACGACTTGTAAAGGTTATATAGAAACGTCGCGGGATAGATTACATCCTATTTGAGATGCTGTAAATTTAGTATCTCTGTTTATGGCATAGCACTGCACTCGACCACAGCACTGTTCACGGCTGTTTACAATCTTTTACGCTGTCAACTAGAATGTATATAATAATAAGTATAAGTTACGTTACAGAATAATATAGCGTTCCTTGATATGTCTTGCGATGCTTGTGTTGACAAAAACCCAATACTAAATATATACTTCAATTTTTTACATAACTTTTAAATAATCTGTAGTTTGAATTTTTCTTGAGTCTGAAGGTTCTGGCATCCTACACGTTAGTCACAGTCAGAGGCCTCTCGCAATTGGTCACACAAATGCTCAAAAACGAACTGCCCACCAAAGAAAGCACAGAAAGTTTCACAGCGTTTATGTTCAACTATGTGAGCGGGTTTCACTCTACTACCATACGTTTGTGCACAATTGGGAAACGCACCTCAAACCGCCCAGAGACGTACTCTTTAATCAAAGGGTGGGTATCTCCCAGGCCTAATAGATTATATGGTCATATGTCATGACATCAGCAGAGTTTTCAATTCTGATCCATAAAGTATAACAGTTTACTTATTATTTTTTGTTGATGATATGGCTGTGCTACGTTAACGTGAAACATCATGAACCACCTACGTAACTAAATACTCTTGGACTAAGCTTTGATCTCGTTGATTATGGTAAAAATGGTAATACATCTTGAATATCTGTAACTGTAAGCATTTTTGGGTTCTTGAAACGCACACTGTAAATCTCATGTATTTTTATTGTTACAAGTAATAAAGTATTAGTAGTATTAGTAGTATTACTATTAGTAGTATTAGTAGTAATAAAACAATTATGAGGAAAAAATCTGAGAAGAACACTTGAAAGAAAATGCTTGTATCATCGGACAGTATAACCATCGAGTAAATCTGATTCAATATAACCATCGAGTAAATCTGATTCAGTTTAGGCACCATTTATGTCATTCCAAAAACCATGGTTACCCTTGGAAGGGCGGAGTCACAGAGCCGAGGTCACTTAGTGGGTGAAGACATACCAGTCATTTATCTTTTTTGTTTGTTCACCTGGTTAACTCAGTTAGAGAGTAGGCCTACCTGAGAGAGCTGGGGGCATACAAAAGAACCAAATGGAAGTGAGCCTTTACTAGTGAAATAGGAGAAGACAAGGCCTGAAGAACATGTCCTGGATAGACTGACAGTCATATTTCTTTTTAGTAAAATGGAATACAAACAGCAGATCAGAGGATGAGTAGTCAGTCCCTTTATATCCATATACTGGCAGGCATACAAGGATTTGCAGGAGACGTTCTGCAGTAGATTGAGTCCAGTGATATTGTTCCCGACAATGGGAATGTGTTCGCACACGTGGGGCCCATTAATGTGTGGTTTCAGAAGTTTATATGCAAGCCTCCCTTATGACCACATAGTCACTCTGGTTTTCAGAGCAGGACAATGATTGGAGCGTTTGTATGTTTTAGGTTGCATCAGGACATGCTTTGTGGTTTGCTCTCCTGTGCAGCCTGTGTGTAATCTGGTCAGTTTCTCTGTCTTTAAACAGCACAGCCAAAAACTGTGCAGCAAACCTTGTGCTACTGAAGCACTGTGCTGACGTATGATGTAGAACCAGTGCCGTCCAGGACAGGGCTTCTTCACTGCAGGCAAGAAAAACCACCAGCCTATTAATGGGTCTTTATATCTCTTGTTTTGAATTAATTTTGGAGGATGTGGTTCATGCATGATAAAAGTTTCACATAAAGCTTTGGAGTCAATGGCTATAGGATGAAGGTGCAGAGTGTCTTTGTTAGAACATGTTTAATCAACATGGCCATAACAGAAAGTGATTTTATAAACAAATTTATTATAAGATTCTAGAAAAGCAGGTAAACAGGGGTGACAACTGGGGGGAAAAATACATCACAAGATTCAAGGAACTAAGAAATGAGGAACAAACTGAAATTGAACCATCGTTCAGAATTGCTGGTGTAACAATGACCAGTGATGGGAATGATCTCACAGAAGTCACTGGTTCAGAGCATTATCAGGAAGGATGGGCCAGGTCAGGCAAATTCAGGAGTGGGAGAGTCATGTATAAACATGACATATCACAGCAAAGGATATAAGACTAGATGAACTGCTCATCCCTCATACTTAGTCAGTGGAATGGAAGGTCTTGATGTTGATCTAAGTCTTGATGATCTAACCCTGTCTCCCCTTTTCATGCAGGACCCTTATCTTCAGGGAAATCAATCACAAACAGCCAAATGGACTGAGGGAGGCAGAGTGGATGGAAGGGAGGGACCAGAGGAGATAGGTGATTAGTGACTAATCCAGGAACCTGCTTGTCTTCAAGGAACCGATCCTTTGCCCTTTAAGCACAGCGTTGCTAAGAACAACGTCTTTACTTTATTGCCTTTCTTTATCTCTTTTCTGAGCCTTCTGGAGAGCAGACCATTGGATTTGTGTAAAAGGACCAGGCACAGTGATGAGCACGAGGGGCATCCTCTCGCCAGGACGTCATACAAACACGCGTGGCTAAAGCGGCGGGATAGGCTGGTTGTCTTAGAACGAACCGTTGATTTGTTCTGGGTTTTCCACAGCGAACAAAGCCCATGGCAGGAGCCAGGGCAGAAGGTCACGAAGCGAACGGGGATGGTGGGAGTTGCTCTGACTGACTAGATGCTGGAGCTGTTTCTTTATTTCAGCTCAACTGTTCAAAGGGTGTTTTGCATGATGTTATTCTCATGAACTAGAGCTGTTTGAAGCCTCCTTGCTTTGATAGGAATCGTGCTTGTGGGTGTATGAGACCAGTTTTGTCAGGGGACATCAACACAGTCTTTATTAGAGCAGTCTTGAATTACACATAAACCTACTGCAACACAGTCTTTATTAGAGCAGTCTTGAATTACACATAAACCTACTGCAACCAGAAGCACTGCTGATGTGCTTCAGGCCACGAAGCTCCCGCAGCCGAAACAGGACTGAGTTGTTCTCCATATGAGGAATGAGGCAGGAAACGAAGAACCTACCGCTCTAAAAAGGGAAGTCACTTGAAATAAAAAGCCAGGAATTGGAGTGTGGAGAAGAAGAAATTAAAAGGCTGTTTGGGAGCTGACGTAACCCTGCTGGAGAGCTGTAATAACTCATTAAGAGAGCTGTAATAACTCATTAAGAGAGCTGTAATAACTCATTAATGAAGTCAAACTAATGTGTGGGAGGTCAGTCTCAGTGGAAAAGCTCATAAAACACAGAAGTCTGTAAATGTAAATTACTTTGTCAAAATATTTATGAAGCAAAGGCTTCATTCTATATAGAAATAATAACAACAGAAAGGTAAGGCATGGTGTGTTGTTTTTTTCAGAACATTTTTAGATTCAGTGGACTTTCTTTTGTGATACCACTGAATATCTTGAGTGGATCTGACTATAAATAAGTTCTTCTAATTAGAATTTTTACCAGAAAAAATGGTTGCCTCTGTGCTTTATAAAGAGCTCATCTGTTTGTTCTTAGTCTGAGATCCAAAAACTCTTAAAGCAGTTCTCTTTGCAATAAGATATATTTCAAATGACTAAGAATCTATGTGTGTTATTTACAAAAACAAAATATTTCCTCCTTAATTTAAGGTTCGTGACCAAGGAGTCACATGGAATTTAGACATTTTAAGAGAAATGGACTTTAGCCTGGAAAATTTGGCACAGAAC
Source organism: Tenebrosternarchus preto (assembly GCA_025802075.1). Taxonomy (NCBI): domain Eukaryota; kingdom Metazoa; phylum Chordata; class Actinopteri; order Gymnotiformes; family Apteronotidae; genus Tenebrosternarchus; species Tenebrosternarchus preto. The sequence goes on from JAOYMR010000011.1 coordinate 3,442,791, forward strand.
ATCGTCTAGTTTTTCCAAGTGTAGAATCAGCAGGATAACCAGAGGCACAGCAGTAACAGTGCAATTATTTTTGCATCTCAGTGCTACCCGCGCATCCCACACGGACCACGCATACCACACGGACCGCGTCAGTTGCTTTTTTTTGCTAAAACAGAGCTTGCAGATATTTTCTTAGTATTTGATCTTTCTCAAATACCTAGTGAGCGTTCTCAAATTCACTGGAGAAGGAATACTTGGTTTCAGTTCTGAACCACAAAGATGTCTGCAGCTGGATTTATTTCTGAACTTGTGTTTTCTAACCCAGAAACCCAAAACAACTGTGCAGCCTAGCGTCTCTGACCACATACACAGCCCAGGTTTCCTGGAATTGGGGACGTGTACATTTTCAGCTTGCATGTATTTCAATGGGACCATTTTGGATATGGACAAGAACCAGTGTCAAAAATCTATGTGTGCCTTCTCATGGAAAAAGCTCTCTGAGAAACTCAACTGAAATTTCTCTGTTCTACTCCAAGCAGCTTTGAGCTATGCATAGTTTTACATGAATGGTAATGTGTGGATAATTTCCTGTCTAGATTGGGCCAGATACTTTTCATTCCATAGGAGGAAATTTGCAAAAAAAAAAACCTGTTGGAATAGCAGAAGTTTTATTTGGAATTCTAGGACAAGCCTTTGGTTGGTGCTCTTGTGTGGGTTTACAGTCAACTAACCCTAACCATAACCCTAACCCGAGCTCGGTAGTCATGAACTTGGGCAGGCTGTCTGGGCTGAAGGGCCTGGTGTCGCCCTCCTCAGGGAAACGGCGCTTTAAGGGTGACCTGACCCCAGATATGATCAGCCCACCACTGGGCGACTTCCGCCACACCATGCACGTGGGCCGGGGTGGTGACGTGTTCGGGGACACTTCGTTCCTTAGCAACCATGGTGGCGCAGGGAATGCTGGCGACGGAGACTCCCTCACTGCCTCCGAGAAGAGTGAGGGCTTCTTCTCTCGCACCCTACGCTACGTCCGCAAGACTCCAGAACGGCCGCGGGGTGGTTCTAAAGACCTGTCTCCTCCACCTCCACCTATCTCACCCATTATAAAGAACGCGATCTCCCTCCCCCGGCTGGATGTGGACTCACCCAATGGCTGTCCTGTGAAGGTGCTGTTCCCCTCCTCCCCAAAACCTCCAGAGAACTCCACTTACTCTTATGGTAAGAGCAGTATAGCACACCTCTCCTATCACCTGGACATCATGGCTGACTTTGATCCATTCTCAGATACATTAGCAGAAACTACTTTACGATGTTTTGTTAAAACTATTTTAAGTAATGTTGCTTACTGAAGCACAGTATTCAGAACGGACTGCTTTAGTGCTTGAGATTATAATCGTCACGATGTTACCTGAGGCAAATTCTTGCATGGTTTAAAAGGCTCATTCAGTGATTATTAAATGCCCTTGAATGTCAGTGCACATTTACACCCACTCCTCTACCTCATTACAAGATAAGCAAGATCCAGACTCTGCAAAGTACTGTCTGAATTCCAGTGTTAGTCATATAAATGTCAGCCATGCCTCACTGTCTGGCCCTTTCCACATACATAAACCCAAACATGCACCAAAAAGTCCCAGACATTTTAGTAGGCGATTTCCCCACTTCACTAAGGGGTCTAGAGTTACTATTGTGGGTATGGAGTCCTGTGGAAAGCTCTCTGAAAATGATTAAGCCTCCGTTTTCTCATTAATGTCACAAACCCTGCCGTGTTCTGAGCCTTCCATCCTCTTGATCTTGCTGGGCTTCCATGTGAATCATCAGGCTCTCAGCCAACCTTTATACCAAGAAATATCAGAGGTGCTGGAGGAATGGCAGCTAAAGGACAGACTGACCCAAGAGCTGTTTGTAGGAGTAGGTGAATTTACAGTCCAGAATTATTGTTGGTTTCATAAATAAAGTATATATAAAAAAGAATTATTGTTGGTTTATTGATAGAGATATCTGTGCTGAACAGTTTCAACAACTCAGCCGTCAACTCTATCAGGTGGGTTTGTTTTTCTGACAGTGATGGGGTCCAGGTCAAAGTAAACATCATGGAAACAGGCTGCACTTACTGGGTACAGTCTGTTAGCTCCAGATTCTCCACTACAAAGCTGTTAGTAATCATATTTTATACAGGACGTGCTTTTTATTATTGTGTGGGTTTCAGTGTTTACATAACATTGTTTGTGCTTATTCATGCATTTACTATATTGACTTTTAGCTTATCAGTTCATTAATTCTGTTAGAGTTAAAAATGTGATTTGCTTTGTTCACTCAAGCCGTTTGTTTTATTTAATCCTTTCGCCTGAATTTCTTTCTTTGTGCATGTTGCAGTTCCTATTATACATTAATCAAAGGGCAGTGCATTTGAGTGCAGTACAATCAAACTGCAACAGTTGCTGCATTTCTTTAGGTAAAGTCTGTGGAATTTAAGGATTGGTCTGTGCCATCAAAGTATGATACAGGCATGAACATTTATGAGGCTAGTTTGTCCTGAACAGCCTTTTAACCTTTACTGCCACCTGGTGGTGACAGAAGAATCAAAATCCCTCCTTTGTCCTGCCTGTGTTAAAGGCTGTAACACATTTACTCTCATTTTACATCTTACTCTCAGTTACAGTGTATAACTTTCTGGTGTCTTTCTCACTCTCCCTGTAGGGGTGGAGTCTGGTTTCGTCACGCTGCCCAGGCTGTCCCGTGCAGAGCGCCTCTCCCTGGGGTCATCGCAGGGCGCCTCTCCCTCGGGCTGTGCTGCCGATGTCCACCAAGGCCCACGCACAGACGTGGCCATGTTCTCCCTCACCTGCCCCAACACTCTCAGCCCCTCTGACTCCATGAACTCTTTCACCGTCGACCTCGGCCCCTCCCTTATGTCAGAGGTCTTTGCCATGATTGACAGCCCAAATGCCCAACAGGGAGCCAACGAGTCCTCTGAAGCGTTGTGCATGACCGAGCCCTCATTTGGGCTGGCCAATGGCAGCGCTGTACTGGAGTCGGACACGCGAACCTCACTGGTGGATTCCCTCCTGAGGGAGGACTCTGAGGGCAGGAGCCACTTGTATGGTGCAGAGTGGGCCTACGGGGGCATGGTGAACGGTGAGACCCTGAAGAAAGCCACGGTAAGTGACCTCACGTGGCCTTATAGTGTGGAGGAGTGTGGCATGGAAGCAGGGAGGTTCCAGAAAGCCGCGGATGTGCTGGCACGTCACTATGGCAACACAACACACAGGAACACGATCAGCTCCCAGAGGAAGAGCCCCTACGCCTACCACGAAGATGAGGAGGAGATCAAAGTCTAGCCTGACAGAAGGATGCGCTGAAGCACCAGTTTACACAAAAAATGTAACCAAGTTGAAGCTGATACTTTTGACGAAACATGTTTCACGTTGACGGTGTAAGTGATGCAGGACAGTGTAGCTGGAAATGTACTGAGAGGTTCAGTCGGGTGTGTGTTGGAGCGTTTGAGGTGTAGTGTGTATGGTGAAAGAAAAAGAAGAATGTGAGCTGGATGTTTGTTCAGAGGAGCATTTCTGGGGACACAGTTTATTGTTTATGGTTGATTGAGACGACTAGTGAACTGATCTCACCATCCATTTGGTTTGTTTAAATATGAACATTTGTTACACCATGAACCAAACAGCATAAATCCAAGCAAGATTAGCCTTCTGTCCTCTTCATAGACAATTTGTAAGTGGAACAAAATGAAGGTAGTTATAAAAGTGTCACGTTAAGTCATTTAAGAGAAATGTCAGTACTTACTAAAAGCTATTTTAAGCATTTTTTCCCTAAAAACATTTTCATCCATTGTGGCTTGAACTGCACATGTAATTTATAAGCCTTATTTCAAACAGGTAATTTAACGTGGGGCAGTAGGTTGTTAAAGGTGATGAGTTACACCTGGATGATCTAAACTGAAACCACCATCAGGCCACACAAATATATTTTAAAAGTCCTGGAATTTTTCAGCTTTGCATTTACTGTAGTTTATTAAGCAATAAATATTTACATACACAGATAACCTATGAATTTACCTACGAATCTTGCCAGTTTTGTAATAAAATATCTTATACCAAAGTGTTCAGCACATCAAAGCTGCAGATTATCACTAATATGTTGTTTCTATTAACCTCTCTTTTTATATAATGACAGTGGATTTGACTCCTCAATCATGGCATGTTTTACTGTACGGATGTGCTTCTTTGCACAGGAAATATACACAATGCCAATATTCCCATATAAATGATATTTTTAATATTTGTAATAAAAAATAAAGGCAACAAAAGTGTGACTGAAAGCACTATTTACACGAAGGGCTGTAATTTTCCTACTGTAGATTTAAAAAGCTTCATCACTGATGTTTTATCTGTATTAGGATGCCAGGATGAAGCCATTATGAATAATCTTTGTTGTGTTTGCCTATACAAGAGCTGATGGAATCAGACCTGAGGAAAAGAAGTGAGAATAACCAAATAACAATGGCACACAGGAGGGCAGACAGGGTGTCATGTACAAGAAAGCAACAGATACATTCTTCCAGTCACAGAAGCTGGTGGGCGGAGCTAAAACGGCTATGCGGGACGGCCTCACTCAACCGAGGGTGAGAGTGGCTTGGCGAACTGCTGTGGAGGCAGTGGAGGCGGGACTTTGGGTCTCCTGCCCAATGGCTTTCTTTGCGAAGCGGCATCGGACAGAGAGGCGGGAGGGGAGGGTGGAGCTTGGGCCTTGGCCACCGGCTCTGGTTCTGCTTCCGGGACCGTGTTCATACTTGCTGGAAAACTTCTTGGCAGCGGTGTTGGGAGAGTTCCAGTCTGGCTCAACGGAGCCAAGGGGGCTTTGGGCTTCCCAAAGCTTACAACAGTGTCTTTGTTATATGACTTGCTCTGAATGAAGGACCTCCTCGCTGTAAAACATAAAATGGAAATAATAATTTAGGACACGTAAAAAAATTTTCAAAAAAGCGTTACTGCACAGAGCGTTACATTACTGCACAGAGCGTTACTGCTCATAGCCTTACTGCACAGAGCATTACTGCATAGAGCCTTACTGCACAGAGCGTTACTGCATAGAGCCTTACTGCACAGAGCGTTACTGCACAGAGCGTTACTGTGACGTTTATGCTGATGGAAAGCGTCGTACGTTTAAAAGGGGTGGTGATCTTCAGAGTTCCTTCTGCGGACTGAGAAAGCAGCTCAGGGTCAGGTGCTGGAGCTCTGGATGCCTTGGGTTCTGTACAAGCTTGACGCTGGAGCTGGAGCTGGAGTGAGGGTTCGGATTTGGGTCGGGGCTGATTCTGACAGGGGGCTTGATTTGGACCGTGGTCCTTAGGCGTTGGCTGACTATCCTGGGTCTGACCATTATTGTCCCACACTGTTGCACCACGATGAAGTGCACCAGGTCTAACTATTACCTCCACCCCATGGACTTCAGATGAAGCTGGGCTAGATGACATTAAAGAAAGGAGAATACATCTAAAACATGTACTCATAATCTGCTCATTTACACGTGTACATGAGTTTATGAGTAAGTACAGGACTAGACCTGTATTTAATTAGCTACTACCTGTCAATTTTTGAGACAGAGGCAGTTGGCGAAGAGGGAAAGATGCTGTCAGACAGCGGCCTCTGAAGGACAGAAGGAGACAGTTCTGGCAGTTCTGGAATTTCAAAGTCAGCCTCTGGAAAACAATGTAATGTGTGAAGGAAGAAGGTAGACAGTAATGATGTAAAAATTGATTCTACGAAAATTCATTTTTCAGCAGTACCTTCAGGAAACAGGTTCTTGGAGTACTGGATAAGTGGTTCGATAACCATGACGACCTGAACCGACGATGCTGATGCCATGTCTAGTAAGGAGGTCTCCCTGTGGGTGGGAGGAGCAACAGGCTAGCAGAACAATTCAACAATAAATTGAGAATAATACATAATAATAAAGCTTCTTGATCACCTGCTCAGCAGCTCAGTGTCTGGTGAAGTGGTTGGTGTGTGTGTGTGTGTGTGTGTGTGTGTGTGTGTGTGTGTGTGTGTGTGTGTGTGTGTCCATGAGTGTGCGTGTGTGTGTGTTATACTAACCCCTCAGTACGAGGCCATAGCAGGTTAGGGCCAAGCACTATTGCAATATTACTGGGAGTCATTCGGTTGACAAGTTGCTGCTCTGATAAACATGCCAGGAACTGAATCAGGTATCTAGAGCAGGGAGGAAGTGGTTATAAGTGTAAGTCTGGACAATTCCAGTGAAATTCAACAGATGAGAGTTTCAGTAGGACTTACCGAAGGTTGTTGTAGTTTTCTGGGGGTAGTTGTTTCAATACAGATCGTAATTTCTCCAATTTATCCTCTACTTCTTTCTCCCTTAAAAACAGAATTGAGGACATGGACTCACTCTGGTATTAATGGACTCACTCTGGTATTAATACATGCACACATCTGAGCATTAATACATTCTTTGGATATGATTTACTTTCAACCATAGAAGAACTTACGCTGCTGCTTGGAACCAGTCACTGTACAATTCAGAGGTCATGAGAGGTTCTGGCAGCTCTCTCAAGTAGGACTTCAGTGCACCTACAGATGTATTCAGGAGTGGTGGACATGTCAGTCCTGACATGGAGTCATTTAGTCAGAGCAGACATTGCATCAAGGAACAAAAGCAATTATTGCTGTTACTGTGGACACTTCGTCATCTTTAAACACATGTATTTCCTGTCCAAGCCCTTGCTCACACATGCTACAGAAACATCATCACAGGCTTATACTGAAGAGAGTGCACACGATAACTCCTCCAATATGTTGAGCACAAAGATAATACAGGTGATGACTGGAAGTTGTGGATCTCAGTTCAAAGTGACTATGAATGATGGAACAGAGGAGATATGCGTAACGGTGGGTGTGTGACCTGCTACGGCATGAGGGTCAGCGTTGAACTCTGCCGGGTCCACCATTCCTGAGCCAAGGCTGCTCTTCAGCTTCCTAACCACCGAGGCAGCCGCTGCCAGCCGGAACAGGCCCTGGAGCAGGGATGTCACAACAGGTCAAGATCAGTAATGGGAACACCAGCAATACACATCAAAGAATACCAATGCTGTGCTGAAGGTCTGGGTGGTCAGTGTGTGTGTGTGTGTGTGTGTGTGTGTGTGTGTGTGTGTGTGTGTGTGTGTGTGTGTGGGTGTGTGTGTGTGTGTG
>JAOYMR010000011.1:3450089-3486167 GCA_025802075.1 Tenebrosternarchus preto
GTGTGTGTGTGTGTGTGTGTGTGTGTGTGTGTGTGTGTGTGTGTGTGTGTGTGTGTGCGTGTGTGTGTGTGTGTGTAGGCATACATGAGATGAGGTCTCTAAAACTTATGAAAACCTAAAAATACTAGGGTGGCTAGAAATGAAAGCTAGTGTTGACTAAAAGCACTTTTCAGGTTCATGTGCCCGTATGTGTGTGTTGGTGTATGTGTGTGTTGGTGTATGTGTGCTAAGACTCTGCATCATCTGATACCACCACCTCATGCAGCCTTTCAGCTGAGTGTGTGTGCGTTCATGTATGTGTTTGTGTACATGTGTTTTCATGTGTGCATGTGCTGGTGTATGTACGTGTTTTCGTGTGTGTGTGTGTGTCCACCTCTTCCCGCAGTCCTGTGCGCAGCAGCATGTTAACACACTCCTGAATGGGCAGAGCGATCTCTCTGTTACAGCGCTGCAGATGACAGAGCAGTGGCTCCCCGTACACTTTACCTCCAATGACCCCCATCTGGGGCTCTGTGTGTACACACACACACACACACACACACACAAAAGCACACACAACGCATGAAAATGCATACGTACACACACACACACACACACACATACACACACAAAAGCACACACAACGCATGAAAATGCATACGTACACACACACACACACACACACACATACACATGTATACACATGCATGTACACAAATACAGTTTTGATGCAGAGGAGTACAACAGTCCTGAAAAGAATGTCCAGTAAAGGATCCAATCAAGATCTAGTCAAAAGATCTAATTAAAAGATCTAATCCCTGATCCAAATGTTTACTTTTGCATTTTATGTTTCATTAGAAGAACATGCAGATCTCTGAGCGTGTCTTGAGCTGCAGGCAGGGACCCGAGCATGTGTGTTAGTCATTTCATGTGAGAGACTAGCTAGTGCTCCACACCCACCTTGTGCATAACTTACAAAGGCTTCTATATAAAGATTACAAACATAGTATTTAAACTCTAACCATTCATTAAAGTTATATTTATAACTCAGCAAACCCATCTGTAGGGCTCTTGTTGTTATTGTTAAAAACGGATGCCATGTTTTTCTTTGTTTCTGTTGAAGAAATCTTACCTGCTGAGCTGTGACTTTCCTTAAGCTCAGTGATGTTTTTCTCTAAGAATTCATAGGAGGCTTTGTGATATTCAGCCTGGAGCTCTAAAAGCTACAGGGAGAAAACAGTGAGTATACTGTAGCTTTCCACACGTCACATCCCACTAACACCAACAGAGGGCAGCACTCACGTGAGTGAAGTAACTGGCATACTCGTCTTCTTTACTGGCAAAATGGTATAGATCTGCTGAATATTGATCCTATGAATGGAAAATGGTATATATCTGCTGAATATTGATCCTATGAATGGAAACTAACATATTACTTCTACCATTAAGAACACTGTGTAAGTTGGCAAATATGACTTTTTGTTGTGTAAAGGCAAGACCTACTAGGATCCCATCTGTAGCCCATGCTAATGAAGTGATTTATCCCATGCTAATGAAGTGATTTAGCCTATATTAAGGAAATTATTTATCTCATATTAATGAAGTAATTTATCTCACGCTCATGAAGTGATTTAGCACATATTAATGAAGTGATTTATCCCATATTAATGAAGTGATTTAGCTCATGCTAATGAAGAAATTTCACCTTGATTGCCTCCAGTCTTCTCCAGGCTTCTTCTACTTCCTCTCTCAGGCCATCCTGTTTGGCCTGGGGACCTGTACTAGTTTGGGACCTGAACACAGGAGAAAAAACAGGTCAGGTTCAGATCCACACAGGTCTGTACCCACGCCCACGATAGGCAAAGAGCTGCAAGCAAAAACACCACCTGCCGTACTGAGAATCTACCTGGTCCGCGCATTGTTCCAGTCTGTTGTGTGTTTGGCAAACAGCTTTTTGTTCTTCAAAATTTCAGGAAGGTCTTCCTGATCGGAGAGAATGTGGTTTCAGTGAAGCTGGAGATTTCAGGATGACGTTTTGAAATATGATCAGCACATGCCATTACCTCACTGAGTTTATTCAGAGGCTCCAGGACATCTTTCTCTAGCTTCATCTCAAAGTCAGCCAGAGTTTGTGCCAAATAATTTTGCATGAAGCAGCACATTTCCAGAACTTTCCTACAAAGGCACAAGGATAGGCAGTAGTTAAGGAATTTATGGAATCTCTTGTCTTACTAACCTCAGTGAGCTACGCAGATCTCACACTACTAAATATACAGAACACACTACTAAATATCACATAGCACACACACTACTAAATATCACATAACACACACTACTAAATATACAGAACACAAACTACTTAAATATCACAGAACACACACTACTAAATATCACATAACACACACACTACTAAATATCACATAACACACACTACTAAATATACAGAACACACACTACTAAATATCACCGACCACAAACTACTAAATATCACAGAACACACACTACTAAATATTACAGCCTCTCCTCAACTTGCACAATAAAAGCCCATAAACAGAACTCAGATAAATTACACTGAGCAGTCTGGGTACCCATGATAACTCACCGAATAGTGGAATCGCCATCAAAATCTTTAAAGCTCTCCGCCATACTGACTGAGAGCATCATGAAGGGGAGTTTTTTCTGCAAGGCATCATGGGGGGTGGGGGATGGGGTGTAAGATAAATACAACCATTATGCCTTTATCTGATATCAACACACATTAATCTAGTGAGGTTAACGAATCCATCTATATAAGATGAATGAATTATTCTGTAAAAGAATTCTTGTCTAACAGGAAAGAGGATCAAGTGTGGAGATGCACCATGCGTTTCTCTGACTCCAGCCCCTGTGGACTCTGTAAGCAGCACAGCAGCTTCTTGTAAATTATCTGGGCAGCTTTCTTGGTCGGCTCAACTCGTTGTTCTACCTTCACATAGTCACACACACACACACATTTATCAACCAGTGTCTGACATCTATTAACCACATACAAATGTATCTCACTGCCTGTGTACAGTTTGTGCAATCTACTGCAAAAAAACAGTAACATGCATGAAGTTGTTAAGAATGTCTCACCAAGACCAGGTCCTCAGGCAGAAGGTCAGTTGCATCTTGGGACCTTCATTGCAGGAGAATAAAAAAGTATATGTTAACACGTATATATTAAATACATATTTTTACATTAACATGCATATATTAAATGTATATATTAACACGTATATATTAAATACATGTTTTTACATTAACGTGTATATATTAAATGTATATATTAACATTTTTCCCAGATCATGCCTATAGCACTAAGTCTTCAGCTTGGTAATAATAACACCTTATTTGGGATATTTTGGATATGACCAAGTTTCAGCAGTATGACACACCATGTGAAACAAGAAAACACACACACACACACAAGTTACCATGTTATATGATCCTCTCTTAATACAAACCGAATCAGCTTTTAATACTCAGGACAATTTATTTCACTGATGAAATGATCTGTTATCCATTAAACCAGCAGTGGTCTCCCATACTCATACAAGTCTAGTATCAACAAACTATGAGTACAAAAAGGGAGAAAACATGTTCAGATCATCATGTTTTACAAACAGCCTATGCACTGTGTTAGGCAGCCAAAGTGTATGTCCTAAAATTAGAGAGTGAGGGGTGTGCTGTGGTTATGAAGTGAGCCAGAGTGAGAGCAGAGGAAGTGCGCTGTAGCTGAACTGTGTTACAGGTCATTTGTTATGTGTCTTTCACTTCTCAGCCAAGCAGCACGTCCAGGTTATAAACACTCATGGCTTAGCCACACCTAATCACAGTGGCACTGACACGCTCCGTGATCCAGTATGGGCTGTTTGGTCACGCTGGGTGCCAGTGTGACTTCATAGGGACAGACTTGCCTGGTGTTGGAGGCTTTTCAGCCTTTACGTTACTTCGTACATGTCTGTAAATGTGTCAGAGGGTTCAGCTCATCAGGTGCTACACCCTGTTAACTGCTCATGCTGCTCTCATCTGGTTAATGGGATCTTTTGCACTTTGTTATAACATGAGGAGGGGGGGGGGGGTTCTGTTGAATGCCTCTATAACTTTCTTGGTTTTGGGATCTATGGATAAAATGTCAGATGTCTTAGCCAAGCCAACTTGATCAGAGTGCATGTTTATACCACTGTTACAGAAGGCTGCAGAACAGGATGCAAAGCAAACGTCATTTTCCGTGCAGTCCACAGTCCTTGCAGCCTGACATTAACAACCTTATAGCACTGTATTCACAGCATTTCAGACAAAAACTACCATAGATCAGTTCATAAAACTCAATTTGGATCCTTGTATGTGTTAAACCATATGGTGTTTCCACATTGTTACAGAGAGATCAGTTTTTCTCTGTGGGAAGCAGAGACAGCGCCTGATCAGAAAGTTACCAACACAGTGTCATGGTGGACCTAACAGTCCTGTGAGGACACTCAGCTTTTACTTTACATCAACAATACGAGACATTTCCTAACTAGAGTTGACTAGTGAGCGCTGCTTTAATAAATTCAGTCCAAACATGTTAACACCAAGTTCATATTGAAAAGGCCATTTAAAAAGTTCAGTGAACATGGCTGCAAATCATTAAGTTATAACCTATGATGTTCGTGTAAATGTCATATGAGAATACTTACTTCCCCACGCTTCCAAACTGCTTTAGAAGGTTAAATTGCTTAAGCATGATTTTGATGGCTAATTTTCCTTCCAACCAACTTGTAGTCCTTGTTCTTAAGCCTTGGTTAGAATATCTTCACTTTCATGTGATGGTTAATATTGCTCGATGATAAACAGGGAAAACAATATCATTCATCGAAGTTCCCCATTTGAAAGACATCACCAATGCTTATAAAAAAGAGGAAGTTACACCACGCATTCAGGGAAGGAGATCTATGCGTCACACAGTGAAACTCTTGCAGTACTATTTGCTTGGTCTGAAAACAGTGATCACACTTCTGTATGAAAAAAACTTAGACAAATTTTTTGTCAGAGGATGATAAAACTGTCCTGATACAGATAAAACTGACTGACTGATTTGAAGTGATATTTATTCAGTGATATCAGTTCTCACAAGACATTCATTCATTTTAAATGCTTTTAATGTGATTACTGGGATTATTTATGACGGTTGTAGCTTCACCAGTCTTGTTATTGGTACCACCAGGCAATTATAAACATCATTTCAATCTCAGAAATTATTGCATTTAAATCACTGATTTTTATTGAAATGGGTGTAGAAAATTATCTCATGTGGGCCTGCATTGTCATAAAAGCCACGAAACAAAAAGAACAGCGGCTTTCAAAAGCAGATGTGAGACCAGCTCGGTTAACAATAGACTGATATGATACACTTTCCATACCAAAGTGTAGAACAGAGTGAATGTGGACCCTGGATATACTCCACACCAAAGTGTTGAACAGAGTGAACGTGGACCCTGGATATACTCCACACCAAAGTGTAGAACAGAGTGAACGTGGACCCTGGATATACTCCATACCAAAGTCGTCAAACCATGAATTCAGGGATCTTGCCTTTGTGCTGGGCCACAGTCACGCTAGAAGTGCTCAATAAAACTTGCCACAAAGTTGGATGCATATAACTGACTAAAATGTCTTTGTATCCTGTAGCCGAAACTACTGGGGTCAAACCCTCTAAAACAGCACCATAACTTTACCGACACTCCTGGCATCTGCCAAACCCAGATTCACCCATCAGATTTTGCAAGTTGGAGTGTGATTCCAAAAAACACATTTCTGCTGCTCCAGAGTACAGCAGCGAAGCAACTTTACACCACTCCAGCTGACGCTTACCGTGGTGCAGCAATCTTAGATTCTTGTGCTGCTTGTTGGCCATGGAAAGCAATTTCAAGAAACTACTGACATGAAGTTCTTGTGTTGATGTTACTTCTGCTACCAGAAGTTTTATGGAATTTACTAGTAAACGGTGCCACAGAGGATGGGCGAGGCCGTCTGCAGCTTGCAGAGCTGTTCTCTGCATTCATGTGGTCTACTGCTGCACTGGAGTTGCTCCTAGATGTTTCCATTTCCCAACAGCAGCACTGAGCATCGACCAGGGCAGAGCTACCGAAAGAGAAATTTCAAATAACCCGACACATGGCAAACATGGTTCGTTCCATCAGTTTGTGTCTGGAGACCTGCGTGACCATGCTTTATTTTATAACACCGTTAGAAGTGGATGTGACAAACATGTGAATACAATAAATAGGAGGGATGGCCACGTCACCGAGAGACTAAACTCTAGAGAACATTTCAAAATGCCCATTTCCCACTCTGCGTCTACTCTCCCAGTGCATTCAGGCCACCAACACTCAGTGGTTAAAATAGAAATCAAACAGGTTTGGGTAACTGAATAAGCCTGATTGGGGATTCTCTATAGAGCACAACAATCCCAATTAATGACGACAACAAATCAAGGTACTAACGAATTTATTTCTATACAATGCGTGTTTAGGGTAGACAAACAAACAAACATTACTCTTCCTATCAATACCTCATATTGTAAGTACTTATTTCAATCCTGGAGAACACTTTACAAATATTGAAACACTTTTGCAAATATATAAGTTTGTGTGGAGCTGAATCTTGCATCACCTGCATCCATGTAATATTGCTTTCCTTAATGTTCAAGGCAATTCAGATCCCACCAGCAGGCTGAAGAACATGGTATGAGCCACATCATTGTTGAATGTGAAGTTAAATGTATATAAAGCCAATTTGCAGGGGAAAAAAGCAAGTGCACAAGATAATTAAGTAAACTCTGCTCTGTACTGAAGATAATCAGATGCTGTGTGTAGTCAATATTATAATGAGCCAGTGGCATATTATCAATACTGATTAGGTCCCCTTTAAAACTTCAAAAGTACGATCATTTACCTGTTTAAAGGAGAACCACATAGAATTAGAACCTTCTATGAATTTGCATTAAAGAAATTATCTTGAACATATGAGGGGGAGGGGGGTGGGGCAGATGAACTGAAAAGGTCTTATTATATGTAGCTTATTCAATTGAGAATTTTTTAAAATTCTGCCATTAAAAAAAACTGTGGGAACAGGCCAAAACTGGAGCAGATGGAGTTCTACAGGTGCTACAGGTGCTTGCTAGTGTTTCTCCTTTCACTACTCTACCTCACTCCACACCTGGACATGTCAGTAAGGTACAGTCCTACCCAACCAAAGCTATTAAAACATACCAAAAGAGCAAATTTAAGAGCAAAGCAGCTGTAGGATCAGAGCACAGTGGAGGTGACAGGAAAAGACAGGAGCATGTCACAGTGTTGCTGACCACTCCGTGAGGGCCCCACAGCAAACCAACAGGCTCCTGCCTTTAATCCCCACTTCTGTCTGACTCTTAAATGTCCAAACCTCCATCCCGTCCCTCTGAATGGACAGCGTGTCTGGACACCCCTGAGCTGTCTCCCTATTTAATTTGGTCCCTTCCCCCCCCCTCCCCTCCCCAGAATAGCCCGGTCCTCAGGAGCAAGGAGGAACCTAACGTTTGGACTTGGCCTCCTGGGCTTCTTTTTCTATAACAGATTGACAAAAAAAGAAGACAGTGATTAGGGAAACATCCCAACATCAGCATTCAATAAATGTCCATTCTTTTAGACTACAGCACAAGAGTTTTCTCCACCAACATATTCTAAATCAGAAAAAAACACATTTGATAGCACCGTTGCCATGACAGAAGATGTTAACAACAGCAAGCCGAACACTTAATCATAAAATAATGATTAGCCAAATGTACTATTAGGATGCACCTAGAAAAGATTTAGCCTAATGTAAAACATGTATGTTCATCAGATCTATAGTGAAGATCCATGCAGCCCGACGCGACTCATCAGAAACAATTAATAAAGTCACCTTTTCTCAGTTCTTCCCTTTTCTTTGCTGCCTCTTCTCGCTGTTTCTTGATGATGGCCAGTCTGGCAAGGTCAGCCCTGGCCTGCTCAGTTTTCCCTTCTAGATGCAGCTTCATGTAACGCTCCTTAGCTTTCTGCTTCTCAATCTCCTCCCTGCCAGCAAAACCCACATTCACTTCAGCCACAGTTAAAATGCGCTTCGTTCACTGAAGTCTGACACACTGAAAGCTTGTGCTTGGTTCTAAGATACAGCCATTTCCACGTACCTCTCTCTGCGCGTGAGTTCTCGTGGCACTTCAACATCTACTTCGGAAGCTTTTTTATTCTTATGGGAAATGCGGTTGGGATTCTCAATTTCAATCAATCCTTCCACACCATTCCTCCTTTGACTCTGACGAGAGAGACACTTCTGATGTTAAATGTTACCAACTTAAACATACCAAGAAGAATATATTGCTGAATTTATGGTTAAAATAACAAAAAACCTTCACATGCAACACTTACTTGTTCATCATCACTGCTACTTTCCTCTTCCGAATCAGACAAACTTTCACGTTCAGCTTCACCGTTTTCTTCCTACAAACAAAATTGGTACATTTGAACGCCCAGGTAGGTTAACACGTCAAGCCAAAATGTGAAAGACTTTGAATACAAAACACATTAAACGTAAGTACATTTTGAGGCGATAGAATGGCCGAAAAAATGAACACATTGATACTGACCATTTCCTTCTGCGCTCGCATCTGTCGGTCGATTTCCTCGGGATTGCTAAACTGTTTGCCGCGGCCCTTATGGCCCTTTTTACCTAAGAACACACACACACACACACACACACACACACACACACACACACACACACACACATCAAACCAAGAACAAACGGTGAATGTGGAAAATTTAAAGAATACTTTTATAAAGTATTCACTAAATGAGAAGCAGAACATGAGTTAAGAGGCAATCGACTAGCTACATAATAAAGAATTTGTGAATTCACACAATATGAATAAGATCCAAAATAGCTACAGTGAAGTATAGTGAAGAAAATCA
This sequence comes from Tenebrosternarchus preto, assembly GCA_025802075.1. NCBI lineage: Eukaryota > Metazoa > Chordata > Actinopteri > Gymnotiformes > Apteronotidae > Tenebrosternarchus > Tenebrosternarchus preto. The sequence goes on from JAOYMR010000011.1 coordinate 3,459,059, forward strand.
AGTGTGCTGCTCCAGAATAGCGGACAGACGTGGCTCACCGGCAGACGCATGGATGTCATACGAGACCATATTTAAAAAAAGTAACCTAGCTAGCTAGCTAACTAACGTTTCTGGTCAGTTATTTAGCTAAAATAGCTAGCTTCTCATTGTACTTATTAGTTGTCTGAATAATTACTAAATATGCATTATCGACGACAAACAGTTACAACAAGCTTATAGTTCGTTTGACATGTTGAATAAACAGCTCGTTTAGCTGGCTAGCATTAGCCAACCTACACGTTTGCTACAGCTATGAAACGGCAGAGCTAACCAGCTATCAGGTTCACATAGAACCACATGTTATACCCTTACCTCCTCTGGGCATGGTAATAATGATTTGAAAACGTTGGAGAGAAACAGCGGACTAAATTAAAATTATGAATCGTCAGGAACGTATTTTTTTTCAGGAATTCTTAATAAAAACAGCAAACGCTATTCGTCGCTTGGTCTGTTCGAAGAACAATGTTGCCGCTTCCTGTAATGTGACGTTCCATGAATCGCGAAAGTAAACCACAGCCAATCACAATTAGTATTAATAATAAGCTCTGACTTAGACCAATAAAAATCAGCGTTGAACTGATGCTAAACGTGAACTCATTGTTCGAGCAATGCCTCAGTAATTCGAAGTCCTCAAATAATGTTTCTGGTTCATGGCTTAGTTGCTGTGGCGCGTTTGTCTTTATGCTTTTTAAATGAGACAAAAAGGCATAAAAATATTTCGTGATGTAACATTGAAAAGAATAAACAAGGTACGCAATTAATTCAGAACTGTGATTATGGTTTATTTATTTTAGCCTATTTATTTTAATGGTTTTTAATAAATAAAGCATTTATTACGTATTGTAGACTTCATATGCAAAGTTAAAATCGGCGTTTAAAGACCTGCACTTTAAATTACACAGAGAACTTTGCAATCTAAAGGAAGTTATTTGAAATCAAAACATATTGTTCAGACTCACAATGAGGTAGAACAATCAGAATGAGACATGTAATTCTGGTTTATGTAAATATGACCCTACAATTTCCTGACTGCAACTTTTAACAACTGATCTTTAAAAGGATCATTTATAGAGTCTGATGTCATATATCTGGGTCGTGGTGTGTTTTTAGTGACTCAAATATTCAAACTGCTTGCTACACTAACAGCTGTGAAACTAACAGCACACTGATAGGTCAATGCAGTAAAAACAGGAACAACTGGCAAGAATGGTGGCAAAAAATTAAGATGGTATAGACTCATTAAATAATAAATATTTTAATAAACAATTCTTTTGCGTAATTTTAGCTTTTGAGTGGTTTATGGCATAGTTTAATTCATGATTAATATACTTACTCTATAGTTACTAGATGGGCTTAGGGAGCACAAATATGGATGAGATAAATCTGGATGATGTTTGTGGTGAAAGAGACCTCAGTCATTCAAGCATAGGCCAACAACCCATACATTTTTTATATAAAAAAAGATAAATATTCATACTGATGCTTCTTACAGATTTGTTGGCTGAGGAAAAGTTTTTAAGGAAATCCCTGTATACATAATACTTATACATTCTAAAAGTCTGAGTTGCCACCAGGCACTCATTCGTGGACCTTTCTGGTCCCTATTTGAGATAAACTGCCTTTCTGATCCCTATCTGAGATAAACTGCCAAACAGGCAGTTCTTCGCGTGTACCTTTACACAAAACCTCCACAGAATCACCTTCAATTCCTCAGAATTCATTTCCTCATTCTTACGGGACATGGGTTTCCATTTGTGCAGAAGGCTGACCTATACAGCTTTCACAAGACACTTCATCAAACAACTGCACGTATTTTATATGTTTGTATAATTGGTAAAGTAATGAGAGAATAGATTAGGCTACTAAGACTGGATCGTACATGTTGGTTTTTTATATGGATGACAAAAGATATTTTTGTTTTTGTGAGGTAGATGTTCGTAAGACAGATGTTGAAATAAATAAAAGAGAAACAAGCAACCCTTTAATTACTGGGGCAAACTTAAGCACATTGGAACATGCCTCATGCTGTATAAGAAAATAGCCTTAAATACATGTGTGTATTTCAAACACACACAACAATCCAAATCGACTTCTTTTCTTAAGCCAGAGAATAAGGGTGTTTATTCTCTGGTGATTAGAACTCATGTGTGTGCACTTCAAAGTACAGTGAGGCTTTAGGATTACAGACATAAAGAAGCACTTCCTGGGACCACAGGGGAATATCACAAAATCAAACATGGAAAAAAGTTATTTGATTAATACTCATCAAGTAGCTGTAAGTATTATTATGTCAGTGCACAGGTATACTGTTTGTGTATGTATGTATGTTAATATACATACATAATATGATGGCAGTACTCTAGCTGGCCTGTATGTGCTTCTTTGTGGTTCATAACATGGTCATAACCTATATTCTCACATAAGTATTTCATTCAGTCTTCCTAAACTGAACTGAGAATGTTTTTTCAACAATATGCTTTCATATATTGCAGCACTACCATGTAAATATATAAAGAAAAGCACTGGAACAAGAGATTGAAAAGTGTGTCAAACAACTCAATATTATTTCTAGAAACAATGACATCCAGAATAAAATAAACCCTTAACAGTAAAGTGCAAACAGTGACACAAAAGTAACAAAAACTGACTACAGTAAAACTATGCACATCACCTGACATTCTAGGCTTACATATGATATCTGAAAAAGAAAAACCAAATAACTCTCAATAGACGCAAGATTACTGTTGATTTAAAGGTAATATGTAAATAATATGTGTAAGAAATATTGCATATTGAATAAATTCCATTAGCCACTGTAATTACACCAAATTAAGTTCAAATAATTAAAAATTAAATTGTTTGTAATTTGTCAAACCTCACAAAACAAAAACAAATAAAAATGCTGTGTTCAGATTGTCACCAAAATAATACTTTATTCCACATTGGCATGCCTGATATGAATACAGACAAACACCCAGCTGTACAACAGTCTTATATATATATATATATATATATATATATATATATAAACCTTTTATGTTACTGTTTCTAAGAGGTCCCTGATATTTAAATACTACAACAAATAATTTCTTAGCATAAAAACTTGCATCCAATATTTAAAATCAAAATCCCATCCATCACTTCTTTCGTTTGTAATGATTCTTCATGTCTTCCAATTCCTTTTGTATTAGATGTGACTCTGCTGTGGTTTCTGACAGCTAAGAGAGATCAAACAGCATTAAACATAGGCTTCTAAAAGTTTATCATCACAGGCAGTATGACACAAATACATCATCATCTTAAAAACATTATGTAAAAGAGTAGCACTTCTCAAACAGAAAGTGGACAATATTTATTACTCAAGATTCCATGCAAATGTTTTTTTTTTTTTTATCTAAGTGCTATTTCAAAACATTTGGGTCAAGACTTTTTAGCTTGTTTTGTTGGTTACTTATTTATTGTGATTTACATATGAACATGGTTAAACTCAGCAGAGATTAGCTCTTAATAAATGTAGTTTTAAATTTGTTTTGATGTTAAATCATGATGATCTCTTAATATCTTCAAAATAAATTGATTTATGTATAACATCATGAAGAAAATTAATTTAAATAACCCATGACTTTTAGATTTTAGATTCAAATGCTAGAAACTCACCATATCTAAGAGAATATCAATCTTAAGCTTTAGAAGATTATTTTCTTCTTCCAACTGCAGGTTCCGCTTCTTCAATTTCTGTATCTCCTTGTTGGACACAGTACCTCCTGACTCTGAATGTCACAAAACCACATGCTCGGACGATTCCACAATAAAGAAATACCATCACGGGAACAAAACATGTCACCATGCAGAGTGGACAGACTAACGGAATATGGAACTTGTATTATCCAGGTGACAACCCATTACCTGAAATCCACTGGCCATCTTCAAATTTCAAGCTCTGACCACCAATATTCATTACCGGGGTTCCATACTCCAGACCTAACTCAATCTCCCTAGTGGACCGATCCAACTGTTAGAAAACAAACCATACATTTTATGATTTATAATACATCTTGAAATGTATTTAATAATTAATTTTGCATCAAATTTCTATTAATATCCATCATCTAATACACTAGACATCTATAATCATTATTGTTTTTGGAATAATATGCTAAATCCTTGCAAGATTCTGATGTTAATACAGAGGCAGTGAGAGAGATTTAGCATTTACTGTATGGAGATTAGAGAGAGATGCTGATTTCCGAGGCGGCGTTTTCTTGGGGCTGAACGTGTTGCCAAAAAGAGGCATTCTGGCATACCTGTGCACGTGCTGCGAGATAAAAATAAAGAAAATAATGGCAAATTTTATCCAAGCTGTGATTACCATACACTTTTATTTTATCTGTGCATACTTCATAGTACTCATACATTATCTTATTAATTTCACCTGTACATTATCTTAATATTACCCAATTAAAATGTTGTATAGGAATAATATAGCTATGGAAATAAAATGCACTTTATGTTAAACCTTTTTTGTGTTAGCTGAGTTAGTTAGATATCTATCTATTAGTTAGCTAACCAAGACTACTGTGTTTGCAAATTAGCTGGCAAAAACAAATTTTATAAACCCGACTGGTGACTTTGCAGGTAGGTGATCCTTTATCCAAATAACGTTAGCTAACGTTGACTAGTTTTGAACTAGCTGGACAGCTAGTTAGGTACCCTAGCTAACGTTAACTAACGTTACATTTCTAGATAGTTAAGGCAAATGAATCTGTCGAGTACAAGTTAATAATAAAGGTAATAGAATGCGATTATTAATAGGTTACGTGCTGTCGTGCATTAAGAAATTGTCTATGAAAGTAGCCATGAAATTGGCGAGATTCACTCACTCACCCAGCAAAGATATCTTACCGATTGGCGTCTTCAGATCTTCTAATTTGTAAACATCTGGCTATTTCCGGAGGCGCTTAGCAACAGCGGACGTGTCACTGCATTAGTTAAAAGTCCTCCTTAATATTCGCCAGTTGAAAGATGCAAATTCAACTGAGTACACTATACAGATAATGTTTTTAACAACGACACTGTTGTTAATGATGTGATGAAGGACATAATAAAGCTATTAGCTATATTTTACACGTTTAAGTAAAACGACCTCATTTCCACGCAAATCGCTTATATGATTTAAGTTCACCAGAGCATCTATTAATGTTATGGGTACCTATTACCAACATTGATAATCCATGGAAGAGGATGATAGTGCCGTTAAGATTTAAAAGGTATGAATGAGGGAATGCTGCTGAAAGGAACTAATAATAAGTTCGTTTTAACGCATTCAGGAAGGACTAATATTAAGGATTTTTTTTACATTTTAAACCTTCTGAATAAGTCAAATCCATTCGGAATTTCTCATAGGATATAAATGGTTTAATGTGTCGACAATCATTTGTCCCATTGTATCGTATTTCTTGCAATAGTTTCATAATGCCCTCTACTGGGTAAAATGCAACGTTTATTTTAAAACAAAAGTTAAACGTCTATCTTTAGGACCTCGCAGCGAACGTGCAGTGGTCCGATTAAACTTGAGCGCAACTTATAGAAATCGTCTGGGAAGTATCACATGTTCCGTCCAGATTCAACAACCTTAATTTGGGCAAGGGATACTTTGAAAGAATGATTTTAGAAGACTAAAAACAAATCACGCGACTTACTTGCGGTTTCCCATTGTATGGAATTTACTGGTGTCTAAAACAGACTGTGGAAGCGATAAAGATTTGCCCTAGGTGGGTGAGCGAACGTGCACAAAACAAGCCATTATTTTAATTAAACATGGCAAGTTAACGTTAATTAGCTAGATTTTAATTTCAAATACTTTAGTTTATTGACTTAAACGAGCTATTTACGATATTAATTAAACGCTAAATGTGTTATCGGAAACCCGCTAACAGGCTAACATGTTGGCCCTAAATTCGGCATTGATTTGCTAGCGACGAGGTCTAAACTAAGCTAGCAGTAGTTAGCAAGCTAGCGGTCTAGCTCATATGTTAAAGCCCTCGAAACAGGGCACAGTTACTTTGGAGTAATCATGATTTATATTCATATTCAACATGGCACCCTTTCTGGCCTGGAAAGCGTTTAGTTGGTGCAATGGTTAACACAGGATTTTTGCTATTTGGGAGACACGCATCAGCAAGCTAGCTGTGTAGCAAGCTATCCTAGCTAGCGATAACTAGCACTAGTTAGGTAGGTTGGCTACCTAGCTAGCATCTGTTTAATATTAGCTAAAGCAAGATAGCAAGTATTGCATGGTTTCCTCTCTAGAAACGTTCTAGGACAATTTGATAATAGATTTGATCCGACTGGTTACTACCTAAGACTTTAAGTCTTAAACTGCTTAATGTGCACATCTAAACTCCGCTTGAATACCGTTATGCCAAAGCGTCAGCACCGCCTGTAAACAAATCCATGATGACACACAGCTATTAGTCAGCAAGCTAATAGTTAGCTTGCTAGCACGTTTAAATGTTGCTAGTTTCTCACTAGCTAAATCATCTAGCTGTACCTTACGCATTGGAGATGAGGTTTTCTATAGATGTCTACTGACAGTTTCGCTGGCATATGTTTTGTACTTTCAAGTGAACAAAAGAACGACATAAAGAGCGGGCGAAAGTCCTTGCAAGTTTGCTCTCTAATAAGCTAGATATCTGTAGGTTTTTTTATTTTTATTTTTTACTTGCCCGAAGTAACATTGGTAGCTAACCTAGCTAGCTAATTAGCTAGCGCCTGTCTTCGGTCGTTTCACTAATCAAGCGCGGGGATGTGCAGCAAACACACACTGCTTTTGGAAGTCAGGCCTTAGGACTGAAATTGCCTATCCTATTTTACTTTACCCGCTTGCGTAGTTACATTTCATTTGCTCCATTTGTGAGAGAATATTGTGGTATAAACTGTTATAGATTCAAAATTGACTTTTACTCTCCACATTTTTTCAGTTTTGTAGCTAAAAAGTTTTTTTTATAAAACTAATAACATCTGTCAAATTATTTTTGTAATATCATGGATTCTAAAGTATGTGCTTTTGTATTTATATATTTTTTTGACACATTTAATTACTTGTGATTGAATATCAATTGACATTAATCTTTTGTCACTTAGTAGTTATGGATCCTGAGAGACAGAAGCGCAAAGAGGAGATTGAGAAAGCCCTGGGATTCATTCAGTAAGTTTATTTAGCCTCCTCTTAATCGAATGTATGCATGAGCGTAGGGTTTAAGCAGCTTCATTGACATCATCTCTTCAAGTGCTTTTTTTGTTGCTGCAGGTCATCATTGCCTTTCCCTGACCCTGAAGGTTATGAGGTCGGTGCACCATTAAAGCATTATTGTTTTTGGCTCTTGTGTGTTTGCAGCAAGTTAGTGACACACATTTTTTAATATTTTAACATGTTTTGGTTATTTATTCAGGATTCCTCTAATCTTTGTTGCAGGCATTTTTGACTCAGTTAGTGTGCAATCTGTTGGATGAAGGGAACACGGTTTTTCGTGATGGGGACTGGAGGCAGGCCGCCATGCACTACAGCGAGGGGGTGAACGTAGCCCGCTATGCTCAGTCTGAAGCGCTGCTGATTCCTCCAGAACTCCTGGAGAGTCTCTACGTTAACAGAGCAGCTGCACACTACACCCTCGTAAGTGTGCGCTACCACCTCCCGCAGCGCTGCGCCGTTCTCTTGTGCTTTCGCCCGCGTTCATAGCGACGTGACGTGAGGCACTTGTGCTTGCCGCTGACTCTCGTCTCTTGTCCAGGGAGAGTATGAGCGGAGCGTGCAGGACTGTGACAGTGCGCTGTGCGTGTCTGAGGGCAGCCGCAGGGCGCTCTACAGGAAAGCCCTGTGCCTGAGGGAGCTCGGCCGCTTAAGAGAGGCCTACGAGTGCGGCACGGGCTGCCTGCTCACTGCGCCACACGTGAGTAACTCTCTCCAGCACAAGCCACCATAACGGGGTTCACCCACGGCTCCTGAAACCGCAAACCTGATCAGTTATTAGTGCTCCTGTCTCGACTGTGTCCATATTCTATGTTACTGAACTTGGTGATCACAGGTGATGTAGGCAAGATCATATTCATATACACGTATGTGTTTAAACCTCATCAGGTCATTTAACAGCATAGAGGAGCACCGTAACACGCTATAGATGGTCACCCTAAAGGTACATCAGGACCTTCTCATGGTTGCAAACTGACATTAGAACATGATTAACGGTACTTCGTACAGGTGATCTGACAGATAGGGGAGGGCAGTATGAAGGCATGTTATCATGAGAAATTACATCATGATGAGCTTGTCTTATTGCAGTTTTGAGTGTCTAGATAATATATGTAGAGTATATCTGGATATACTGAGATACCTGGCCACCATCTGATATTTAATAAGACACGCTGGCCCATTACTGAAAGCTTCTTAAATACCAATAGATCACTTTGTAAAAACAAACAAAAAAAAATGTTGCCCAGTTATTTTATTGTAAATATTGAATTAAAAAAATTCTGTTGAGTTTTGTGTGTGTGTATGTCTAGGTATGTGTGTATCTGTTGTGTCTGTGAATGCATATAAACACACACACACACACACACACTAAATTCCACTCTCGCCCTACTGGGAGGTCTTCTTTTAAGCTCAGGTTCTCGTATCAGAGGCCTGGGAGTTTGAGGGCCCTGTGTATTAAGTGAGTCCATCCCAGGACCACACTCTTCTGGACACAGCTATATATAATTATTTATTTGGCTTCACTGTTTTGAAGGTGCTTTATAAAAGTGTCTTTTACTTGTGATATTTCTGTGCCATGGTCCTATCTTGTTCCCAGGCATATTGATGTATTAAATCATTCATTTCACAGTAAAAACTGTATTATGCAAAGCTGTTTGTCTTTTCAATACAGGATAGACAAGTTACTGAGTTGGCTAAGGACCTTGCCACAAAACTCGGCTTGAAAATCCGCAAAGCGTACGTCAGTCCTCAGGTGTGTAGTCTGTGCTCATTCTTTATGTATGCGGTTAAAGGAAAAGACAAACTGTGAAATTTTTAGCGAATGCTTATAGCCTATAGCCTGTTTGTGTCTGTTTTACTTTTGTTTATTTTGTTTTTTTTTCCATCTGAGAAGGTTGAATCTACGACATCCAGGCCAGACAGTAACGGAGAATCTGCTCCTTCTGCGGGCGAGGTAAACATTGGCTTCTTGGTGCATGACTAATGAGAAACTGTTATGTCCTCTTAGTAACTGCATTCCACTCTGTCATGTGTGTTCTCTCTCTCTCTCACTCTCTCACTCACTCACTCACTCACTCTCTCTCTCTCTCTCTCACACACACACTCTCTCTCTTTTAATTCAGACATCTCCAAATGGTCTCGAGTCGTTAACGGACATCGGCTCAGGTACTGCATGTTGCCGTGTGCTAAAACGTGTATTGATACTTGCTGTTTTAATATTTACTTATTGTTGGTTTATTTCGTGTTTATCATGTAATTAAATGATCGCTGTATTTCTTCAGTGGTTGTTCTCTCACCCTACATGTTTGATCCTACACAGACTTGTCCAGTGCCCAGTGTATCCCTGCTCCTTTGGCCACCCCCATCCCCGTCAGCGATGACCCTCCACTGCCATCCCTGAGTCCCATGGTGCCCCAGGAGGGACCCGAGAGCCCCTGCCAGGGGCCCGCAGGCCGTGTGCAGTACTCTGTGCCTGTGTCTGAGCACATGGAGGAATGTGTGATGACCGAGGATATGGACAGCCTGCTGGAGAACATTCCTAAAGGAGCAGAAGACAGCGTGGTGAGTGTCCTAGGACTCACGTCATTTTAATGTGGCTAATATTCAAAACCCATCCTGTATTGGCAGTAAATCTAATAGTGATGTGATGACTTAAACCCTTACATATCTTACACTCACCTATGAGTTTAACTACATGTACCTCAGCATCACCAGATTTAACATGATCTGCTCTCGCGTTCTGTCTCTCCTTACCATCAGAACCCTGTTCAGGGCGCCATCCCTACCAACCTCCCCAACACAGCCGTGGGCTTGCGTGTGACCTACCCATCAGTCCTGCCGCCCGCCTCCACCCCGCCTTACTTCGGCTCCGCCCTCAGCCCCCTCGATGCCTTCTCGGCTCTGGGCCAGAGCGTGAGCTCCCCGGGAACCATGGAGACTCTGATGGCTTTCAGCTCCGGGCCAGGAGACGCAGCGGGCCGGGCCCAGGCCCAGGCGGGGTCGCTGGGCACAGAGGGGCTGGACTCGCTGTCCGAGTATACGCTGCCAGGTGAGGTGCCAGGTGATGCGATACCACGTGGACTTTAAGAACGAACAGGAAAAAGGCTGCAGTGTTCTGTGTCTTGATTTTTCTTGACGTGTTCAGCAGGAAGATTGTCTACCAGTTTCATCCCAGGATTGCGCCATCACAGTGGCATGCACACGGTACGTGTCTTTACTGTTTTTAGACTCTCTATGCCTACATGATTGGCTTCACGGTTTTTTGTTTTGCCAAGCAAACCTCAGCTGTTTGTAAACTCCTCGACCTTTGACTCCACCAGAATGGCTTGGCTGCCACTAACCTCTCCCTGTTGTCGCGGAACCCGCTGGCAGCCACGCACGAGTTTAGACAGGCCTGCAACGCCTGCTACAGCCGCATAGGTGAGGTGTCCCGCATAGGTGAGGTGTCCCACCGACGATGGTGCACTAGTGTTCAGGTAACAATGCACATGCTCTTCTAACGAGGGCGTCGTTTCTGGTGAAGGGCCTCGGGTCATGGACTACAAGTACCAGCCTGAAGCAGCTCATCGCTGCAAGAGAGACGTGCTGCTCTGTCGCCTCAAGTCACCCGATGACACCACGTGGAAGAGGATCCGCCCACGTCCTGCACGCAACAACTTCCTAGGCGCGTTTGTGCTTTGCAAAGGTATTTGCTCTGCATGTCACTCATGTTAAGGTGCAGAGAATGTAAAACTGGCTGTGTGGTCTCCTCAAAGTCCAGAGTTAATGTGGCAGACGCTGGCTGACCGGCGGTTGGCGTTGGCGTGCCGGGTGCTGTCGTGCACGCGGGTGTATGTGGGACCATACCAGCGCTGTTCGTGTGACTGGAGCTTTTTGACTCCCTTGCCGCTCGTCTCCACGCAGAGGTGCAGGAACGGCAGGAGTGTCAGTACGGGGAAAACTGCACGTTTGCCTACTGCCAGGAGGAGATCGACGTTTGGACCCAGGAGAGGAAGGGAGCGTTGAGTCGGGAGCTGCTTTTCGACCCGCTGGGCACAAACGAGAGAAGAGCTCTCAGCGTCACCCGCCTCCTGCAGATCCACATGGGCATGTTCATGTTCCTCTGTGAGGTACAGCTCAGTGCCGTATGGCACCGGTCCGCTCGTAGCTGCTCTCGTGGACCACCCTTAACCTGGGGTCTAATCTGTGTGTTTTGCCGTAGGAATGTTTCGACAGCAAGCCTCGTATCATAAGCAAGCGCAGTAAAGAGAACCTGGGCGTGTGCTCCAACCTTACAGCACGCCACGCTTTTGATGATGATAAGTGAGTCATTGCTTCAGTCCAACACTCTCGTTGACTTTGGTCTGTTGGATCTCTCCTTTCGTTTTGGTGTTTTGTAGTCCTAAGGTCTCCTATTTTGCTGTCACGTGTGTGTGTGTGTGTGTGTGTTCGTTCTGGCAGGTGCCTGGTGCACGTGGTCCGCTCCGCTAACGTGCGCTACAGTAAGATTCGGCCCCTGCACCCTCTGTGCCAGTTTGACGTGTGCCGTCACGAGGTCCGCTACGGCTGCCAGCGAGAAGACAGCTGCTCCTTCGCTCACTCGGTCATTGAGCTGAAGTGCTGGGTGCTGCAGCAGGACACGGGTACACACGACACACACACCATCTCTCACACTCGCGCACAGCCACGTATAGGGGCGGGTCGGTGCCATTTTACTCCTGAGTAGTGAGCCAAGAGCACCAGGAAAAAGGCACACCCCACAGTAGTGTCTGCTTGTGTGTCGTCTCGTCCTTGTCCTTTCATGTTAACGTGTGGAAGGGATGTGTACGTTCACCCAGCTCAGCACAGGTGTTCTCTCCCCCCGCTCTAACTGTACTGAAACCACACGGCCGCTTTTACCTGTCAATGTCTTGTTGAGGACATTAAACAGAGCCATAACCTGAACCACAGAGAGGATCAAAGGGCCGTTTATTCATCCTGTAAGTTATGACGCGTCATACCACAGACCTGCATGTTCATTACACAAACATGACCCGTGACGCACACCCTCAGAAACTGACCAAAGAAAAAATAGCCAGGATGCTAAGAAAGTTTGAGTGCAGTTTTTTTGTTGTTTTATTTGTAAATGATTTAAATGCTTTTCTGAGTAAAAGTATTTATGGATGGATTGATTGGTGTTTAGGTATCACCCATGAGGAAATGGTGCAGGAGTCCAAGAGACACTGGCAAAGACTTGAACAGAGTGCACAGAGGCAGAAGGTAAAGGGCCCTGGGCCCCAGGCCCCTGAGCAGCATGTGCAGCCAGGCCTCGCTTTGGCTCCAACAGCTGGGCACAGTGCTCTGATTACCTTTTGCATTATTCATGATCTGCGTTCACTTTTGTTTGTATTTTGATTTTCTTTTTCTTTTTTTGCCTCCCCTGTGTCTCTGAAAGCCCTTGCACGTGCCTCATCAGAGCAGCGGCAGCAGTACTGTCAGCAGCGTTGGCAGCACAGGCATGCTCTCTGGGGGAGGGGACGGCATGGGGGGCGGAGTCTCAGGAGGTGGCGGCATGGGGGGCGGAGTCTCGGGAGGAGGCAGCTGCGGCCGGAGCCGCGGGCTCAACCTCAAGATGAAGTTCGTGTGTGGCCAGTGCTGGAGGGAGGGCCAGGTCAACGAGCCGGACAAAGCGCTGAAGTACTGCACTGCCAAAGCCAAACACAGGTGAGACTGCAGCATTAACACCGCTGAACCTACGCGGCTGTTGAAGAACCAGTCACTTACGTTCCCTGTAAACAAGCTGTTCCTATTACTAATGACCAGGGCTTAAAGTTTCTTTTCTGTTCAGCTGTTTTCCAGTAGTAATCTTGTGTACTGTGTGTCTGTGTGTGTCACTCAGTCATGTACATCTGTTACATAAATGCACTCTACCCACCCACCCCCCCCCCCATTTTGCTGACATGTAGGTCATTCATTATCTGTTCTTTTCTCTCCTCTGTTATTTCCCCTTTCAGCTGGACAAAAGAGCGCCGGGTACTGTTGGTAAAATCTTTTGAAAAGAAAAAGTGGGTGGTAGTGCGACCCCTGCCCTTCTCTCGGACGTACCCCCAGCAGTATGACGTAAGCGCCACGACCCTCTCCTTGTTACAGCATAATGCAACAAACGGGTGTTGGGCGCCGGCCGGCACTAAACCCCAGGGACGGACCAGCAGAGCCACGGCTGTCTCGCGCTCGCATTTAAGGGCTTGTTTAGCCAAAGAGAATTTTGTTTGTACTGAATCATTTTGGCCTGAATGGTTTATAAGTGCTGTGTGATGGTTTATGGGTCGGGTCTTTAAAAAACACAAACACCATGTTGTTGCAGTAAAACCTTATTGTGGCTATGAATGATTTGTTTTGGCTCCTCCCTGTTTTTCTGTTCATCGGTGCTGTGGTTTGGTCCACAGATGTGTGTCCACGTGATGAAACAGAAGAAGTGTCACTATATTGGAAACTGCTCTTTTGCACACAGTTTGGAAGAGAGAGATGTGTGGACCTACATGAAGAATAACAGTTGTGAGAAGCATCGCTCATCACTTCACATTTATTTTTAGTTTGTTGTCATCATTTTGATGTCCTTTAGCATTTCAGTGAATCCAACATGACACCAATTTGACACCTAGGCAAAAGAGAGGATTTATTGGATTTACAAGCAGTGGTGGCGGACTTTCGGTTGAATTTGATGTGGATTTTATTTTTGAAACTGAAAGCTGACTTTTCATCTGAACCCTACAGTGAGAGACATGCAACAGATGTATGAATTGTGGCTGTCGCTGACCAATCAGAACCGGCGTTCAGATGGCACCTTGATGACTCCACCCCCCGATGAAAAACAGAATACAATACCAACCGACTACACTGAGTCGATGGTGTGTACCTGGCTAGGGAGTGGTTTAAAATGTGCGAGTCTTCATAATGTGCACATTGAAAGTTATGACATTCAAATTAATTGTCAGTACATAATGTCTGGGAATGTGACGACATAGAGATCTAATGTTATTGGCCACTTAACCCCAGTCATTAACTCATGATTTCCAAGTTGAGGTGCGTCATTAGTGAAAGTTCTGACACCTGATTTTTATTCATAAAACTGACCTTTAATAAGTTTTTCTTTTTATTTATTTATTTAATAAATAAGCGTCCTTGGTAATGATGTCTGTTAAGAATCTGCCCAGCAGAACTACATGGAGATGCCTGCAGATATATGGCACTGACTAGACTGTCCGACTGTGATTGACAGGCTGGGAGGCGGTTGTCTGGAAGTGGGGATATGTGATTCCAGCCAAAGCATTAAGAAGCAGGCCATGTGGTGACCTGGATGAGGCTTCCTGCAATCAGAACCAGCCGTGTTCCAGCTGTGAGTTTTGTCCCCGTTCTGTTCAGTGCAGTCTCCTGGAAGCCCAGTGTGGTCCTGCACTGCACCTGTCCTCCGTAGGACTGGCATGGTGGTTGAGAACACGTACCTCACATACACTCACTCTCGCATTCCTGTCCAAATGCATTCAGTAAAATGCAGACTGGTAATTTGACAGCCTTTGTAATGTAATGCCCACTTTTAATTCCTAAACCAATTTATACCAGGTATCCATTTAAAAAAAGCCCTTCTCATTCTATACTGCTCCCCTAATTCTTGTGTTTTTGCGGCACCGTTCTTTTGAACCGTCTCATTACAGCTATATCAGACGGACTGATCTGGTTTTGTTTTCTTTAGGAAGACTTGTCTGTTTAAGAGAGACGTGTCTGATTTTCCCTGCCGCTTTATTTGATGAGTGGTGCATCACTCAGTTTACTTGCCATATTGGCAGAAAGAAATGAATGTATAGCCAGTGTAGGCCATTAAAAAGGAATTCAAATGTTACAAATGTGGAATGTATTTTTCCCAACAGTTGTGTAATAATTTCAGACCCGACCCCCAACCCTCTGGCTGTCTTCTAAAACGTGTAGAACTAACGAGGGTTTTACTGTGGGTGTGACTCCACCTGCCAGTCTTACGTACACGTACTTCTTCAGCGTTCAGTTGGGACTGAGGAAGCTGTGTACGGGGCAGTGCTGTGTGATGAGGAAGGAGAGCAGGTGTGTTTTTTGTTGTTTTTTTTATTTTTTGCACAATGATTAGGGTAATGGTCTGCCGCTCCAGTCGGACTCGTCTGATTTAAGCGGTGCAAAAGGCATACTGGTCGGAGGTTCTTGTATTTCCGAAAAGAAATGTGATTGGTTGATTTGAGCAACTTGAGGAGGGCTAAGTGATTGGATATAATGGACCTTGTGCTACTGGAGACCATCAAAGCTTGGGACTCACAGGGCTGTATACTACAATGAGTTCTTGAATGCACAAGAGTTGTCATTAATAATATCTACTGATTTCAGGTGAGGAACCTGAATGGAGTCGAACTTGCAGGAAAATAGGCAAATAAACACTATGTGGTGTGTCTGTGTGTTATATTCCCTCCAAAAATATATACTCATGGCATACCTTGCATTTAGTAAGTCTCGTCCACACCTACGGTGGACATAATGTATACACACACATACATATTTTCTATATCGGTATACTACTAATGATTATTGATAACTTAGCAGTTAAGCTTAATTAAATATAACCAGACTTGTATTAATTACATAGACCCTCTTGTTATTGAGCTATGCTATATGATCTGTATTGCTGATTAGATGACTAGTGACCTTTTTGTTTTTCTTCTGTGAGGGTCATTCCAGAGATGTCAGTTTTTTTGGAGCCATCCTCCAACCCAAAAGGAAGTAACTCCAAATCTACAAACTAAAAGCCCTGCCCGCACAATAACACCTAGTGCGCGATGGTAAAGCTTTTAACTCAGAAGTTCACGTATGAGGCAGGGTATTGTGGAGGAACAGGCTTGGGTTGCTCCGTGTGCTTCAGGTGTGCATGTGGTGAAGAGGTTCTGGAATGACCTAGATGTATGTTTCACTGAGGGATCGTAGTATTATTATTATTATTATTACTACTACTACTATTATTATGATGATAATGATTACTATTATGGCAATTTCTCTCCTCCTATATTCTATTGATATATGTATATGTTAATTGAGATGTATAACGCTCTCTTTAAATATATGTATCCATGTATGAATATAAAACTTAACAGTGAATATTCTCTGTATGCTGAGTGACCTTTCCAGCTTAGAGAGGGGGTTGGTGTAAATACATGTGCTTGAGGTTTAGGGTGGGGTTTGATTTGTTCTTAAACTGGATGTTGAGTAGGAATTTTGTTCACTGTAGTGTCCAGAGTGAATCGGAAAGAAAGAAGTTTGGAGCTTTGATTTAAACAATTGGCACTAGCTGTACTGATGCTTCTGAGGTTGGTTCTGATATCTTTTGTCCTTTTTGAGAGGTAGATTAAATGTCCCTATATAATGCTCTCCTGTGTGGGTGGTACCAACATCATGACATGACGAAGACCCCAAAAGAATGTCGTGTTGATGTCTATCTGGATGTTTGTTTGATTTTCTCCTCTCCCAAGAGCTGAACTATGATGATGAGAAATTGTTTTTTTGTTTGTTTGTTTTTGTTTTTATATATAATGGGTTCAAAGATCTTGGTGATTTCCCTTTTCCCTTTTCATTAGTGTGTCTCTGTGCTGAAACCCTCAAGCACATGTATTATCAACTGTATGATGAGGAAATACTAAGAATACATATATTTGTTTGTTTGCATAGCGCCTTATACAATATAAACATATATACAATTATAAATACCCTAACATGTATAATCTTTCTCCTTCAGTATATGATAATTATATGCACACTTAGACGAGTTTAATAAGGTAATAGATGCAAGGTGGTGGATGTTATGAGATTTTCTCTGTTGTCTCCTGTGGAACGGCGACTTTCTGAGGGATATGCTTTGTGTTTTGATGCTATTTTCCCCCTCCTGACCACAGGTAGACAATCGGAGAAAGTTGAGAAAACCAGACGTAGTTTAGAGTGATGTCTCAATCACGATGGTCGTAGGAAAGGGTCAGAATCTCTGGGCGTGTGCTGGTTGAGGAGCTAGAGGGCATCACCGGGTCCAGCTCTCCCGTACACGTCATGCCCAGCCTGAGTTTTCTTCTTTTGATTGTGAACATGCGTCCTTGCAGGCTTCCATGGACTTTGACTCCATCCCCAAGTATGTTAAACAAAGGAAAGATTGCACATAGTTAGATGGCATTTGTGTTTTATACTATCTAAACTGTCATGATTGGGAGGGGTTGACAGGATGTTCAATCTGACGAGATATTCCGTAATCACCCTGCAAAGACATCATGTTTTCAACTAAACACAGGTGTAATGGATTGGTGATGCTGTTTTCTGTCAAGATGAGTTATTTTTCAACCGCTTAAGATAACTGATAAAAAAAAAAAAAAAAAATCAGGGTTTTGAAGAAGAACCAACAATGCCTCTTTTTGTACTGTATTTTTACATTTGTTTGTTTTGTTTCTCCTTTTTGCTCCCTGGTTGGAAGTGAATAATGATCACAGTGGACCAAATCTCATGAGTGTTTAACAATAAACCCGACTGTTTTAGAAAATGGGTTTGTTTTCTTGTACAATCTGGTTCAGTGTGAAAAGTGCATGCAGTAGGTTTCAGGCTGCTTCAAAGTGTGGCCAGCTGACCCTCTACACATGTCCTTCACAGAGGCTTTTAGCTGTAGTGCTCTGAAGAACAGTGAATTTACACATGGTTTTGGGAACTAAAGAGTGAATTGGAGAGGTCACAGCAGCCTGCATTTACACTGGTTTCCCATCAAGCTCAGGAGCTTTTGTACTTGGAGCATCTCTGTGCAGTAGTGCAGTAAAAGAGCTGTGTTCTCTCTCTCTCTCACACACACACACGTACATATAATTCAGAGTAGACACATGTACCAATGTTTTTACATTAGAATTAATTAGAAACCTCTTGGAAATGTACATGTAGATGTGATTACCCATCAGTGGTCAGGTTCTGACCACAAGGCTGGATGTTTTATGGTGTGAGCTACTCTCAGCTCAGCCCTGACAGTGTCGCATGAAAGTCCTGCAACACCCTCCATCCCACCAGCGGCACTTCTGTTTCACCAAAACATGTTTTTTATGTCCTTTGATGTAAACTGTCAGTAAAGGAGCTCTACAAGGTCCACCTAAAAAAACAAACAAACTGAGAAGTGTGACCTTCAGGTGAAGCACATAAAGCTGCAAATCAAAGATAGAAATTGCTTGAATATTAGATATATTCATATAAGAATATTAGGTGGGTTGAGTTGCTGTGGGTGTATGAATATTAATGTTCTTACGAAAGAATAATGACAAGGAAATTATATTAATTTCCAATTATGTGTTTGTTTACAGGAAATAAAATCATGAAAGAGGTAAATGATCTTTAATGCATATTAAAGGTTTACAGGGTAGGTGGGTGAACGGAATGCAGCATTTACTCTGAAAAACAGTGATTGCAGAGCGAGTCTCTGAGTCTCTACCATCTCTGTGTTCAACCAGATGGACGTGAGGTTCCTCTTCTGTGTGCATCTCTGATATGGTGGAGTTCCTCGTTGATGTCCATGACAGGCGTATGCACAGGAAAGACCACAAAACTACACTAATGCTAGATAGACTTTTCGAACGGAACGACAGACAGTCGCTTTGCCGATATGTTCCGCATCTCCTACACTATAAAGAAAACTTCCACTGGCAAAAAACGAAGAGCGATGCATAAAATCTGCAGAGAACTGAGGGCTGATCCACGATGTGTAATATTTGAAACGCGACGCTTAATAATGTTGTTAATGTAACTAATCGATTTTGATGAAAAACGGTAAGGTTCATAAAGCTGCTCATCCGGAAATGACAGTATGTCTAATCTTGGTCTAATAACACGTTCCTGACAAAGAGCTCGGTGAATAATTAGGGCTTCGATATCCGACGGATCCTCGAGTAAAGGGAACGCCATGGTACCGTGTGTTTGTAACTCTGGGTTACGGTTCAGTAAACCTGCCAGAAGTTGCTAAAGCAACTGACACCAAGTCTCTTTAATCCCGGTTTTTGGAACAGAAAACTCCGTTTTTTAATGAATTCAGAGTTAACATACCCTGGGTTAGTCACTTAACCCGCTTTCTGGAATACCCCCCTGCTCAACGGTGGTCCTGCGGTTACTAACTGATCCGGGGTGAATGGGGTCGTTAACGAACTGCACGTAGATATAACTGGATTAATGCGCCTGTGATTGATAAGGTGTGTAATTTATTCCACAATGAATAGAGCCTCAATTAAATTATAGATTATTTATGGAATTAATATTTGAATTTTTAACACCAGACAAATAAGTGCATAGGATTACAGCGATAATATATGCTTGATAATAACGAAAAGGTTCATTGTGATTTAATACGAGTAGTTATTAATTTCACAGCAGTTCAATCCCCATGTGTTTTGAGTTTGCTTAGAATAACTTGTCTTCATTCTTACTGGCTGCGATGCAGAGTATGAACACGTATGACAACCAATCCCACTGAATCAGTCTCACAGTAAACGGTATTTATCGGTTATGCCTGGGCTCTCCGATAACAAACAGGCAAGTCAAGTTCAGCAACTTCGCAGTTTATGTGCACGATTACCTGGCCTTATTTTTTTCGTTGAAAGTACGAAAGTATCGTTTTGTCAGCTTTAAGGTGAATTGTTTTGAGATGTCTTCAGATATTCCGGAGATGCTAAAAGTCCTGATTGAGTATTCCTCGTCACCCACCTGTAATGACAATGGTAAGTGCAGTAAGGGAACGCAGAACTAACCATTTCCCATTAATTTACTGATGACGTTTAACCCTCACAGGTCACAGTCTTCGACACATCAAACCTCGATTTGAATTAGATAACACTTGTTGATAGGCTCAGAAAAGATCTCGGATTTAATTCCAAGATTTGCGTCATTCGTAGGTTGTTAAAACATGTTGGGGATTGTTTAAACATTGGAACTGAGATGAGTTGCTTGCTTCATTTTTATACTAGACTTAGGTCCAGTGATGTGGACAGGTCTATCGTGTCCCAGTGTGAATTCTGAATGAACTTCTTATTTTATGACACCACGAAAATCCAAATATCTTTTTGTGTGACACTGCAGACAAATGTTAGTTATGTCAATCTGATGTGCGTGTCTTTTTTGTCTATGTTACTACTGCTATAACCCACTGCAAATGTGTGTTTGCTTCCTTTCATCAGCAAAATCACCACTCATTATGGAAACAGACCTGTCGACACTGACCTGGGGTCAGCATTCTCATTTACACTAACTGACCAATTGCTTTTACTTATCCAAATTTTCACATTCTTTGTGTATTTGCGTTTAATATTTGCATGTAGGCGTTAATCCATCAAATTGTATTTAATAAATTATTTTCTATTATGATACATTTTCAGACTCTTACGGGCTAAACTATATTTAAAAAAAATCGAGTCAAAAATAAGGCTGCAAAGCATATGTTTCCTACAAAACCATATGGCATACTGTACTCTACTGACTGGGTTCGGATCATATGGGCTGCAGAGGAAACATTTACCCACATAATATCTGCTATTCTAAAGCGTTTTGACAAGGTTCCGCGCGTAAGACCAGTGCACCGCCAGGAGACCTACCAGACCTGCTGGCATCATATGTATCCTGGATATGCGTCGTCACCCGATTAATGTCGGGCATGTTATTATTTACCACAACATTGCTGGTTTGCCATTGGTCCGTATGCATGCTCAATACGTCATATCAGCACATGTTTGGCCATGTGAGTGTATGTGTACGAATTCTGCACGCCGGTCTCGTGGTGAAGTTGTTATTGTTCAGGTGTGGTAAATAAACAAGGGGAAGACAACAAACAAACACGTTCGTTGTATCTGTTTTATATGGAATTGTAGTGTCTCGCGAAATTTAAAAAGTTCAGATGAATATTACAAATATCAAGAAGTTGGGGGCGGAAATGCAATCACAAACAAACTCTAGTTAGCCGTGATTGCAGTTTTTTCCGTTGGCCTCTCTAACCTTGGGAATGTAGTACACTAGGTCATTGTTTATACATAGAAAATATACCTCTGACACGGTTTTCTAGTGCGTGGTGAGACGTATATCCAGCACGCTCG
This sequence comes from Tenebrosternarchus preto, assembly GCA_025802075.1. Taxonomy (NCBI): domain Eukaryota; kingdom Metazoa; phylum Chordata; class Actinopteri; order Gymnotiformes; family Apteronotidae; genus Tenebrosternarchus; species Tenebrosternarchus preto. The sequence continues at coordinate 3,480,458 of JAOYMR010000011.1, forward strand.
ACCAACCAATGGTCATTGGTTAGTCTGAGGCAACACCCACTTAGCTGCTCTAGACCCGCCCATCTGTTTGTGGACACTGCGTAATTCGTGTTGCTCTCGAGTGGCCCAGCTGCGTTCATGGACATTTCGCTCTTGGTCATGAGGTGACTGAATGCGAAAATGAAGCAAACTGGCTGCGTGTAATGTGGAGAATCGGGTCTTGTAGGGTGTTATAGTATCGGTGTTTTTTCAGTCGTACAAGTTGGCCCTTAAAAAGTAAACTTTTACAGTCTATCGCACTAAAGGACGGATAAAATGTCAGTGGATGAAGGCACAGCAACGCCGGCTGCGTTTCCAGTGGTATTAAAGAAAATAACGGATATTTCTCCAGCGAATATGTTAAAACGTGACCACGGTAAGTCGCGGGATTTTTTGTACCTCTGTGGGCACGGTCAAGTTTTGTTTGATGCAGATGTCAACTCTGACGCAACTTTACCATATGAATACAAGTCTACGTAACCGGTTAATCTACGTCGACACTTTATTGGTTAGACGAATGTGGGTCAAACCCGGACAGCGGTTTAACGATCATGTATCAGTTTTTGATATTATTGTGGGTAGGAATTATTTGCATGCGAATTTTGTGTTGCTGTAAATAACAGAAACGCAAAATTCGCATGCAAATTATTCCTACCTTACCAGTACTGATACAGGGTAATAATAATTTTGCTTGTTTCGCGTCATATGTATTTCATATTATCAAGGGTTAATATCGTCTGACAAAAAATGCATTTAAAAATTAATGACAAATGCATTATCTTATGGATATTGTGTTTATTGTGTTTCAAACATTTAGGTATTTCAGAAAGTGACAAAGAGAAGCTTTCAGAAGATGAAGTGGACTGTGGAGGAGTGAGCGGTACAAGACAGTCTGCTGCCCTGACTCCTGCTATCTGGCATAAGACAATTCCCTACGATGGCACAACCTTCCATCTTGAGTACATGGATCTGGAGGAATTTCTGATGGAGAACGGCATTCCTGCTTCTGAAGAAGAAGTCCAACAGGAGAGCTCCCAGCAGACCCCTGAAAAGCCTCCTGCCATCATCCCAAAGACAGAACCTACCCCTCCAGTTCCTGTGTCTCTACAGTCAGTCGTAGATTTGGACCAGCGTGAGGACGAGGCGATTGCAAGCACTGTGTCAGATTCTGACCCAAAAGAAACAGAAGCAGGTCAGTACAAAGTCTTCAGTTTTTGTTAAGATCTATCCAAAAAGTGGAATAACATTGCCTAACAATGTACTGCAGTTTGTAACAAGGAAGATAATGGCAGCCTTGAAACTGTAGGGAATTAATAATTATTAAAATCATTTATATAGTTTCAGAATCCAGCAAATTCACTTACTCTGTCAAGACCATAGTTGACTCTAGTTTGCATTGCTAAATTATAGACCTGCCTTCTGGAATGGAATTAAGAAATTGCAGATGTTAAAGACATTCTTATTTGTTGGTGTTAGCTTAACATGCCTCCCATGGGAAATGTTTGTTTTTTTTTCAAACTCTTTATGATCACACAATTCAGGTACAACTATGGTCAAGGACCAGTTGCTGCCAGAGCCTGTTGATCCAGAAGATGTCGAGGTAGAGGTGAACTTTGACCCGGATCCCACAGATCTTGTCCTCTCCAGTGTTCCTGGAGGAAACCTCTTCAACCCCCGCAAACATCGGTTCACAGAGGAGGAGCTCAAACCACAGCCCATGATCAAGAAAGCCAAGAAGACTTTTGTGCCTGAAGACCAGAAGGTCAGTGTGAGTTTACATCAGGATGAAAGGACCTTTTTCAGTAATAATTATGTAATTACCGTTAATTAAAAAGTGTAATGAATGTTGGTTTCACATTATATTAATTCTTTTTGCAAACTATCTCAGGATGAAAAATACTGGCAAAGAAGGAAAAAGAACAACCTTGCAGCTAAACGCTCACGAGACGCCCGGCGGCTGAAGGAGAATCGGATCACGGTCTGTGCGGCTTTCCTTGAGCGGGAGAACTCTGCTCTGAGGCAGGAGATGGCCGAGCTGCGCAAGGACTTTGGACGCTACAGGAACATTGTGGCTCGTTACTTCGCCAAATATGGACCACTGTAGGAGATTCCGAGTGATGAGGACTAGCCAGGAGATCTGTGTCAGTGAAGCCACGCAGTCAGAAAATCCACTCTTGTTCATGTCACAGAAGCCCTTTGGATCATCGCATCATGTCTTTTGTACAGTGCAGTTTATTTAAACACTGGGTCCAGGGTACAGTTCCTTGTAAAATGTGATCATATGCTCCTGTAATGGGAGGACATGTTACTGTCCCAGAGTGCCTGTGGGGGGGGGGGGGCAGAATAAAGCAGAGACACATTTGGTTTTAACAGCTACACTAAATGACAGAAATCAGTTTAGAACTTGGTCATTGCAGATGCGAAAGAATATGTATATGAAATATAAAGAATTATATTGACTTCTAACCCTTTTTATAAGTCATTTTAATTCTGATACAGTTGCTGAGCAAAACAATATATGTAGTAGTTTAAAATGTTCATGATACAATGACTCATGTCACATACAGTAGATAACCTCTTTAAATGCACACAGTAGCAGAACACTAGGAGAGAGATCGTTTCCATGCAAAAACTATAATATAAAAATATGATTCTGTACTGCTGTGTCCTTTTGGAGTTATTCAACCAGCATTTCTAGAAATGTTACTGGTAGGGAATTAAAGTGGATGATGCTAGAATTCAAGATAAAAAATGATTGTATGAATTGGTAAATGGAAGAGAAAGCAAAACCTGCAGCATGTGAGAGTACGGAGCGCTCTCTCCTCGCGTGAGAGTACGGAGCGCTCTCTCCTCGCGTGAGAGTACGGAGCGCTCTCTCCTCGCGTGAGAGTACGGAGCGCGCTCTCCTCGCGTGAGAGTACGGAGCGCTCTCTCCTCGCGTGAGAGAACGGAGCTCTCTCTCCTCGCGTGAGAGTACGGAGCTCTCTATCCTCGCGTGAGAGTACGGAGCGCTCTCTCCTCGCGTGAGAGTACGGAGCTCTCTCTCCTCGCGTGAGAGTACGGAGCTCTCTCTCCTCTACAATCTCTCAATTACAATCTGGAATTACATATTAAATGGTATTTTTAATTACATGCAATAAAAACAATAGCAGTAGCAATGTACATTTATGTAATGAGAGATAATATTAAGTAATATGAGAAAACACAAACAGGCAGGATACAAGTTACTGAAACATCAAGTGGGTACATGTGATGTAAGCAGGAAAACATCACCTATGTGTTTTTTTTTTTATGCTTGCTTTCGTGATCAATGTATCTGCAGATTGTGTGTGTGTGTGTTTTCCAGTGTATATGCAGGGTGTGTGTGTGTGTTTTCCAGTGCATCAAGAGAGAAGTGACCTTTAACCTTACTTTTTTTTATTTTGGGGAACCTAGGCAGTTGGATTAGGCTTTTGTTCAAGCAGACTTCTAAAAAATGCAGATGATTAGAAACAGGAGATCAAGGAAACGCATGTTGTTTCCCATTATTTGTATCTTTGCAGTTTGTTTCGATAGGTTGTTATATTTGTTTAGGTTGGCTGAAGTAGTAGAAAACTGAATGGCCGTGTAGCTTACTTTCATTAATGTACAGTGTTTAACTACAAAGATTTACTTTGATACCTTTTGTTGACATATTAACTCAATTTAAAAATAAAATTTTTGTGCAGTTGGAGGTCTCAGCCTTATTTAAATGCAGGTTTCATTCAGTGAACATCACCCAATATAGGTTAATCCTGTCTGAGAGAAGTGTGGCTAGTCCATCAAAGAACATTCAAAAACATTATACTTTATATGCATGCAATGTTAATATTTAAAGAGGAATAGCAATAACACATTACATATGAGTTCACCTCACTCTTACTCTGAATTGAGCCCTATTTATTAGTTACTTTGGGATAAATTCTTTTTATGCAGGTTTTTTTGTTTAATTTTTGGGGGGAAATTCTTCAAATGTTCTTTTTAAACAAAAAATTAAGTATGAACTGATTATCTCAAGGTCACTATTGTTCCGTATCAAATGGTAAATTCATGTGAATCATTGTGCTCAGTTTGTATTGTATGTATAAGTAATGAAAATGTCTGACAATGTTTCATTGTGCTAATGTTGTGTATCAGTGACCTCCACTGTTTTCTTGGCCATGTTTTGTTCCTGTAATAGTGAAAGTTCATTAAAAGAAATTAAGCAAACATAATCTAAAGTTCTCCTTTAAATGCTTTCATCTGAATCTGAGACCAAAGCTTAATTTTCAAAAAGAAACAAAGGGATGATTTTGCTTTCTGTGCTTTCCACACTTTATTTTGTTTTCTCCTTTACATTAGTGATGTGATACTCTGTAGTTTAGTCATTGGTCAAGGCTTCTGGAGCTTTATAACAGGAATGCTTCTCTTTTCTTTGCAAGAGAAACATCTGTGGTAAATAGTACTTAAATAAAGGCAGAAATATCTGATTTTGACTATTTGAATAAACTAATCATTTTAGAATTAAATATATTGTACTTTTCTTCCTGTAAAGAACTCTGCATAAAAACATTGTACAGTAGTAGTGATCTGGAGTTACTCCCCCTCCTCTTTACATGTTTCTTTCTCTCTCTCTCTCTCTCTCTCTCTCACACACACACACACACACACACACACACACACAAATTAGATGTCTTAGGGATATATATGTCTGTTAAAAAGCCCCATCTGAAGTTAAGTTAGCATATCATGACTATCATTTACAGTTCCAGTGCTACCCTGTTCCATAGCTATGAGTGACAAACTTCAGTGATTGATTAAAAAGGTTTATTAATTACATTGGCAAAGCAGTACAAACAACAAAAAAACTTTTAAAGAAAAAAAACTGTGGAAACCACATATGAAAGGTCGTTTTCAATACGGTGTCTTCACCTCTTTTTAAAGCCATATTTTTTTCTCTCATAAAAGAGGTCAGTCTTCGAGCTGCCGAGGTTCACAATCTTTGGGCAGCCATCTCGCTGTGTAAAGGAGAAAACAAAGCCATTTTAGAACATCAGAAACACTTAATATTCTAATCAAACAATACAATTTGAATTCTAGTATAAGCAAAACTGTGGTTTAACAACCACAGTGATAAAAACTTTGATAAAAACAGGTTTATAGGCACTCGTGTATTAACTTGTGCTGGTTTGCTAGCACAACTATCCTGTACTCTGTATAACAGAATCCATACTGAAATGCAGATAAGCTTTAACAATCCTCTTGCAGAGAAACAAAAAAATGCACTCACATCTTTTTCCTGGATGGTGCATTCCTTGCAGTAGTAGGCATCAGACACGCCTGGTCCACCACATATCACACAACGTCCTTGGTAGGACCCATAGTTACATTCATCACATATACGCACAAGTGTGCAGGGCCTGACATAAGAATCACAGATGACACATTTGCCATCGCCTAGAAAGCAGAACAGATTATGAGCCAATGAAAAAAAAGTTTAAAACATTGTTTTATTTTATGTGAACAACTACTCCACTACTTTGACAGACAAATAAAGCATTTATATAGAGTTCACCACCGTGTTATATGTGTCTATAACAATAACACATTTATATAATGTTCACCACCGTGTTATATGTGTCTATAACAATAACACATTTATATAATGTTCACCACCGTGTTATATGTGTCTATA